>JBBBVM010000072.1:460254-768720 GCA_037355625.1 Petunia x hybrida
AAAGAAAACTAGGGATTAATTTTAAGAACCCAAACTAGTTTGGGTTCCTTTCCTTTAGAAAAAGGATGATCAGATCTCTCCTAGCCCAGAATGGTAATGGTTTCTTTGTGTGAACAGTTTTCTTTCTTACAGAATTTTGAACAGGTTTATAGGACCTGTTCCTCGTCTCACAGAATTTTGAACAGGTTTATAGGAACTGTTCCTATGTGCAGCCCTTTTTAAAGATTGGAAAATTTTCTTTCCGGTGACCAGTGTTCCCACAATGAGTGCATAGCCAGTTTTCAGAGAAGTGATAAGTACTTACTCTTTGGATCCCATTTGGATGAAAACTGTGCTTTCATGAATCCAATACCCTTCCTGTTACTACTATGATTTTCCTGTAACCATTCTAGTGCTTCAGAAGACTTGTTCCATTTTACAGTTTTTCCTAGTTCCAGTTTTGTTTTAACCAAGTATTCTTCCAAAGATCTTATCTTCTCATCTTTTTGCACAATTCATCAACTGTGACTTTCAGTTTCTCTTCAGCAATGATCTGTTGAGAATTAGCAATACCTTTACCCTTTTCAACTGTTTTAACATTTTCT
Organism: Petunia x hybrida; assembly: GCA_037355625.1. Taxonomy (NCBI): domain Eukaryota; kingdom Viridiplantae; phylum Streptophyta; class Magnoliopsida; order Solanales; family Solanaceae; genus Petunia; species Petunia x hybrida. The sequence continues at coordinate 460,839 of JBBBVM010000072.1, forward strand.
AATTCCTGAACAGTTGATTCAAGTGTGAGGACCTGTTCCTCAAGCATGCTAATCTTTCTTTTTAGAAAGTCATTTTTAATTAATGCCTCTTTGCATTCTGCTTCTAAACAATCAATTTCATCATGCAGTTGATGATTGCAATCCCTTAGAGATTTAAATTCATTTAACACAGTATGAAATACTTTAACCAATTTTTCTCTAGACATGCTTTTCACATCTTGTCTAAGTTTAGAGACAAATACCTCAGTATCTTCTTCATTTTCTGAGTCTCCAAGAGCCATTAGAGCAAGATCCTCATCTAGATCGTCATCAGTTACTTCATCTTCACTGTCTTGCCATCCTGCAACCATTGCTTTGGGATTTCCACTTTTCTTATGGACCTGTTCCCTAGCCTTTTCCTTTCCTCAATAAATCTCTTCCTCCATTCTCCTTCCATGATTGGACATTTGCTGATGTAGTGCTCCGTACTTCCACATTTGTGGCATTCTCCAGCCTGTTTCATGTTAGAAGACCTACCCTGTCCACTAATCCCCTTTTTCTTAATCAAATATTTCTGAACACTTTTAGCGATAAGGACCAGTTCCTTATCATCAATAATCTTATCAGCAGCAGTCAAGGCTAGGTTAGGTTCAGTTTTAACTGGTACTCCTATGTTTTTAACCTTTTTCCTTAGTTCATAAGTCTTTAAATTACCTATAAGCTCATCTAAGGATAGAGTGGTTAAATCTTTGCTTTCTATGATAGCACAAGGTTTGATCTCCCAAGAATCTGGAAGAACCCTAGTTAGAATCTTTTCTATCTTCCACAGTTAAAACCCTTCCCAAAGAAATAAGTTCAGAAGCAATGCCATTAAATCTAGTATACATTTCAGAGATTGACTCTTCTTCTTTCATTTTAAATCTTTCATATTCAGCATAAAGAAGTGTACCTCTAGACCTTTTTACCTGACTTGTTCCTTCATGTGCAACTTGTAGAGCATCCTAAATCTCCTTTGCAGTGGTTAATATTTCCTCACGTTTTAGTACCTTATTCGCTCGTTTTATAGTTTATGAATGTAGTTTTACACTAATTTTATGTCGTGTGTGTGTAGGTTATTATGCAATGTAATTGGAGCTTTTAAGAGCTTGATTGAGCAAAAAAAGATTGGATTTTGATTGAGGATTGGATCGAGCACACGAAGGCACGACACGAGCGAGCAAAAGAGCAAGCGGAACAGAAAAATGCACTGGCGCCACAGGTGGCGCGCCGCGCCAGGCAAAGCGGCCAGCCTGTGGCGCGTTTCCTTGCGCGTCGCATGGCCAAAGCACGAAGGCTGGGAGCGGGTTCTGGTTGTCCTCACGCGATTGGGGGCGCGGGGCGCCCGCTATGGCGCCCCTGGAGCGAATTTTGACTTCCTATTTCGTCTAGGATTGGGTCTAACTTATTACTAGGTGTTTGTAAACTCTATAAATACTCTTTTACTTAGTTTTTCAGGGGAGTTCAGACTTTGGAGCAAATTTGAGAGCTCATAACATCAAGACAAGGGTTTTTCTTCCTTCCATTAATCTATTACATCATTATTTCATTATTACATCAATTCCTTGTGTTGTTATTATGAGTATGCGTAGCTAAATATATCGTTCTAGGGTTAGAGTATTACATGAAGGTTGATGTTTGAAGATTGATTTCCATTAATTGAATCCCATAACGGGTTGCTTATTCTTTCTTCATTTCACTTGTGTAATTGTCAGGGCCCGATTATTACGCATTATCTATGGTTTTTAGATTGAACTCGAAAGAGGGAATTTAATTACGTAATAAGAAAGAGTAGGACTAGTTTGTAAACCCGGGCATCGGGGAACCAATTTGTGAGTAGGATAGACATATACTTGCTCGCCTAGTTTAACTAATTACAGAATTCGTTAATGCGTGCACGTGATTCAACCCATAGACATATAGGGATTGGAGTAGCCTGCATAGACCGTGAAGAACTGAAAGGTTTTCACGGGTACATTTAATCTGTTAGTTAGTAACCCGGGATTTAAGAAGTGGAATCAATTGGATAACTCAACTGGATTGTCCGTAACTCTGACCCTGGACCGTCTCCTTATTACTGATAACAACCAAGTCTTGCTCCATTGCTTGAATTCACTTCTACCATTTAATTACTGTTCTTTAGTTAATAAACTCATCACTATTGGAAAAGATCCCTGAATAGTTTATATAAATTGTTTGCTAGAATTCAGTCTGCATAGTCCTCGTGGGAACGATACTCATCTTATCACTTTATTACTTGGCGACCACGTATACTTGCGTGTGCATTTGGGAGCAACAAGTTTTTGGCGCCGTTGCCGGGGACTAATTGTTGACTGATTTCTTTTTGAACAGTTTATTACTTACTATTCAGGTTTAATTTTTGTTTTGAGTTTTGTGCTGTTTCAGGTATTAGGTCCTGCTCGATCTTTACCTACAGGAATGGCAGAAGACCAAGCTTTAGCTGTGCGAGATGTTGCTCTCCCCAGCCTGGAGGGAGTAGCATCGAGCATAGTTAAGCCCGCTATCACTGGGGGATTTGAGATTAAGTCCGGCATGATTCAGTTGCTGCATGTGACTGGACAATATGGTGGATTACTTCATGAGGATCCGCAGCAACACATTCAGAACTTCTTGGAGATCAGTGATACTTATACACCAGCGGGTGTTCCTACTGATTATGTTCGCTTGACATTGTTCCCGTTTTCACTGATTGGGGCAGCAAAGAAGTGGTTAAAGGCTGAAAAGTCTGGGTCTATCACTACTTGGGAGGATTTGGCTAAGAAGTTCTTGGCTAAATTTTATCCGTCTGCCAAGACAGCCCGGCTGAGGAGCGAAATTATGTCCTTCAGACAGTTAGAAGGAGAATCCTTGTATTCAGCCTGGGAGCGATTCAAAGCTCTATTGAGAGATTGTCCACACCACAACCAATCCAATGAGGTTGTTGCACACACTTTTGTTGAGGGGCTGAACCAACACACTAAGATCGTGGTTGATGCTGCTGCTGGAGGTCAAGTACTGGCCTTAAATTTTGATCAGATTTATGATTTACTTGACAAGTTTTCGCAGAGCAATCCTGATTGGCAGGGAGATGGTAGAGCTATTACGCAGAAGAACCTGCAGGGGTACTTCAGTTAGATGCAGGTTTCAGAGCTAAGGGCGAGGATGGATGCTATTTCCAATCAAATTAGCAAGTTAGCTCTGCAAAAGGCTCAGCAACCAGTGGCTCCAGTGCAACAACTCCAGAGCTTTTGTGAGGTTTGTGGTCAAGACCATGCTACAGAGGTTTGCTCTTCTAATCCAGAGTCAGTTTATTACGTGGGTAATCAAAACAGGCTGCAGAGTCAAAACCAGTTTGGTAATGGGTATTATCAAAGCAATACGAGAGCCCCGAATAATTACCACCCACTTCCAGCTCCACCACAGCAGGTTAGCAGTTCAATTGAAGATATGCTAAAGCAAATAATGGCAGGCCAGCAGAGAATGATAGCTGACACTGCAGCCCATGCACAAGCCATACATGATCTTGCCAATGCTCAAAAGAACTTGGAGCACCAGTTGGGACAGTTGGTGGGAGAAAGAAGCACTGTTAAAAAAGAGCCTGAACAATGTCTTGCAGTGACCTTAATTGAAGGTGGAGAGCTGATGGCCAAGTCTGAAGAGAGAGCTGAAATAGAAAAAGTTGAAAAAGTGGAGAAGGTGAAGAAGAAAGAAGAAATAAAGGAGGCACCTAGGCCACCTCCACCATTCCCGCAGAGGCTTATACCACCGAAGGATTTGGCTCAGTATCAAAAATTTGTGAGTATGCTGAAAGAACTTCATGTTAATATTCCTTTGACTGATGTGTTTGAATTGATGCCATCCTTTGTGAAGTTTTTAAAAGAGATTTTAGTCAAGAGGAAAAAGCCTCAAGAGATAGATTCAGTTGAGTTAGTTGAGGAGTGTAGCACAATCTTGAGCAAGCTACCTCCAAAACTTCAAGATCCTGGGAAGTTTACTATTCCTTGTACCATTGGAGGGCATAATATCACTGGAGCCTTGTGTGATTTGGGTGCGAGCATAAATCTCATGCCTCTGTCTGTTTGCAAAAGGTTAGGGCTAGGAGCAATCAAGCCCTCTTCAGTTACTCTTAAGATGGCAGATGGATCTCTCACTCACCCTGATGGTAAGTTGGAGGATGTGTTGCTAAAAGTTGGTAAGTTTACATTCTCTGCTGATTTTGTAGTCCTAGATTATGAAGAGGACCGAGAAGCTCCAATCATTTTGGGGAGACCATTCTTAGTCACCTCGAAGGCAATTATTGACATGGAGCTGGGTGAGATGACTGTTAGAGCGCATGGAGAAAGGCTACTTTCAAGGTTTATGATGAGAAGGAGCACATAGCTAAGGTGGAAGAGTGCTCTATGATTGAATGTGTCAAACAAGAAGATGGAAGTAAACCACATGTGAAGTTGAAGAGGGGTTCTCTAAAAGAAGGGAAGAAAGCAAAAGTTCAGCGTAAGAAGAGAAGACATAAAGGCTGGAAGTGAGCTAAAAGTGTCGTCGTGCCACGACGTTAACTAAGGCGCTTCTCGGGAGGCAACCCGAGTTTGTACTTGTATTATTTTATTTATAGTGTCATGTAGTTGTTGTTTTTCCTTGGATTGCAGGTTCATGTAATGTCGAGGCTAAGTGTGGGGTGTCCTCACCCTTGCCTAATGTTGATGATCTGTTGGGGGAAGTCTGAGTACCTCATACTATATGGAAGCTTGGAGGATGCTAGCACCAAGGACTAGAATCTTCAGGGAAGTTTTCTTTACCTTGCACTTTCTTATTTTTAGCACTGAGGACATTGCTTAGTTTAAGTGTGGGGTGGGGAACTCTCCCTTATTTTTGAGGTTATGGATGCATGTACCGTTAGGATTTTTCTTTTGTCACTTGACTTTGTTTTGATTTGTTTCTTGCTTTAATATTTGAAAAAATTGAAAAAATTAGAAAACCAATGAAAAATTCCAAAAAGATTTTCCTTTTAGTTTTATTAGTGGTACATGTCATCCACCCCGTGGTTTTTCTTATGACCGCGGTTCTTTTCCACGGGTAGACCTTTGAACCGGGTAGTTTTTATTTTTTAGGATTAGGATAGTTAGTTATAGGTGGCCCTAGACGTAGGAAAGAGGTAGAATGCTAGGTGCTTTTGATGTGTTTGATACCGGTGGACTTGAATTGATTGCATGTGCTATTTGTGGTGTCCTTGGGTTTTAAATTGAGATGCATGCCTAGAAAACATGGAACGACCCCCTTGAGATGCTTGAGTCCGCTTGCTTGACTTGATTGTTAACCTTTGTGCATGAGTGCTTAAATTTCCACAAGTTGCATTCTAGAAGCTTGGTTGAGAGTTGTTGATGGAGCCTTTTGTGTAGATCATGTGCAATGTGTGTTGTGAGGCATGTTCTTATTTACTCCATGTTGCATATTAATGTCTAGAACTTGCCCCGCGTGTGTGCAAAGCGAAATCCTAGGTTTGCTCTAGTTGGGAGATGATACAAGGCCTTCTTTTGTTAGCCTACCCTTACATATAGACCTTGGAAAAATTGTTGTTGTGATTTCTTTGACCCTTTTTGTTGGTACCCACACCCCGAGCCTACCCATTTGTTCTAAATTGTCTCTTTTGGCCCTTTACTCCTTAAGCACTTTAGTGATATTGTGTGTTATGTTGGAGTTGTGGTTGGAATTGGGAGGTTTTTGAGTGGAGCTAATGAAGGGAAATAATTGAAAATTTGTGAAGTAGTGAAAGGCATTGGCAAGGTTGGATGAAATTGAAATAAAGAAAAAAAAAGAGCAAAGAAAAAATTGTGGAAAAAGAAATAAAAAAGAGAAAAGATATCCAGTCCTTGCTAGTGTGTGCTTAAATAAAAAATGCTACTTGTTGAGAAGGTGTATGTGTAGAAGAGTTGATTGGCTGGCTTGATGAGATTTGTGCTTAATTTAATTGTGATGTATTAAAGTGCTTAGGGAGGTAGTCACTATTACCCATATGTATCCTACCAACCCCTTAGCCTACATTACGACCTTTCTAAAGTCCTAGTTAATCCCGATTGGAGTGAGCTTACATTAGTGGAGTCCTACACTACAGGCAAGCCTATGGTACATTGTGTGTGACATGTGAGGTTTTCATGAGAGTGAGTGTATTCATTTGCATTGCCCCCGTTCTAGTCATGATATTGGTTTTGTGTGTGATTTTTGGGGGGCACTCTCTTGCTTCATATTGGTGAGGGCGCATGGTTTGCATGAAATAGGTGAAGTTGATGGCTTCTTGGTTGAGTAGATAGGTGTGATTTTGTGGGAGCATGGTTGCAATAAGTTGAGTTTGTGCATTTGAGTTATTTTGGGGTGGTTGTTCTCATATTTTTGGTTTTGGTAAATTGTTGGCATGTTTGTGGATCCATGGTAGTCATGTGCGCATTGGTTCAATGGTCGGTATCAACCATAGTCATAGGCAGACCTGTTCTATCTAGGTTGGAAGTTAGTTGTGACTTGCTCGAGGGCGAGCAAAGGTTCAAGTGTGGGGTGGTGATGTTTGGCATTTTATGCCTATATTTCCTTAATATTTCCTCACGTTTTAGTACCTTATTCGCTCGTTTTATAGTTTATGAATGTAGTTTTACACTAATTTTATGTCGTGTGTGTGTAGGTTATTATGCAATGTAATTGGAGCTTTTAAGAGCTTGATTGAGCAAGAAAAGATTGGATTTGATTGAGGATTGGATCGAGCACACGAAGGCACGACACGAGCGAGCAAAAGAGCAAGCGGAACAGAAAAATGCACTGGCGCCACAGGTGGCGCGCCGCGCCAGGCAAAGCGGCCAGCCTGTGGCGCGTTTCCTTGCGCGTCGCATGGCCAAAGCACGAAGGCTGGGAGCGGGTTCTGGTTGTCCTCACGCGATTGGGGGCGCGGGGCGCCCGCTATGGCGCCCCTGGAGCGAATTTTGACTTCCTATTTCGTCTAGGATTGGGTCTAACTTATTACTAGGTGTTTGTAAACTCTATAAATACTCTTTTACTTAGTTTTTCAGGGGAGTTCAGACTTTGGAGCAAATTTGAGAGCTCATAACATCAAGACAAGGGTTTTTCTTCCTTCCATTAATCTATTACATCATTATTTCATTATTACATCAATTCCTTGTGTTGTTATTATGAGTATGCGTAGCTAAATATATCGTTCTAGGGTTAGAGTATTACATGAAGGTTGATGTTTGAAGATTGATTTCCATTAATTGAATCCCATAACGGGTTGCTTATTCTTTCTTGATTTCACTTGTGTAATTGTCAGGGCCCGATTATTACGCATTATCTATGGTTTTTAGATTGAACTCGAAAGAGGGAATTTAATTACGTAATAAGAAAGAGTAGGACTAGTTTGTAAACCCGGGCATCGGGGAACCAATTTGTGAGTAGGATAGACATATACTTGCTCGCCTAGTTTAACTAATTACAGAATTCGTTAATGCGTGCACGTGATTCAACCCATAGACATATAGGGATTGGAGTAGCCTGCATAGACCGTGAAGAACTGAAAGGTTTTCACGGGTACATTTAATCTGTTAGTTAGTAACCCGGGATTTAAGAAGTGGAATCAATTGGATAACTCAACTGGATTGTCCGTAACTCTGACCCTGGACCGTCTCCTTATTACTGATAACAACCAAGTCTTGCTCCATTGCTTGAATTCACTTCTACCATTTAATTACTGTTCTTTAGTTAATAAACTCATCACTATTGGAAAAGATCCCTGAATAGTTTATATAAATTGTTTGCTAGAATTCAGTCTGCATAGTCCTCGTGGGAACGATACTCATCTTATCACTTTATTACTTGGCGACCACTTATACTTGCGTGTGCGTTTGGGAGCAACAGTATACCCTCTAATTCTAGTGCATTCGTCAGGACTGAGTCCACCAACAAGCCACTTCCTAGCTTTTGCATTCTTTTCCCATTGCCTTATGTCTTCAGCATTGCATTCTTTCCTGGTTTTGGGAACATCATTTCCCTCAGCATCCTTCTTCATTGGGATCATGGGACTTTCAGTCACTATGTCCCATAATTCATAGTCCTCTGCTTGCAGATGATCACGCATCCTTTCCTTCCACCATGAATAGTATTTCCTATTGAACAAAAGAGCTCTAACCATTGACTGACCCTCACTGTTCTCTCGTGATGTACTCATCTAATCCTAGGTGTTAGCCTTTCAAGGATAACCCGCTTTGATACCAATTGATATTTCCCAAGATACACCACTTAACTGTTTTAAGGACCAGTTCCTTAAAATGTGTTCCTTTACTATATCATATGTGGAATTAAAACTGTAAGTAAATGAACACCAAATATTAGCGTGGAAAAACTCCTTGACTCGGGATCAAAAAACCACGACCTACTTCTCAAGTAGGATTTCAACTTCACTATGTAAAAAGACCCACTTGGTTACAAGACTACCTTCTTACTAATCTAGGACTAACTCTAATCCTTCAGTGATCTTTCTCACGATCAGTGAAGTTGTGTCAAGTCCACGACTTGAACCAAAAAGATACAACTCGATTATGCTTACTACAGTTGAACTAAGACTTGAACTTTTACAAGACTCAATATAAGGAACAGGTTCTAACTTAGTTCCACTGTAGCTAACTGATTACACAAATAAGACAATGACTCTTTAAGCTTTGCTCGATTCTCTCTGTATTTATGCATCCTTCAATGGCTGATATGCTCCACGTTTTATAGCTTCAGCAGCCAAGAAGTCTTGAGCAATTAGAACTCCAAAGCTCCCATGAGTTTGAGTCCTAATTGGATTCTTCTCTTTAGCATCGGGATCTTCTATCCTTTATCCTTTATTTATGCAATCTTTTCATATCACGTTTAGACCTGCATAATTATCAAGATAAATATTAGTCTAAGGATAATTAACAATATCTCAGTTTAAATGATTTTGCATGAATTATCTATTTAGCTGCAGTGATTCAAAGGACCTGTTCCTTTGAATCCGTTCCTTAATCATCAGTCAAAAATCCAAGCTTATCCAAGCTAACAAACTCGAAATGATATCAGCCAGAAGGATCTCATATGCTTCTATAAATTAAATAAAAAAGAAAATAATGCTACAAAAGATTAAGTTATATCCTTAATCAAACTGGAACAGAAGGAGAAGTAAATCAATAATTTCACGGACACGTGCTCATTATATTTTTATAGATCTAAACATCATTCAGATGCGTGTTTCAACTTTAACCAATCGATTGTTTATGTTCTCTAGAGCTTATTTGTCTAGAGAGGTATCAACACTAATGACAAATCAAGAAAAAACTTCAAAAATCCCTTACTCTTGCATAGCTGTTGATTCAAGGGGCCATTTCCATGGTGGACTGGAATGTATTTCGTTTAATGTTAATTATTATATATTCTAAGTTAAACGTAAAAATAGGAATAAAAATATTAGAAATTAGGAGTAATAAAATATACAACCTTCTAAATTATGGATGAATATAGAATATGTAAGAGTATAATATTCTACAGGACTTGTACATAATATAGAGGGCAGAAAAATATATAATTTCCCTCTGAAGTTTGTTTGGGGAAACTTACACATTTATCTTTAAAGTTAAGTGTCCGAGATTTCATTTTACGTGACAAACTTTCCCTCAGCAGTCATCTATGGTTAAAACAATCTTGGTTTTATCCTTAAGGACAATGTTATAATCGCAAAACATTCAAAGTATTTTTTAGGCTATTTAGAAATCTTAGTGCGACCAAATAAAGTACTATGGAGATAGAAATTATCGTTTATATTTTTAATGCTTTTTTTTTTTTTTTTGCAACAACAATATATTCATTGATATCACATAGGTGTGATACTGCTCTTATTTTGCATTAGTATAAATTGCATAAGAAATTTTCCTTTTTGATATTTGATACATCACATTTGAGGTTATTATGGTTGGAAAACATTCTTTTAGGTATACTATTCTATTCATCATGAAGGCATGAGATGAAATAATTATGAAGAAGATTAATTTAGTTGGAATCAAACATACAATAATGTGAACATGATGTTTGATTCATTGCCAGATTTAATATGAAGGAGCTTGAGAAGATAGAACTCTTATGTTTAAACCTAATTTTGAAATGCATGGAGTAGTAAATATTTAAAACTTCTCATACAAAACACCACTGAATTTCCACATAAATAGTCCTAAATATATTATATTAACAAGTCACCTACCACTAACATAATCTAGCCATAATATTTATATTTAAAATTTAATTTATAATTAAAATATGGCATATTATTAGATTGATATTCTTTACTGTTATACACATATATACACACATATATTTATCTTATATTTTTTAAATATTTATATAATCAAATTATATCTAATAAATATGTTAGAAAAAAAAAAGATACAAAATATAGTTACAAAAAATACATAAGGGTTGGGAATAAGGGTGACTAACGGTCCGGTTTCGACCGAACCGGGACGGATTCGGGCCGGAAACCGGCTCGGACCGGTTGAGACCGGACCGTTAGTCCCTAACGGGCACCGAGCCCCGGTGCCGAAACAGTTTGGCCCAAAAAAATCGGATGGACCGGTATAAAATTGGACCAGAACCGGACCGGACCGGTCCAAAAATTAAAAAAAAAAAGAAAATTCAGATTTTTCTAGCCGTTGGCAACGGCTCTTTTGACCCCCTAGCTGTTGTCTAACGGCCATTTTGACCCCTCTACCACCCCATAACCACCCTAACTATTTTTTTCTGTAAACACCCATTATTTTATCATATTTTTCACACAAATCTTTCAATTCTCTCAAATTTTCTACAATATTGCTATTATTCTACTTTGGCTATTTGTTAAAAATTTATAATTTGGCTACTTTATCAAGTTCTATTTGGAGTTGCTATCAAAGTTATATTTGGCTATTTGGTGAAGTTTACAAATATCAAGTATTGGGTCAATTGAAGGCGCTACTTGGTTGAAATATAAATTTGGCTATTTTTGCAATTTTTCGATTATCAAGTATTCAACTAATTAATTGAAGTGGAGGCTCAAGTTTCAACTTCACCTCAATTATACAGTTATATTTGGTTTGTCGTTCCTACTTCTACTCTTTTATAATATTTTTTGTCATATATATTTATCTTATTTGCTATTATTATGTCTCAAAGAGGTTCAATTGGAACTAGTGGTGGGGGGCGGGCACGTGGTCGTAGGGGAAATAGGGGTAAAGAAATTGCTGGTAGTTCTAGTCAGTTCACCCACTGACACGACCCGAAATCCGGCTAGGCCGTGCGGGCACCCGACATCCTTCCCTAGACCCGTCGGGCGAACCCTTACCAATTAAATTAGGAAAATAAATACAATTCAATTCATAAATAAGAATAAGACTTAAAAAAAATACAGACATACTGATACCTCTAAGCTGTACAAAAGAAATTACAGCTGACTACCCAACATGCTAGGTTTAGGGCTATCCAGACCAGACATCTAAGAGTACAAAAGAAGACAGATACCTCCTGAAGGGAGCAAAATGCAACTGAAATAATGAACAATAAACTGGTGGCCATCCGGAATAAATCTGGCTCACCCTGACAGCTGAAGTCGTCTTCGCTCCTGAACAACGCGGCGAACTCAATCCTGGAGCGAACCTGCCGAAACGAAATAGATAGACAAGAAACAAACAACAAACAAGGGTGAGTCAAAAGGACTCAATAAGTGGGGCAGACTAGCCACCTCAAAGAATAGGATAGCTAGCCGGGGAGAAGAAACAGATAAACCAAATTCCTTTATTTAAATTATAAAAGGCAGAGCCAGATAACAACCGAAAATACGTAAGAAACTTCTAAACTCAACCAAGGGTGCGTGGCAGAAACATATCAACAAATAAGCGATGCACATATAAGCAGAACAATAGTCACATACCGCAAGTCTACACAATGGTGTGAATTGAGATGAAATGAAATGAAGTGAGATGAAATGAAATGAAATGAAACATGATGCGAAGGGTCACATGTGCCCGTGGTCCCATCTCGAAGCGGAATACTCCTGCATTCGAGAGGAATCCAATCTGATAACCAACTGGAGCGGAATACTCCTGCTCCTGGGGCGGAATACTCCTGCACCCGATATAATATAAACCAGAGGCGGAATACTCCTGCACTCTCTTGGGGCGGAATACTCCTGCACCCGATATAATACAATGGAGCGGAATACTCCTGCTCCTAGGGCGGAATACTCCTGCCCTCAATATGATACAATGGAGCGGAATACTCCTGCTCCTGGGGCGGAATACTCCTGCCCTCAATATGATATGCAATGTAATACATATGAATGACATATAATGCATATGAGTGCAATGTTATGCAATAATAACCCTTCACCGGCGCGGGACTCTCATCGACAACCGGGAAGTAGATGCCAACTCACAGCCAGGGTACCATGCTCAGATCGTCATTGCAATACCAACAATAGGACATAACATATAATATACAATGTAAATCCAAAGCTAAGGCGTAATGAGTACGCCTATCGGCAGCTACACACGTAAGGAACACGTGGTAGAAAATCCACGAGGCTAGGTGCCTCCAAAGAAATGGATATAAACACTTACCTTGTTACAAAGTTAGTACAGCCACTCAATAACCGCTTTGTCCTTTGGGTTCATTGCCAAACGATCCCACTGTGTTCAATAACCAGAAAAATATATCACATAAGGCTAAAGGCTTCATTCCTCACATCTTAGGGCAATCCAAGTAGGAACCTGATACCCTATTCGCATACGCAATACACAGGCCAGGCCTATATACAGGGTTTAAGGCCACATAACCAAATTCCAAATAAATTATATTTATATGTTGCCCATAACTCACTGAGCACGAATACATAATCAATTTCATTATCGGGGTCCATTTGACCCTTTAAACTATCAATTTACGTCATTAGGGCGATGTCTAATATTCCTATTTTCACCGCAAAAATATATTTAAACGCACGTAATAAACTCAAATAGTATATTAGGATCATTACCTGAATGTTTCAGGGTGAAAATTCTACTTTTTTCCGGCCCCTTTTTTCATTTTCTGGCATATTTTTACTGCACTGCGTGTTTTTCTTTCTTCGTTTCTGCTTCTCCTCTTTCTAATCTGATCAATATGAGCTTGATAAGCTCACCAACCGACAACATTCTCTTTCCTTTTGTCTTTTTTCCTTTTTCGTCTTTTTCCTTTTTTTTTTTCTTTTTCTTTTTAAAATTCGCAGTTACGGTAAAAATTAAAATGGTACAGTACAATATTCGAAATAATTCCAACTTTTGCATACAAGTTATACAAAATATATGTAACATACTCGCGAAGGCGGATCTCAAATCAGACTCCCGAAACTCAAGATACGAATTTAAATGAAAAGAAGTCAAATTATTTAACTTTCGGCATTTTAGCGGAAACTTGCCGAACAACATCGAAATTCACTTTCGAAAGCTTACAAAAATCACAAATAATCATACGAACCTAACGGCGCTTTCGGATTTCGAATCGGAGCTCATTCGGCAAAAACCGAGCTCGAAAATCTCTTTTTAATATTTATCGCCAATAAAAACTGAAACCTTCTTCCGATGCCTACCAAACGAGGTCTGATTTAGCTCAAATTTTACAGACAGGTCCTAATGAACATTACGAATATTTTAAAATTATCGGCACGCCAATCGGAGTCCTAACTTCCGAAACGACTGACCGAGGTCGTTTCATTCTCCTCCACTTAAACTCTCGTTCGTCCTCGAACGAGCCTAAATCTAAAGAAGAATTCGCACAGATAGCAAAAGAACTTGCACGACCTTCATGAGCTACTACACGGGCATTATTTCCTGATTATAGGATCAGAATTATATTATGCGCATTGTACTTTTCGAATAAAACATATCTGGATAATATTATCACATCATTGCCCAACTTATTCCGATTAAGCTGACCCTTCCTCGATCATGATAGAAGAGTTCTATATTTTCGAAACAAAAATACACGAAACTTTGAATGGGTTAACATGATTCAGCCGATAATTACCTCTTCGATATACCTTTCGATATAGAACAAATTGCTGGAACTAGGAATTAGCTCACACTTGATGCAATAGGGGAAGTTTTTGAAGTACCTTGTCACCACTCACTATAGAAGATTTGATGCAAGCTATATTATTTTTACGAATGCACTATGCAACATCTCAGTTGATTTTAGTGTTGTTCCGCAAGCTCCTTGTGAGAATGTAGTTACTCATATCCTAATGTATGTCAAAGGTTCATCTGAACAGGGTCTATCGTATAAGGATAAGGATCACATAACTACTACTAGATAGTATAATGTAGACCAACGATGATCTTCAGACTGAACATCTACCTCAGGGTACTGTCTTTGAATTAGAAATATTATGACTTGAAAAAGTGAAAATAAAATAGAGATGTAGTTCGACCATGAGTCGAGGTAGAATACCAGCAACAAAATTGATTACATGTTCACTTATAACGCTAAAGTAACTTCTCAAAGAGTTGAGGTGTGAAGGAGATATACATACCAATGATGGATTGTCGACAAGCTGCACTAGACTGTTAATTCTAAATTTTCATGAAGTAAAACAGCGTCAGTATGAAAATCCAGTTATAGTTGAATACAGACAAATAGCCAGAAGAAAACCGGAGTCACCATACAAGGTTACTACTGACGGTGTTCTCATGCATAAAGAAAGACTTTGTGCTCCTGATATTGCAAACTTACGTTGACAGATTATGATAGAGGCACATTGTTCTAAATACCCTGTTCATCCAGGTTCGACTAAGATGTACCATGATCTCGAACATATTTATTAGTGGGATAGAATGAAGTGTAACATAGCAGAATTTGTGGCTCAATGTTCTAATTGCCAGCAAGTTAAAGTCGTGTCATCTTTTCAGACTTTATGTTTTCAGCAGATAGGTACATATATATGATCAGCTACCAGCTTATCTCTATCATTAATAGATTACTAGTGGGTTTAGCAATGATTGACACTCATTGTAGATTTCCGTCGTGGCCTTACTTTGGGTCGTGAGAAAAGTGGTATCAACACCTCAGAGATTTAATATTACCATTCAGTATTTGGAGGAAGACTCCTCCACTTAAAGCATTAACTCATACCGCTAACTAGAATAGAAATAGTCATCCTCGCACAGTCTACCGGACTAAGGAAGACATAGCTAAAAATAGAATTCGGCTCAGACCTGAGCTACCAAATTACCCTCTCGAGTTGCGAAACGACTGCAACTCCCGAGTTCACAACTCCATACCTTTGCCGTAAACACCACCGCCCGATGAATGGTACTTCTATATAAAAATTTCGGCAGAGTTTCCCTTGAAACTGGATGATCCGCAAAAACAGAACCAGCACGATACAATATATGGGGATGGATACCCGGATAAACTGATAACATAAACATGTTAAACGGATAACAAGATAAGACAACTGGACCAAAACAATAATATGCTTACCCGGTTACAATAACATGTACTCTGGCTCAACACAGGGAACGTCACAAGCGGCTACCAATCGCCCAAGATCACTAGTGCCGGACGAAGAAGAAATAGAAATGAATCGGGATAGAAATAATTAGAGCTTCAGGAAGCTCATCTTTTTATTTTGCTTGGCTCCCAGAGCTACACTACTTCCGAGTCAGGCTAACCAAAGAATTGAAATTGAAGAAATAGACATTAAATAAGCTTTATGGAAAAACATCCATACCAATTTAACCTTCCAATAAGAATGAAACTCTGACAATTTACCAGAATACCCTTTTACAACTGAGAGAAGCTCATGGAATAACATGACTCTACTAGCATCTTGAACCAAGAGGAGACACGTAGATCGAGTATCACTTACAAATCACTTTACACAATGACACTTCCTGATGGTAACGAATAAGAATCCCATCATCCTACCAACACTAATTTTCTAGAAGAGAGTTAAACTGAATTGACATAATAACAGAAGGTGGCGTAACAAGATGCCAAGCTAACAATAGCGACACTCACTGTCAAAACTCTCATATTTAGACTAGAAAAACTAGTAGGGTCTCATAAATGCCAGGAATAAATCGTATCAGAAACTCACCCCTCTACCGCAACCGATTCTTAATTACGACAATATCCAAGGAAACCGTCGAAACATGATAAGACACACCATTTCTAGATCGATCGGCAAGATAAATCTTACTTACAGATAAGGGAAGAAGAAACACATGGGTCTACTACATCGGATGCCTCAGCATCCTGCCAGACTAGCAGTTCATAGTACTGCCTCTGCAGCTGAGCTGAGCCAATACCCTGACAAGCACTTTCTGGAGAACCACTGCCACCACAATCTCAACCTCTATTGGATGGTGGCATTTCTTTAGCTGATTGTAATCTAAATAAAATCCCCTGCGATTGTGCAGGTGCCTGATGACGAGAGAAAAGACGACTGCCTACTTGCCGGAGTGAAGGAAAACTCCTTAAAGGATAACCAGTCTCATGACAATAATAACACCCTTTTCTCTAAAAATGGAACTGGACAGATTATTGATAGCTATAAAGAGAAAAACTGGGTCTGATCTTGACGAACTACTGACGCACTCTGAGAATCACGTGACACAAGCTGAGATAACCTGGAAGATGACCTCCCAAAATAATCAGAACTTTTACCTCCAAATGAGGTACCATGGTTACCCACCAGGGCCGTGGGATCTCTTACTTTCCCGTTCTAACTTATGGTATGCCTCGAACCTTCGAGCAATATCAACAACAATATCGAATGAAATCCCGACCTCAATCTTTCGAGCCATCTGGGATCTCAAGGAAAAAGAAAGGTCATCAATAAATCTTTGAATCTCTCGAAAGACTCGTGAACTAGTTCAAATGCATATTCGGCCATTTTATAGAATTCAATCTTATATTCTGAAACCAACAGGCTAACCGACAGGCTACCCTGTCAAATTCACTCAAACTGGAAACACTTTTCATCTCGCTTGATCCTCGAAAGGAACTTTTCCACGAATCTAGAAGAAAAATCGAACCAAGTTAGCTAATAAGAGAGCGGCCCACCAATTCAAAGCTGGACACTGAAACAGGAAAGCAAAATAGTCAACATCATACCGCTCGATATAGTCAAGAACCTGAAGGATACACTGACATCATTTTTATTTTAAAAAGAATCACGAGGTTTATCTGATGCATTGCTTAAGAATATCGGAAGGTTCAACCGCGTGAAATAATGCAACCTCTTTGGGCACTCGGACCGAACTGTTACCTCGGCAGGCTAACCAGCCGGAACAATTGGTAGCGCAACACATATTGCCTCTGGAACATAATTCACTGCAGCAATATTAAGAACTGGAATAGGAGCTCCCTGAGACCGAACATCTGTATCTGCGGCAACCTGATAAGCTGCCTAGTGAATAATAGGTTCTTGTGGTATCTGCGTCGCCAAAATTCACGTAAAAGCATCGTAGAGAGCCAAGGGAACCACAAGGCCCTGCTCCCTTGCCCATCGCAAGCTCGTACAACTGAGGCCTCCGTAACTAGGTCATCAGCACGATTAAAAAAAAACTCTCGGTGCTTCGTCAGTGCTAGCCCCACGCTAGACTGCTTCGTCTTAAACTCATACCGTTTGTTGATTTACGCATGAGGGTTTCACAATTACCACGAAGGAATTAATGAAAATAGTTTTTGCATCCTAGACCGACGCACGATCAGAAAAGAAGGAAGTGAAACTTCCTAAATGCCATCATAGCCTCTCGTAGATAAGTACGGACGTCTACGTACCCATCAGCGAGACTCTACTAGACACTGTCTTAGTCTGCATGGACTCTAAACATGGCTCTGATACCAACTGACACGACCCGAAATCCGGCTAGGCCGTGCGGGCACCCGACATCCTTCCCTAGACCCGTCGGGCGAACCCTTACCAATTAAATTAGGAAAATAAATACAATTCAATTCATAAATAAGAATAAGACTTAAAAAAAACACAGACATACTGATACCTCTAAGCTGTACAAAAGAAATTACAGCTGACTACCCAACATGCTAGGTTTAGGGCTATCCAGACCAGACATCTAAGAGTACAAAAGAAGACAGATACCTCCTGAAGGGAGCAAAATGCAACTGAAATAATGAACAATAAACTGGTGGCCATCCGGAATAAATCTGGCTCACCCTGACAGCTGAAGTCGTCTTCGCTCCTGAACAACGCGGCGAACTCAATCCTGGAGCGAACCTGCCGAAACGAAATAGATAGACAAGAAACAAACAACAAACAAGGGTGAGTCAAAAGGACTCAATAAGTGGGGCAGACTAGCCACCTCAAAGAATAGGATAGCTAGCCGGGGAGAAGAAACAGATAAACCAAATTCCTTTATTTAAATTATAAAAGGCAGAGCCAGATAACAACCGAAAATACGTAAGAAACTTCTAAACTCAACCAAGGGTGCGTGGCAGAAACATATCAACAAATAAGCGATGCACATATAAGCAGAACAATAGTCACATACCGCAAGTCTACACAATGGTGTGAATTGAGATGAAATGAAATGAAGTGAGATGAAATGAAATGAAATGAAACATGATGCGAAGGGTCACATGTGCCCGTGGTCCCATCTCGAAGCGGAATACTCCTGCATTCGAGAGGAATCCAATCTGATAACCAACTGGAGCGGAATACTCCTGCTCCTGGGGCGGAATACTCCTGCACCCGATATAATATAAACCAGAGGCGGAATACTCCTGCACTCTCTTGGGGCGGAATACTCTTGCACCCGATATAATACAATGGAGCGGAATACTCCTGCTCCTAGGGCGGAATACTCCTGCCCTCAATATGATACAATGGAGCGGAATACTCCTGCTCCTGGGGCGGAATACTCCTGCCCTCAATATGATATGCAATGTAATACATATGAATGACATATAATGCATATGAGTGCAATGTTATGCAATAATAACCCTTCACCGGCGCGGGACTCTCATCGACAACCGGGAAGTAGATGCCAACTCACAGCCAGGGTACCATGCTCAGATCGTCATTGCAATACCAACAATAGGACATAACATATAATATACAATGTAAATCCAAAGCTAAGGCGTAATGAGTACGCCTATCGGCAGCTACACACGTAAGGAACACGTGGTAGAAAATCCACGAGGCTAGGTGCCTCCAAAGAAATGGATATAAACACTTACCTTGTTACAAAGTTAGTACAGCCACTCAATAACCGCTTTGTCCTTTGGGTTCATTGCCAAACGATCCCACTGTGTTCAATAACCAGAAAAATATATCACATAAGGCTAAAGGCTTCATTCCTCACATCTTAGGGCAATCCAAGTAGGAACCTGATACCCTATTCGCATACGCAATACACAGGCCAGGCCTATATACAGGGTTTAAGGCCACATAACCAAATTCCAAATAAATTATATTTATATGTTGCCCATAACTCACTGAGCACGAATACATAATCAATTTCATTATCGGGGTCCATTTGACCCTTTAAACTATCAATTTACGTCATTAGGGCGATGTCTAATATTCCTATTTTCACCGCAAAATATATTTAAACGCACGTAATAAACTCAAATAGTATATTAGGATCATTACCTGAATGTTTCAGGGTGAAAATTCTACTTTTTTCCGGCCCCTTTTCTCATTTTCTGGCATATTTTTACTGCACTGCGTGTTTTTCTTCGTTTCTGCTTCTCCTCTTTCTAATCTGATCAATATGAGCTTGATAAGCTCACCAACCGACAACATTCTCTTTCCTTTTGTCTTTTTTCCTTTTTCGTCTTTTTCCTTTTTTTTTTTCTTTTTCTTTTAAAATTCGCAGTTACGGTAAAAATTAAAATGGTACAGTACAATATTCGAAATAATTCCAACTTTTGCATACAAGTTATACAAAATATATGTAACATACTCGCGAAGGCGGATCTCAAATCAGACTCCCGAAACTCAAGATACGAATTTAAATGAAAAGAAGTCAAATTATTTAACTTTCGGCATTTTAGCGGAAACTTGCCGAACAACATCGAAATTCACTTTCGAAAGCTTACAAAAATCACAAATAATCATACGAACCTAACGGCGCTTTCGGATTTCGAATCGGAGCTCATTCGGCAAAAACCGAGCTCGAAAATCTCTTTTTAATATTTATCGCCAATAAAAACTGAAACCTTCTTCCGATGCCTACCAAACGAGGTCTGATTTAGCTCAAATTTTACAGACAGGTCCTAATGAACATTACGAATATTTTAAAATTATTGGCACGCCAATCGGAGTCCTAACTTCCGAAACGACTGACCGAGGTCGTTTCACCCACATAGATGATTCTCAATATTATCATAATGTTAGCACTGATAATATACTTGATCACGAAAAGTTAGAAACACGATATGGGAATCAAAGAGGGGTTAATTTAGACGAAACACCTGAATTTCAAGCTAGTCCACCCGAAGTTCAGTCTGACTTGCCTCCTGTACCTCATACTAGAATACCGGCTAAACGTAAGGAAAGATCTGATGTGTGGGAATTTATAACAAAGAATGTTGATGCGCAGACGGCCACATGTGGGATTTGTGAAAAGGTGTGGGTTTTTAAAACTGGGGGTAATGAGGGTGGGACGGGTAAACTTAGGGCCCACTTACAAAAGAAACATCCTAAAGAATGGTCAACGCGGGCGGATGGTATATATTTAGGGACCGAACATGGGGGAGTAGCGCATGATGAATCTTCGGGTACCCAAACAAGAATTAACCAAACAACAGGAGGGCTTCTTACTTATGATAAACAAAACAATAGGGAAGCTATTGCTAAACTAGTTGCCCTCGAGGGTTTACCTTATAGTTTTCCTTCTTCTATTGGTTTTGTTCGTTATGTTCAGTCTGTATATAATCACTCTTTTAAAGGTTTTCCAAGAACTACTGTTAAAAATGATATTAAATTTAATAACGAATATCAGGATTATTTGCGATATATGTTTGATAACTTTGACACTAGAGTATGTCTTACTACGGATTTGGGTCGTTCTACTAATGGATGTTATTATATTACTGTTACTGTCCATTGGATAGATCCTGATTGGGTATTTCAAAAACGTATTATTTGTTTATAAAATTGTTGATGAACCACACACGGGAAATTATATTTGTAATAAAGTTTCATCAATTTGTCGTACGTACTGTTTAACTAACAAAGTTTTTAGTATTACGGTAGATAATGCTACAAGCAACACAGATGCACTTAGGAACTTGATACCTATTTTGAACCCCCCCTTTTGCTGAATTTTTTCATGTTAGGTGTGCATGTCATATTTACAACTTAGTAGTAAAAGATGGTCTTGACTTGTTTAACGACATTATCGCAAAGGTGCAAATAGCTATTACTTATATTTTTAGAAATAAAAACCAAGAAAGAAGAAGAGAATGGGAAAGAAAATGTACAGAAGTAGGAATGCCAGTTAGGAGAGTCCCAAAGGAAGTTTGTACTAGGTGGAACACTTTATATGATACATTGACTGTCGCTTATGACTATAGAGTGCCTATTTCTCAAATGTATAATAAATATTTTATGGAAATCTATCACGTTAAAGATGAGGATTGGCAACTTGTTCAACATCTTCTTCAGTTTTTACAAAAATTTTATCAAGCTACTTTAGAATTTTCCGGTCAATATTATCCAACTACTCCGACCATGTTATATTATATAGCTGGAATATTGGAATTATTGAAATTATATACGCAATATGAAATTTACAAACCGGCTGTAGAGAGAATGATTGAAAATTTAGAAAATATTTTTTTCCAATTCCTCCTCTTTTTTACATTGCTTCTGTGTTGCATCCTGCTTTTAAAATTAAGTTAACTGAACGACTTGTTAGAGAAATATATGGAAATTTAGAAATTACTCCTATTGAAATTGCTACTAATGGGTATCCAATTGTAGACGAGGCTATTGCTAAAGTTTATGCAGATACCATGGCTGTTTTTGCAAAGTATAGAGCTTGGGCAGACACTGCTACACCAACGGAACTAACACTATCCACCGGGCAAAGTTCTTCACAAGCGGGGATGAGCACTTTTGGGGGACTTGATGAAAAGTTGCTTTCAGAACAGGACGAGTACGGGGAGGAATACAGCGAGTTCCAAGTGTATTTAATTCAATATCCAAAGAAACACAACAACTTTCGAACTCATCATTTGTTGGATTATTGGAAGAATCAAGAATCGCAATTTCCAATTCTTTCAAAAATGGCCCGGGATATATTAACAATTCAAGCTTCATCAGTTGCATCGGAAAGCGCTTTTAGCCAAGGAAGATTTCAGATTGAAGATCACAGATATTCGTTGAGGGAGGAGGCAATGGAGATAGGGATTGGATCAGAGTAGAGCGAAGAAACTTTGGCCTACCAGAACTTACTAAGAAAAAAGGCAAAGCATATCTCGATCAAATTTTGAGCGACGGAACAAATGAAGGGAGTCAAACCGGCAATGAAGAAGAAGAAGAAGAAGAAGAAGAAGAAGAAGAAGATGATGATGATGATGAAGAACCAGAAGGAGATGATGAACAAGAGCAACAACGGCCAGTTCCTAAAGAAAAGCCTACAACTATCTTCAAGAAACTAGCTAATATGTTTAAAAGAATGTAATTTTCTAAATAAGAATTTTAAAATTACAAGTTTGAAGTTTAGCTATTGTAGTATATGCTGCACTACTTATGTCTCAAACAATTCAATAAAATTGCTCCAAGTCTTGGAATTCAATCACAACTATTATCTTCATACTTTTTATTTTTAATTTATAGTTAGCGCAAAAATACTACAATTAATTACTTGTTTGTAAATTAGTTCAAATTTGATTTTTCTAAATTAATTCAAAGTTTGAATTTTGAACTTAACAAATTAATTCAAAAGTTTGAACTTTCAATGACCAGTTCAAAAATTTCATTACTTCAAAGTTTAAAAAAAATAATACAAATTTTTTAATTCTAAGTTTAAATTTTAAACATTGAAATAAACTAAACACTCCAAACATTTGTACAAGTAAAACTTGATAATATTTTGTTGTAATATTTTTCAAATTATCCACCACTTTAAATAAAACACAAAGGAAAAATAAAAAAAATATATATTTGGCCGACTGCCGGACCGGACCGGACCAGACCGGCAGTTTGGGCCAACGGCTCTCTTTCAAATATAGTCGTTGGCCAACGGCCAAAAACGGCTATATTTGCCTATCACCCCCCTAAACACCCCCTCCCCCATACCCCCCCCCCCCCCCAACCTATTTTTATCTATATATACCCTATTATTTCATCATTATATCACACAATTAAGCACTTTCTATCAATTTATCACTCAAATTACTCTCAAAGGCTATTTTCTAAATTTCTTCCAAAGAAGTCCAAACAATTATATATTATAATGGCTGGAAATCAAGCTCCCGCTAATCCCGTTGTTCCTGCTGCTCCCCCAACGTCCTGAACGAAGATGTCGCTCTGAAATTTGAGAATTTATGGAATATAATAGAGAAGATCACAAAGCTAAATATAGAATTTGTGAAGAGAGTGGAGCTTAGTGGGTGGAACCCATAAACTTATACAACACTTAGAAAAACAACATAATTACGAATGGAGTCGTCGGATGGGGGGCATATATCTGCGCAATAATTGAAGAAATGGTGAAGAAATTTTCTATGTCATTTCAATTATGTATTTTCGAATTTCTAGTTTATTTAGTATCTTTGTAATTTTCAGTTTCTAGTTTGTTGTTGTCATTTCAATTATGTATTTCCCGAATTTTCAATAAATTGTGTGTATTCCTTTTCCAATCAACATTTGTTCAGTGTTTCTTTATTTACTTTACATTGCTAAATTTAAAAATATAATTTACATAATTGTTTAGTTTTATTAAAAAATATAATTTACATAATTATTACAAATGGTGTCATAATTAAAAAAAATTTCAATTTTCAAGTTTTTTTGTCCTAAAGAAAAAAAGAAAAAAAACTAAAAAAAATAAAAAACCGTTAAACCGGACCGACCGGCTTAATGGTCGCCGGTCCCGGTCCCGATCCGGCTCCAATTTTTAAGACCGGATGAGACCGGACCGGTAGGCCGGTTTTATTCCGATTTTGAAAATTTTTTAGCCCGGTTCCGGACCGGAACCAGTTGCCGGTACCGGTCCGGCACCGGACCGGACCGTTAGTCACCCTTAGTTAGGAATAGTTATGTGGAGTAATAATCCCAAAACACGAATGTTGGGCCCATGAGTAGCATGGGCATATGCTCACCTAGTTTAGTAAAAATTTTGCCCACAGGCCACTTTTGCCACTGGTATTTAGTTTGAAGCCACTTTTTTTATTGGTCTTACATGAGAAGCCACTTTTTGGAACTTCAATCTTTTTGAGCTGAAATTCAAACCTTGTGGGTTGAACTTCATGCCTAAATTATGAAGTTTCAACTTCAATTTGTAAGGGCTGAACCTTTAGGCATAGATGCATAAACTTCAGCCCTTGTGGACTGAAGTTGAACTTCAACCCTTGTGGTCGGCTGAAGTTGAGCTTCAACCTTTGTGGGCTGAACTTGTGTGAAGTTCAACCCAAAAAGATTGAAGTTCCAAAAAGTGGTCTCTCATGTAAAACCAATAAAAACAGTGGCCTCAAACCAAAGACCACTGCCAAAAGTGCCCTTTGGTGCACTTTGCCCCCTAGTTTATGGTAAAAATTTCGTCCAAAGGCTATTTTTGCTACTGTTATTTAGTTTAGGCCACTTTTTTCTTGGATGTGCAAAATAAGTCATTTTTTTGGAACTTCAGTCTTTATGGACATGAAGTTCAACTTCAGCCCACAAGGGCGGAAGTTACGCATTATATCCCTAAAAGTTAAGCACTTGTGAGCTGAAGTTGAACTTCACACCTTCAGCTATGAAATTCAGCCAACAAAGATTGAAGTTCCAAAAAGGGACTAAAAATTAAATAATTTTAAAAATATGACTCCAATTGTAAAGGCGGGCCAAAAAATGGCTATTCGTGCACTTTTTCCCCTTATGTTAGGGTTGGCATTGCGAGTTTTCGCACTTGTAAACTTTACTCAATTACTTTTAAATACTGAATATTCCTTCTTGAGCGCTTTAAAAAGTTGCTATTTATCATATTTACCCGAATAATACAAAAATTCACCCGGTGTCCCTAAATGTGATTGTTTATGAGAGTTTCTCTCTATTTTCCATGATTATATAAAAATAGTATCCTCTTTCGTTCCTTTAAAAAAATCTTTTAAAGTATTATTTGAAGACTTTAAGGCAATTAGATGGGAGAATATGGGAAGAATTTGAAGGCTAGTGCTGTCTAGGCTAGACTTCTGGGAGATTGGGGGAAGGGGTGATGGTAAGTGTTGCCTAGCCAAGACTTCAAGGCAATTATCTGGGAGAATATGAGAAACGGTCAAGGGCAAGTACTACTTATGCTAGTCTTCAAAGCAATTTTCCTTTTTGACCACCATTATGGTGGTTTAGCAAAAATGACATCCGTTTAGTTTAACGAATAATTTTTGGATAAAACTATCCCTATAAATATTATAAATGAAGCATGACAACTAACTGGGATATTAGCATTGAGGGCAAGTGTTGCCTAGGTAGTACTTGCCACTTTTTTCTTGGATGTGCAAAATAAGTCATTTTTTTGGAACTTCAGCCCACAAAGGCTGAAGTTACGCATTATATCCCTAAAAGTTAAGCACTTGTGAGCTGAAGTTGAACTTCACACCTTCAGCTATGAAATTCAGCCAACAAAGATTGAAGTTCCAAAAAGGGACTAAAAATTAAATAATTTTAAAAATATGACTCCAATTGTAAAGGCGGGCCAAAAAATGGCTATTCGTGCACTTTTTCCCCTTATGTGAGGGTTGGCATTGCGAGTTTTCGCACTTGTAAACTTTACTCAATTACTTTTAAATACTGAATATTCCTTCTTGAGCGCTTTAAAAAGTGGCTATTTATCATATTTACCCGAATAATACAAAAATTCACCCGGTGTCCCTAAATATGATTGTTTATGAGAGTTTCTCTCTATTTTCCATGATTATATCAAAATACTATCCTCTTTCGTTCCTTTAAAAAAAATCTTTTAAACTATTATTTGAAGACTTTAAGGCAATTAGATGGGAGAATATGGGAAGAATTTGAGGGCTAGTGCTGTCTAGGCTAGACTTCTGGGAGATTGGGGGAAGGGGTGATGGTAAGTGTTGCCTAGCCAAGACTTCAAGGCAATTATCTGGGAGAATATGAGAAACGGTCAAGGGCAAGTACTACTTATGCTAGTCTTCAAAGCAATTTTCCTTTTTGACCACCATTATGGTGGTTTAGCAAAAATGACATCCGTTTAGTTTAACGAATAATTTTTGGATAAAACTATCCCTATAAATATTATAAATGAAGCATGACAAATAACTGGGATATTAGCATTGAGGGCAAGTGTTGCCTAGGTAGTACTTGCCACTTTTTTCTTGGATGTGCAAAATAAGTCATTTTTTTGGAACTTCAGTCTTTATGGACATGAAGTTCAACTTCAGCCCACAAGGGCTGAAGTTACGCATTATATCCCTAATAGTTAAGCACTTGTGAGCTAAAGTTGAACTTCACACCTTCAGGTATGAAATTCAGCCAACAAAGATTGAAGTTCCAAAAAGGGACTAAAAACTAAATAATTTTAAAAATATGACTCCAATTATAAAGGCGGGCCAAAAAATGGCTATTCGTGCACTTTTCCCCTTATGTTAGGTTTGGCATCGCGAGTTTTCGCACTTGTAAACTTTACTCAATTACTTTTAAATACTGAATATTCCTTCTTGAGCGCTTTAAAAAGTGGCTATTTATCATATTTACCCGAATAATACAAAAATTCACCCGGTGTCCCTAAGTGTGATTGTTTATGAGAGTTTCTCTCTATTTTCCATGATTATATCAAAATAGTATCCTCTTTCGTTCCTTTAAAAAAATCTTTTAAACTATTATTTGAAGACTTTAAGGCAATTAGATGGGAGAATATAATATGGGAAGAATTTGAGGGCTGGTGCTGCCTAGGCTAGACTTCTGGGAGATTGGGGGAAGGGGTGATGGTAAGTGTTGCCTAGCCAAGACTTCAAGGCAATTATCTGGGAGAATATGAGAAACGGTCAAGGGCAAGTACTACTTATGCTAGTCTTCAAAGCAATTAGCTAAGAGATTGGGGAAGGGATAGTGGGCAAGTACTACCTAGGCAACACTTGACCTCAATGCTAATATCCCAATTAGTTGTCATGCTTCATTTATAATATTTATAGGGATAGTTATATCCAAAAATTATTCGTTAAACTAAACGGATGTCATTTTTGCTAAACCACCATAATGGTGGTCAAAAAGGAAAATCATTACCTATGATGTCATAGTTCTGCAATTCTCCCTATTTGATCGTTTTAAGCATAATTCAAGATGGGTGAATTACAAAAACATAGGATTGTTTACATAAAAGTACAAGTTTTAGAACTTAATTACCAAACATAGCAACATTTTAACAAAATAACCCTATATAGAGGAAAACACAAGTTAATTACAAATATAGCAAAAACATAGCAATATTTTCCCATAACATATCAAACCCTTACATTCTTCCTCCAATTTCCCCCACTATTACTTTTGCTCCTCTCATTTCTCCCTATTTCATTTTTCCTCCTACCATTTCCCCCAATTTCAGTTTTATTCCTATCATTCCCCCAATTTCACTTTTCCTCATTCCATCCTCGATGTATCTCTTTGTATCTCACCGTATCTCAACTGTTTCTGCACCGTTTCAACTGTTTCTGCAGCACCGTATCTAACTGTTTCTGCACCGTTTTAACTGTTTCTACAGCATCGTATCTAACTATTTCTGCACCGTTTCAACTGTTTATAACTGTTTCTGCACCGTTTCAACTGTGTCCGCAGCACCGTAACTAACTGTTTCTGCACCGTTTCAACTGTTTCCGCAACACCGTATCTAACTGTTTCTGCACCGTTTCAAGTGTTTCTAATTGTTTCTGCGGCACCGTATCTAACTGTTTCTGCACCGTTTCAACTGTTTCTGCAGTACCGTATCTAGACTATACCCAATTATTTGATGTCGACAAACAAATTATCATGCGACAATCCACATTTTTCATCCACAAAGATTTGCATTTAATCTTTCCATGTACAATTATGTAATCAGAACTCTCTAAATAATAAGAACAAAATGAGAGGAATTGTGGTGCAATCTGCCATTATATTCAGTTTCGTGTTATTTAATCAGACAATTTAGCAATCATATCACAGGGTGCAGAAGAGATAAATAAACAGAAATCAAATATACAAGGTTTAGGATTACTTACACCAGAAAATTCTCTTTATTACAACAGTAACAAAACAACGAGACTACAGGGAAATATAAGACAAAATGAAGAAGGAACCCAGCTGTCAGAAGAGAGTTTCCCGATAGTTGTCTTAGGGATAGAGTCAAAAAACGACTATTTTGATTGGTCGCAAAAACCTTAGAAGAAATACATCACACTTGTGCTATAGCTTTTCAAGATTATTCAAATTTTAAAGTCACGTCATAAGACCAAATGGAGTTGAGATCTCTCCTGTTGGAAAAAGCAGATGATAGCCAGAATTTTAAACATTTAAATTTGTAAAACAACAATTGTAAGGGGTGTTTATCAATTAAACCAAAATGGTGTTGGGGTGATGGGGGTGGGGGTGGGGTGATGGGAGAAAGAGAGAGCAAGTAAGAGAATTTTTAATTTGGGAAAAATGCGAAGTGAAAGTGAAATGTGTTAGATTATTGTTAGATGTGTTAGAAAAATAATGCTATGCATTGTAATTAGAGAAATATTGCTATTTTTTTTGTAATTAAGGGTGAAAATTTGTATACTTGTGTAAAAAAACTCCCAAAAAATAAGCAAAAAAGCACCCCGTCTTGATTTGTGTCGCACCCCACTTGAAAGTAAATAAGTAGTTTTCGACTTGGGGTAACTCGTTTGGAGTTAGAGGTTTTCGAGTCGCTACCTAATAAATTTACTAGGCGTATTAGGTCACCTATTAATTTCTAATTCAATAATAACTTCGGGTTGGTCTACTAGTCAGAGATTCGGGTAAGTGTTCGAAATAACCTAGGAGGAAGGGGTTATGCACCTCCTAAGTTCCACTAAACATGGTTCCCGGCCGATTTCTATATTAGATTTAACATAGTGCTAATAAAAAGGATAAAAGCTAAATAAAATAAACAAAAGATTTATGGGATGCAAAATAAGTAAATAGGCTGTTTCAGGTATTTGCATAAACAATTTGAAATAGTAATCATGTTGTACAAATAGCCACAAAATAATCAATAACCAATTAATCATTTGAATGAACAACCTTAGGTTTTTATCCTATTCGAATCAGAACCCAGCTTTTGTAAGGAACGATAGTTTCAGAATCCACTATCAAATATATAGCTCGGGTAATTTTCATCATATCCGAGGGGCTTAATTTACCCTTAACCCCCCCCCCCATACCCTCTTTAAGTATTTAACTGAAGCGAATTCCTAATATTTCAAACGTCCTAAAAGTTTAAAGTAGCGTCCCAACATAAAGTCCCGGAGGCTATTGGAACACTACTTTAAATATCTAGACACCTTAAGTAAATTGATGCCCTATAGCTAGACCACTAGGCGCCAAATAATAAATGGTCATGTTAAGCAATCAAGACAAGTTGTATCAAGTAAAACAATTCTAAAAAAAATGTAGAAAGTAGGCCTCCAAATTAACTGTTACGTTTTCAGCATATTCAATTTGCAGCAATGAGCCATCTCCCTGCGCTTGTTGCGAAATTAGCCACTTATAAAGAAAATGAAATGTACTGTTACGTTCTCAGAATTCTAGATTTACATAAAAAGTCTAGTTTTCGAACAGACTTACAATTTCAGCCCCTTTAGACAATCTAATCTCCGAGTTCATAAAATTGCATAAAAATTTGTTATCTAACACTGGTTTCAGTTTTAGCCATTTTCAAGAAAAATAAAGGGTAAACTGACATTTTCCAGAAATTAACTCTGCATAAAACAGCCTACTTGCAGTTTTGAATTTCGAATATAAACCTGCAGTAAATTATTTTAGATATTGCATAACTAAACCAACTTTTAAATCAGTCATACAACTAGCAAAGGGAGAGAATTAGAAGATGACCCCTGCATGGCCAACTCATACCACATAATCAGCGTACAAGCTGTAATAACAGTCCTAAGTACTAACTTGCACCCTATGGTACTTGTACAAACCATCACTATTCCTAACGAATACACGAATGCAAATTAAATAGGAGAAAGAGAAGAGTAGGGCCTTTGTCCCTATATTTCACAAGCTTTCTTAAACCAAATATAGGCTTTTTTTTGAACCTCCTAGTTCACTGAATCCCAATCTCAAGTACCTGTCACGATGTATTAATGAGCAACCCTTTGGTTACTCATCCAAACACCTGTAATAACTGTCAACAATGTATAGCCTTTGGCTATCCTAAAGTAGTCCAAACTGGACTAATGATAAACTGCAGCAAAGGTTAGGGATGGCTCAAAACAGCCCAGTAAAGGTGTACATTGATATCAAGCAAGGCAGTCAACAATATCAGAAGGCATTAAGTCATGTATAGGTTCACAACTAAACTGTATGATATTATAGAGTGATCACAGACTGTATTTTAGAGAACCATACCTTGAGGGCTTTAACCAGGATTAATGACAATAATACAGGTGCCAGGTAGCAACTGATAGCAAAAAAAAAAAGAACAACTAAGCTTTGCCTTGGCTTTCAATGATGACCAATATTCGAAAGAAAGAAAGTAGTATGTATTCTAGCAGTTTGTAGGAAAAAAGAAAAGGTGTGAAGGTGTTCAGAAGTGTATTCAGAGATGAGATGAGAAGCTGGAAGCTGCTGAAGGTGTCCAGGTGTGTGTAGATGTATCAGTGTGTGTCTGAAGTTGTTGAAAAAGTATTCAGTGATGTGTGAGTTGTATTAGAGGTGTAGAAAAGTTTCCTCTAATGTCCTAAACAACCAGTATTTATAGTGCAAAGAAAGGGCTGGTTTTAGTCCAAGTTATATGGAAAAGTATCTACACAAGGCAAGAAAATTATACTTGTCAATCTTATTTGAATCCTAATAGCTATAAATCTAAATAAGGAAGTTTAACCACCTATTTTCAAAAGGTATATCAATCAACCCCAAACACGGTGTCAACCAAATTTAAGGAGGGAAAGAACATTCACAATCTCACTTTAAAATTAGAGAAGGATCCGATTCAGCAAATCAAGGAAGCGAGAAAGGGAAGTATGTATGCAAATCAATCAGCCCAAAAATGAGAAACATTATCTTTAACGGAAGAAAAGAGCTATGTGAACACAAACACGATGCAAAGAGAGGTTCGAGTCAGTTTGACCTTTTTAAGAAAAAATTAGCACTCTTCACACGAAAAGGGGAGAAGAAAACAAGCCAAATTGTATACTCCTAAGTTCAGGAATCCAATAGAACATACAAATATGAATGAAATTAGCAGGAAACACAGTATCGACAATGAACCAAACAGGCAGACGTGATTCAATAACAGGCATAATTAACGCTAACAAACGATGCCAAACCAATTCGAACAATCCAAACAGTTGGACGCTTATGACTCGAATTAACAATGTCAGATACCAGAATGTAACTAAATCAGTGTGCTCTCAATCAGTCATGCTTTTGTTCGAATTTAATTTACCTAAAATTACTATGCCAATTTTAAGTGCAAAAATTCAGTTAAGCATATATTATGGCATTTTTCGATTCCAAAAACAGAAGAAGAATCAAGAGGACAAAACTAAAAATAATAAAAGGAAGGATGTTACCCGTGTATTTGTCGAGTCGGGTCAAGACTGACCCGATTCGTTTATGTTTGATTCTAAACATTTCAAGTTCGAAACGTTGATTACTTGCATTGTTTGTGCTAAATCAGTGTGTATCATGCCCGGATTTGACGAGATTCGCCCGAATCCTTCTTCTTCATTTTCGGTTTCCATAGAAAGAGAGAAGGGGATTTGTCCCTTTTTCTGTGTGAAAACGACAAGGGAGAGAGAGAGGGACGAGCGGAGTGTTGCCGGATTTGATGGCGGGGATGGTGGAGATTAGTGTATCCGGTCGGGTTTTGTGGAGAAAAGGGAGAGAGGGTGGCAGCTGGTGAAGAGAATGGGGAAGAAGTTAAATGTTTAGGGTTTTTGGTAAGTAAGGGGGGTAATTGTAAATATTAAAAAGTAAGAAATTGTGTGAGCCGTTGGATAAAGAGCTTGGACGTCTGCGATTGTGCCACGTAGGCGCGTCGGGTGTAAAGTGTAGATGTTATATGTATAAGTATATATACTGAAGTGGATAAGTGGGTGCTTTGAGAGGGTTGTACTACACACTACAATGAGTTGTACGCGTGCTTTGGAGAGTTGTACGTAGGCTAGGAGTGAAGTTTAGTGAGGTGTATACTTAGTTGGAACTTATGTGGTGTATATGTGGATAAAGAGTGATAACGGGGACTAGATGTAATAAAAATGGAATTATAAAATAACAAATTGACTAGTATTTAGTTAAAATACTTATAAATATAAATAATTAGTATAAAAAAAAATTTGTAAATAATTTTAAATAAATATATTTAAATACAAATAAATATAAAATGATCATAAGTAATACTAATTAGATATAAGTAGTCACATATAACTATTAAATAATATAGTAATGCATTAAATTGCGCAAATATAATATGTATTTTAGAAAACAGCCTAAATGATGCAGTTACGCAATATAGTCATAATTAAGTAAGTATAATAATAGTATTACGCACGTAAATGCATGCTATCTAATGCAATTTTGTTTGGAAAATTACTATTATCGATTTTAATTAAATATAGCCAAATTGTAAAAATGGATGGACAAAATTAGGTGTCAACAATTTGGTAAGCACTTTTAAGATGGTCTTAAAAATATAAGCACTTTACCGTTAAATAAAGCTGAAAGTACAAAAATACCCTTACTAATAGAGAACTTCACGTAATTACAAAAATGTCACCAACCATTTTTTGAAGCCGTAATTACAAAATTCCACCGCACTGTTTTACCTCCGGAATTACAAAAAAAGGCCATTGCTTCCTACACAGTAGAAAACAATGTCAATCTGGTTGTGTCTCACGTCCATTTTGTGAATAAATCACGCCAAATCGGCATCATTTCTCTTATATACAAGGCAGCCAATCCGTCCATATTTCACGTCTATTTTGTGAATAAATAATACCAAATCGTCACCGTTTCGCTCATATACAAAAATTAAAAGAAAACAAAATATAAAACCAATTCGGCGTCATTTCATCATACAATAAGCAAAAATTCATGTTCTTTTTATGAAGAAGTGATACTAAATCGTCATCAATTTACTCATATAAAAAAATCGAAAGGAAAACATAACTAAGGACAATCCGGCATCATTTATTCATATTTTTAAGTAAATCCACTTCTATTTTATAAATAAATGAGGCCAAATCGTCATCAATTCACTCATATACAAAAGTTAAAAGGAAAACATAACTAAGGTCAATCCGGCATCATTTGTTCATAGCGTGAGCCATATAATATATGCATTTTGCAAATACATAATGCCAAACTGTCATCACTTTCATTACAACTTATAAAACTACTATCACTTTAAATACAAAATGTCACCACCTTACAAATCGTCATTATTTTCAATATAATTCGTCATCATAGTTGAAAAGTGGCTATTTCTAAAATTCTATTGCAAACAGCCTATATCTGCAAATCATCATCACCTTCATAGCAGTGGCACGCTAATCAAA
Source organism: Petunia x hybrida (assembly GCA_037355625.1). Lineage (NCBI taxonomy): Eukaryota > Viridiplantae > Streptophyta > Magnoliopsida > Solanales > Solanaceae > Petunia > Petunia x hybrida. The sequence goes on from JBBBVM010000072.1 coordinate 494,808, forward strand.
TCTCCATTCTCTGGTTTCATTGAAATCCATCTGATACAAAATCACTATTAGCTGATGAAGCTACAAAAGGTTCCACCTTTACTAAAGCTTGTTGCTTCAATTTTTTATTATATGTTCGTCTCGTTGATTTTGTATTCGTTGAAACATCAGGTTCTGATTCAAAATCCAATGATGAAATTTAGATGGGCCTTTAGGGTGATGAGTCACTCCGGCAGCCGTCTCACGCGGAGTGTGGCGACGAGGCTGGTGGCAAAGTGGTGGAGGTGAATCTGAGTATGGTTCCGTTATCCCTTTCCTTCAAATTATGAGCCGAAGGTTGGCTTATTGCTACTGCGATCTTTCCTTTTATAGCAGTGGTGGTTACGGTAGTGGTACGGCAGCTATGGTGATGTGGTGGGTTAGTGGTGGCGGGGTTAGGGTTTGATGTATAAAGAGAGAAAGTGTGAATGTGAAATAGTGGTAGAATAATATTTAAGGGGTAAAAGTAAAAATACTATTAAAAGTGTTAAAAATCTGCTTAGACTCTAAAGACCAATGAAAAATAGCACACCAAATCAAGACCATCCCAAAAGTGCTCAGTACTCCACATAAAAAAAGATTCAAGATAGCTCATTTAAAAGTTCTAAGTTTTTGCACGAAATAGACAAATTTGGGACCAGAATTATAACTTTATCCCCTATAAAAGAATCTTACAATTTTAGCTCCGTCATAAAGATTTCCTGCCGACTGCTAAAGAAAAACTCCTGACGATCGTCAGATTCTGCTTCTAATAATATCTGGCGATGCCATGAACTTTTCTTATGTGGGCTAAATTAGACAAATAAAATGAGAGAATGTGGAATTTTTTTTCTTTGTATCTGAGCTGAATCTTGTCTATTTCAACTACCCTAAATCCGATTCGACCTTAGCTTTTCAACAATTTAAATTAACGAATTTAACCTTTCGAATATGTATTATATATGTTGTTGAGAGCTGGTTTTGAAGTATGACAAATAGGAAGGACCCCGAGGTTCATGCAAGGAACCTGAAGAACCTGGTCCTTGAAGAGAAGGGCACGCTTGATCGAAAAGATTGTGGGTTGCAAATCCCTGTGGAACTAGGAATAGTGGCGCGTGGTTGTATACGTATCCTAGTCAGACTAAAAGAGGCGGTGCCCCAGCTGTGTCTACGAAGTGTGAAAAGAGTCAGACGTTAACATAGAAAAGAGTTACTACGAATCCCAACTTACCTTAATTAAGAGGATTCCCAGTAGAACTCAACTAGGATTACACGACTCATATAAAAGCTAGTAGTAGAGACAGCCGAAGATTCATTATTCACAAATAGAGAGTTGAGTACAAGCAAAGGCGATCTGATAACTTTCTACGTGAGTAAGCTGAAGAAGACAACTAAACTGCATGCAGTGTATTGAGTCTAGATTTCTTGTCTAGGATCATTGAGTTGTAAGTTGTCATATTATTGAGCGTTCATTGTTTTACCTATTTGCTTATTCTAGAAGCATATGTATTAGGTAAACTCTTTTGTGATTACTAGAAAAGCTAGAGTGTAGCTTTGATTAGTGATTAGGGTCTAGAGTGTAGCCCCTTGGTTACAGAGTTTGTAATCTAAAACATTGCTCTTGTGTTAGTGGATTCAGTGCTAAAATCCCAGAGTGTGGGTCGTGGTTTTTTCTCCCTTGAGCAAGGAGTTTTTCCACGTAAAAAAATCCTTGTGTCTTTGGTGTGCGTGTTGGGGTGTGTTCTTGGTAGAAGGAGGTAGAAGGAAATTCTAAGAACTCTGTTCTACGATAGAAGAACACGGTTCTTGTGAAAAATCGGGAGACACTATTCAACCCCCCTCCCCCTTCTAGTGTCCTTAGGAGGTGCTTAAAGTATAACAAGTGGTATCAGAGCGGGTCTTCTCTTGTAAGGCTAACACCTTGAGAAGGATCAGAATGAGTGCACCGCCTACCATTACTGAAGGACAGTCGGTTCTGAGGCCCCCACAGTTTAATGGGCAATACTACGCATGGTGGAAGAATAGGATGGAGAATTACATATGTGCTGAAGACTATCAACTTTGGCTGATAGTTTCTGAAGGAAATCTGATTCCCACCAAAATAGTTGGTGAAGGAACCACTGCCACAAAAGAACCTAAACTGAAAGAAGAGTTTGATGAGACGGATTATAAGATGATCGAAAAGAATCACAAGGCCAAGCGTTTGGTCATATGTGGTCTTGGTCCGGAAGAGTTCAATCGAGTATCATCATATAAGATGACTAAGGAAATATGGGATGCTTTACAGGTTGCACATGAAGGGACCACAGAAGTAAAAGACTTAAAAAGGAGAATGTTGAAGAGACAATTTGAGTTGTTTACTATGGGCGAGAAGGAGTCGATTCAGGATATGATGACCAGGTTGACCATAATCACTAATGAAATGAGATCCCTAGAGATGGAATTGCCTGAAATAGAGATGGTCGATAAAATCCTGAATGTGTTGCCTGAAGCATGGGAACCAAAGATGACTGCCATCATTGAATCCAAACCTTTGAAATCCATCAAGCTCGAAGAACTGGTTGGAAGCTTGAAGACTCATGAGATGATGAAGGACTCAAAAGCTAAACCATCAGCAAAGAAGGAAAAGACTCTTGCGCTGGAAGCAACAGAGGAAACTGATGAATATGTTGATCTTCAATCAGTGGAAGCTGCAACGGTAAGTGCCTTAAGACAAAAATTCAATCTGGGAAGGTTTAAAGGTTTCAAACGAGGAAACAAGGAGAGCTCTAGCAGGAAGAACATAGTTGACAGTCCTGACTACTCTGGGTGCTTCAAATGCTTCAAGAAAGATCATGCTGTCATGGACTGCCCGATGTGGGAAATAGAGTGGAGGAAGAACAGAGCTGTTAAGGAAAAGGAAAAGGAAACCACAAAGGAATATGATGCAGACAGAAAGAAGTCAAGACGGCCCCCAAACTTCAGAGCAGAACGAAGGAAAAAGAAGAAAGCTTTTTATGCCACATGGGGACCAACTGATAGTGAGTCTGATCATGAAAAGGAGGCTGAGGATGACTCACCACTAGCACTAGCATGTATGACAGACGTTGGTTGTGATGAAGAAGATCCTCAAGAACTTAGAGGAGGAAGAGATCCATCAAAGCCACCAGTGTTCAATGAGACTCATTACAATCACTGGAAGAAGCAGATGAAAAATTATCTACAGGCAACTGATTACAGCCTGTGGCTGATTGTGAAAAGAGGACCTCATGTTCCTGTGAAGAGAGCAGTAAACGGTGTCCTGGTGCCAAAAAAAGTGGAAGAACTAGATCCTCAAGATCTGGACTGGTTACAAGCAAACTCCAAGGCTGAGGGGTATCTAAGAAGAGGACTCACTGATGATGTGCTTGCACGGATACTGGAGTGTAAATCTGCCAAGGAAATATGGAAGAAACTGAAGGAGTTGTACATAGCTGACAACACCAAAAAGGACTCTGCTCTCATGGCAACTGATGGAGAGGAAGCAGGATGTTCAGCAGAGGTATGCTTGTCTGATCTAAAGGAAACTTTACATACATACTCTTCTAAAAATTTAATTCTAATTACAGCCATCTTGATTGAAGGATATGAAAAAGAAAAACTTGAAAAAGATAAATTAACTGAAGAACTGAGAAATCTTAGAACTAAGCACAAGAGCCTCCTGGAACAGAATATTGAACTTGAAGAAACTAATGCCATCTTGAAAGGGCAGACTCTTGTGTCAAACTCTAAGATTACTGCGCTTGAATTGGAATGTAATCAGTTAAAGAGAGTAAGAATGGTAAGCAAGTTATGAGTGAAGTTCAATCCTTTCTGGAAGATGAACTGAAAAGAGCCAATAAAATTCTGTATCAGGAAATTGAAAAAAACAGGATTTTAAGTCAAAAGGTTGAAAACTCAAAACTTGAACTTACCAGACTGACAAAATAGAATAAATCTTCTGAAGCTATGAATTGGGTTCTTGAAAATCAAAACAAAGGAAAACAAGGATTAGGATTCAAGAAACCCCTGCCTCCATATAATCCTAAAAGCAAATATGTAGGTCTATCTTGTAACATGTTATGCACTTTTGTGGTAAAACTGGTCATGTTAAACAAAAGTGTGTTAACATCATCAACGCAAAGGCCAAAAATAAAAGATGTGTTTTACCCAAATGGGCCAAACAAGACCTGATTTATCCATTTTCTCATAAGAAGGGACCCAAGCTTGTCTGGGTTCCTAAGGCTAACCTCTGATTTGTCTTGCAGGCTGGAGTGAGGGAGAACAACTCAAGCTGGATTCTGGATAGCGGTTGTTCTAGGCACATGACAGGAGATAGAAGAAACTTTCTCTCACTCGCAGCATTTCAAGGAGGCAGTGTAGCCTTCGGAGGAGGAAAAAGTGGTCAGATAGTAGGCATTGGAAAGATTGGGAGATCTCTGGAACATGCAATCGAGAATGTCTACTGTGTGGATGGTCTTAGACATAATTTACTAAGTATCTCCCAACTGTGTGACAGAGGAAACGAAGTGAGCTTCTCATCTGTTGGTTGCATCGTAAAGAACCTACAGAGTGGAGAAGTAGTGATGGAAGGAAAAAGGGTGAACAATGTATACAAGGCATCACTGAAGTCCTTACCTGAAAACAATCTGACATGCTTGAATGTGCAAGAAAGTGACTCTCAGCTGTGGCACAAAAGATTGGGTCATGCAAGTCTTTCTCAGTTAAATAAGCTGGCTTCGAAGGAACTGGTTCGCGGATTGCCAAGCAAGAAATTTGAAAACATAAAAATGTGTGATGCCTGTGTGAAGGAAAAGCATGTGAGAACATCATTCAAATCAAAGAAAGTGGTCAGCACAACAAAACCACTGGAGCTGATACATATGGATCTATGTGGACCTATGAGAGTCAGGAGCCGTGGAGGAAAGAGATTTGTGTTTGTTATTGTGGATGACTACTCAAGATACACATGGACCCTGTTCTTGGTCTCTAAGGATGAAGCCTTTGAAAGTTTCAAAGACTGGGCTGGTGTGGTTCAGAAAAGATTAAGTCTTGAGATCATCAATATGAGATCTGATCATGGTACTGAGTTTGAAAACTCAAAATTTTCTGAGTATTGTGCAAGGAATGGCATAGATCACAACTTCTCTGCACCAAGAACTCCCCAACAAAATGGGGTGGTCGAAAGGAAGAACAGGTCGTTGGAAGATATGGCTAGAACTATGCTGTTATCAAGTGGGTTGGCAAGAAATTTTTGGGCTGAAGCTGTAAATGCTGCTTGTTACTTGTTAAACAGGTGTTCTATCAGAGCAATCCTTGACAAGACTCCGTATGAGTTGCTCAAAGGTAGAAAGCCAAGTATTGCTCACCTAAGACCTTTTGGTTGTAAGTGCTTCGTTTACAACAATGGCAAGGAACCCTTGGGAAAGTTTGACGCTAGGAGTGATGAGGCAATATTTCTGGGATATTCCACTCAAAGTAAGGCATACAAAGTGTTTAACAAAAGAACACAAACTGTAGAAGAAAGTATGCATGTCGTATTTGATGAATCAGATAAGGCATTGGGAGAGGTTGAAGCAGATGATCAAGTAATTGGTTTAAGGAGAGAAGAAAGCATAGACGAACTGGAAGACTCAGACGAAAAGGAGAATCTGAACACTTCAGACGAAGGGGTCAACTTGACAGGGGGAACTTCAGATGAGGCTGACAATCTAGAAAGTCAGGAAGAACCTACCCCAGAGAATGCTGCAGGTCCTTCCAGTCAGATTCAGCTCAAGCCATGGAAGCATCAAAGCTCGCATCCACTGGAGAATGTCCTATCTGAATTGGACACAGGAATTATGACTAGGTCAGCATTGAAGAACTTCTGTGCATTCTTTGCATTTCTCTCATCCTTGGAACCAAAGAATGTAAAGGAAGCTCTAGAAGATCCAGACTGGATTCTAACTATGCAGGAGGAACTTCACCAATTTGAACGAAGCAAGGTGTGGCACCTAGTTCCTAAGCCGAAGGACAGATCTATAATTAGAACAAAATGGGTATTCAAGAACAAGCTGGATGAACATGGGATAGTGACAAGGAACAAGGCAAGACTGGTGGTTCAAGGATACAGTCAGGAAGAAGGAATAGATTATGATGAAACTTTTGCACCAGTTGCAAGGATGGAAGCCATTAGGATGCTGATTGCTTTTGCCACGTACATGGAATTCACACTGTATCAGATGGATGTGAAAAGTGCTTTTTTAAATGGTTATTTGAATGAGGAAGTCTATGTGGTGCAGCCTCCAGGCTTTGTGAGCAATGAATTTCCTGACCATGTTTACAAACTGGACAAGGCTTTGTATGGTTTGAAGCAAGCTCCTAGAGCCTGGTATGAAAGACTCTCAGGGTTCCTGATGAAAAATGGCTTTTCAAGAGGCAAAATTGACAACACACTATTTCTCATGAAGAAAGGAAAGGATTTGCTGGTAGTTCAAGTGTATGTTGATGATATCATTTTTGGAGCTACTGATGAAGAACTGAGCAAAGGTTTTGCGGAATTGATGGGAAGTGAGTTTGAAATGAGCATGATGGGTGAACTGAACTTCTTCCTTGGGTTGCAGATAAAGCAGACTCCTGAAGGAACCTTGATTCATCAGCAAAAGTATGTCAAGGAACTATTGAAGAAGTTTGACATGGAAGGAGCAAAGGAAATGACTACTCCTATTGCACCTGGAACAAAGTTAGACATGGACGAACTCGGTCCTTCGACAAATGAAACGAAATACAGAGGAATCATTGGCTCACTTCTATATCTCACAGCTAGTCGACCTGATATAGTATATAGTGTAGGACTGTGTGCCAGATTTCAGTCAAAGCCCAAGGAATCACACTTGACAGCTGTGAAGAGAATCCTGAGATACTTGAAAGGGACTCAGGATTTAGGTCTTTGGTATCCCAGAGGTGGGACTTTTGAACTCATTGGTTTTGCTGATGCAGATTATGCAGGTTATTTGGTGGACAGGCAAAGCACTTCAGGGATGGCACACTTTTTAGGTCCCTGCTTGGTTTCGTGGGCTACAAAGAAACAAAACTCAGTTGCCCTATCAACTGCTGAAGCTGAGTATGTGGCAGCTGCTTCATGTTGCTCACAACTGATGTGGATCAAGCAACAACTGGAGGACTTTGGTATCAAGTGTGGAGCAGTGCCAATTTTCTGTGACAACACCAGTGCAGTGAACATTGCCAAGAACCCAGTCCAACATAAAAGAACCAAGCACATTGATATCAGACACCATTTTCTGAGAGACAATGTAGAAAAAGGTCTGATTACTATGAATTCATGCAGGACTGAAGATCAAATAGCTGACATATTTACCAAAGCTTTGAACAAGGTACAGTTCGAAAGGAACAGGTTGGAGTTAGCGATGACCAAAATACACGGATGACCCAGCAGGTAATCCCTTTGTGTTTGGCTAGTTAAGTATTTGATGTGGCTGCTTGAAACTTGTTATAAATGTCTAGTCTAACCTCGTGCTTGAAAAAGTACACTCGTGTTGTTGTTTTGATCAAAAGGTACAAATAATGTGATCCCATGAAGAACCTACTATGTACTGAGAAGGAACCAGTTTGAACATGAGGAATCATGTCCAGGTACATTCATCCTACTCTGCATGATAGTATTCATAGCTGAAATTAAAATTGTCATCCATACGTGTGTCATGGGGGTCTTCCATATTCACATAACTGTCCTAAATTATAGGAACATATTCCTTTTTAGGATAGAACTCTTTTTGAATAGCTTGGATCCCACTTCTTGAAAAGGGCTTATTTAATTAGGTTCATAACCGTCAAATCTGTAACTCCTCCCGGTTCTCGAAAAATTCAAAAAGCTGCTTTTCTATTCTACTCATTACTTCTTGCTTCCCTAGAATATGTCAAATCACCAAAACCTTCTCACTTCAACCACACTCCTTCAATTCCTCACAATTCACCCACTTCTCCTGCTAAAGCACCAAAATTCTCTCAAACCCTAAAACAGAAATTTCCTTAGAAATCTCAGAAATCGCTCATAAATCTTTCAAGATGTCTGATAGACCACCTCCATCCACTCTGGCTCAAAGAATCGCAAGAGCACGCACAAAATTCCTTCAAAAGGGGGACAAGAAATTGGTAAAGAAGATGAAGTCAAGAACTGTTCTCTCAACACCCACTGCACAAAGTTCATCACTATCATCACATGAGGTAATTCCTGAACCTATTGTATCTACGCCTGTTGATCCTGTTGATATAAAAAGCCCTGGAATTGTAGAAAGTGAAACCCTAGTTACTGAACTAGACAAGATAATGGGTGATGAGGAAAAGGACAAAATAGATAGGGGGAATTCATGTGAGGGGGAACAAGATAGTAAAAAGAATGATCTTAGGGAAGATGTGCTAAGTCTTGTAGTTGGTGAGCCTGGAGATAAGTTGAATATTGCAGAAAGAATAGTAGAACAGTTTAAGGAACAAGATAATGTGGAAGTCTTGAGGGAAGATGCATTAGAACTAAGTAAAGGAGTGAGTGGAACTGTTGAATGTGTGAAAGAATCTGTGCCTAAAAGTCCTGCCGGTGGTGGACTTGCTATTGCTGAAGACTCAGGGGATTTGGGTCAAAAGTCTGTTGTTTGTCCAAATCCTACTGGGGCTGATGATGCAAATTTTAATTGGACAGATTCTGAGGAGGAAAGGAACAAGGAAGTTGTTTTAGAACAAGAAGAGGTAACCAAGAAAGTTGAAGAACCAAAAAGGAAGAGGAAGTTTGGTGAAGAAGATGAAAAATTAGCTGAGGAGGAAGAAGAGGAAGTGGTGTTTGTGAAAGAAAATCTAGTGGAGCCAGAGAAAAGAAGAAGGTTGGTGAGAGATGGGAAGCCAGTGCTGAAATCTAGATTGGTTGATGAAGATAGTGAAGAAGGTGATGACAAGGTAGCTGTTGAGCCTGTTGTCAGAAGAGTTGGTACCAGGTCTTCATTAAAAATGCAGCTAGAAAAGGTTGAGAAGTTGGGAAGGACAGTAACCAATGTCAAAGAAAGAGAAGAAAAGAATATGGAAGAAGAAGGAAGGAGAGCTGGTGAGGCTGAGCAGGAAAGTAAGGCTGGGAGCTATGTAGAACCCAGTGATTCAGATACAGACAATGAGATGGAGAATAAGAAAAGAAGAAGAGGGAATAATGAAGAAGAAGTGGATAAGGAAGCCTTTTTCTCTAGGCATCAGGTGCTGCCAGGCAGCATTCTGCATGATGAAAAGGAGTTCCATATGAGACCATTGTTGAGGATGATAGGTGATCAGGGTTGGCTTGGATTGTTTGTCAACAAGGACAGGAAGTTGTTTGTGAATGAAGTGAGAGAATTCTATACAAATTGTAGAGTAACAGCCAGGAGAGTGTTCTCTACTGTTAAAGGAATTGAGATAGAATTTGGAAGAACTGAGCTGGGAGTGATTCTGGACATACCTGCTGAAGGTTATTGCAGGTATGTTAAGCTGAAATGGCCAAAAAGAACAGATGGAGTCACTCCTTTGGATGTTGTGAGAAAGTTTTCAGGAAAACCAAGACTGAGGAAGGAGAGAAAGGTAGAGAAGAAGGAGATGGAACCTGCACATCAACTGCTGCTTGAATTTGTGCATAGGTTTCTTCTGCCTAGGGGAGAGAGGAATTGTGAGGCAAGTGCTCTGAACCTGACATATATGGATCTGATGGATAGGGGGGTGAAGATAAATTTGCCTGGGCTGATAATTAGGCACATAAAGAGGATCTCTGATACTGATCAGAAGCCCCATTCTCTTGTGCACTCTTACATCCTCCATCAGATTCTTGAGCATTTTGGGGTTCCTTTGGAAGCAGGAAAGAAGCCAACAATTCATCAAATGTTTGGGAATAATGTGCTTAAGAATTGTGACTTTTTCAGAGAAAGCAGAGCTTCCAAAAGGCCAACGCAGGTCAAACAAGAGCAAGCAGAGGACAGTGAAGAATTTGGGCCTGATGAGGCTATCGATGCTGTGAAGAAGCTGGAGACAATTGTCCTTGAGATTAATGCTGAGAATGCTGAGCTCCAAAGACAGTTGAAGGTGAAGGATCAAGAGATTGATCGTTTGAAGATAGATTGCCACAAGTATGAGGCCGAGTTGGTGATGGAGAGGGCCAAAAATACGAAGCAACTTGAGGCGCTTGTCAAACACTTCAGCCTTCAGCTTTGATTCTTCCAGTCCTGTCCTCCTACCTCTACCTGATATCTACCCCTTCTCATTCTCCTGTGATTGCATGTTATGGATGTTTAAGACAATTTAAATTTGGTTGTGTAACTATTAACAGGGTTGTGCTGATGTCACAATCTGGATGATGATTTTAAATTTCTTATGTTCTTAACTGTTTTTCTGTCTAAGTAATTCGGTTCTTGGATGGGCCCTTATTTGTGTATGCCTGTGTTCTTATTGCTAACGAGTTGCCTTGTGCTTTAGACTGGACTAACTTGACAAGTTCCTGCATGTCTTCGAATCTTTTCGATGATGCCAAAAGGGGGAAGAAGGAATTGTTGGGGTGTTTGTGACCTAACTCATCTGTTGTTTTTTTTCTTTCTGTTTTCTTGTTTTGGTTTTGGTCTATGTCTATTCAGGTTCTTGGGCAACGATTGTTTGTCATCATCAAAAAGGGGGAATTTGTTGAGAGCTGGTTTTAAAGTATGACAAACAGGAAGGACCCCGAGGTTCATGCAAGGAACCTGAAGAACCTGGTCCTTGAAGAGAAGGGCACGCTTGATCGAAAAGATTGTGGGTTGCAAATCCCTGTGGAACTAGGAATAGTGGCGCGTGGTTGTATACATATCCTAGTCAGACTAAAAGAGGCGGTGCCCCAGCTGTGTCTACGAAGTGTGAAAAGAGTCAGACGTTAACATGAAAAAGAGTTACTACGAATCCCAACTTACCTTAATTAAGAGGATTCCCAGTAGAACTCAACTAGGGTTACACGACTCATATAAAAGCTAGTAGTAGAGACAGCCGAAGATTCATTATTCACAAATAGAGAGTTGAGTACAAGCAAAGGCGATCTGATAACTTTCTACGTGAGTAAGCTGAAGAAGACAACTAAACTGCATGCAGTGTATTGAGTCTAGATTTCTTGTCTAGGATCATTGAGTTGTAAGTTGTCATATTATTGAGCGTTCATTGTTTTACCTATTTGCTTATTCTAGAAGCATATGTATTAGGTAAACTCTTTTGTGATTACTAGAAAAGCTAGAGTGTAGCTTTGATTAGTGATTAGGGTCTAGAGTGTAGCCCCTTGGTTACAGAGTTTGTAATCTAAAACATTGCTCTTGTGTTAGTGGATTCAGTGCTAAAATTCCAGAGTGTGGGTCGTGGTTTTTTCTCCCTTGAGCAAGGAGTTTTTCCACGTAAAAAAATCCTTGTGTCTTTGGTGTGCGTGTTGGGGTGTGTTCTTGGTAGAAGGAGGTAGAAGGAAATTCTAAGAACTCTGTTCTACGATAGAAGAACACGGTTCTTGTGAAAAATCGGGAGACACTATTCAACCCCCTTCTAGCGTTCTTAGGAGGTGCTTAAAGTATAACATATGTATTCAAATTCGTCTGGACAAGAGGGGAAAAAGATGAGATAGAATTCATTTGCCTTAATTACTTTATCTAAGAAACTTGATCCATTTAGAACATAAATGGGTATATCTCACCAAACTGAATAAAGCTATTGTTCTAAAATCTAGACTTTTAAAGAATAACGTCAATTTTTTATGGGGTCTAGCAGTGTCATATTTCTGTAAATCACCCCTTAAAGTTTGCGCCGCTTTGAACTATATACTTGAAGGTCAAGTTGACCCATAAAACTTTTTAAAATATAGAAAGATAAGTTTCTTTTGTTTGGTTTGTTTTATATCTTCATAATAACAGTAAAAAAGCTTTTATAAATTTGATTTTATAAATAAGCATCATTTTAAAAATAAATAAAAAAATTAAAAATAATTATCAATGGAGAAAGTTGGGTTATATATGGCTTCTTCTATATTTCTCTTCTTAGACTTCTTTTTTTCTCTTTTCTTCTTCTTCGACTTTTTATGGGAAGCTTTGTGGAGAACATTTATAAAAAGACTTTGGAGTCAATGGAGAGATTTCGTATTTATTTCAAAGATTTATTTAAATTTGAAATATGTGGAGGAGATTCTGCGATTTGTCCAACGAATTACAATAAAAATTGTTTGATAACTTGCAGCAGCTTCAGTAGTTGTCTCCCGAAATTATTTGACAGAAGTCGAACTTACAGAAGTTGTTGAACTTTAGTAGTTCTTGTACAACTTCAAAAAGTTTTTGAACTGTAGTTGGAGGAGGAAGATGAATGGGTGGTAAGGGCTTTGTGTATAAGAAAACTTTAAGAATTTTAAAATATGTGTTATTAGTACTAATCTCAAAATATGCACTTATAGCATACAATTTTACAACTTATTTGATCAAGATTTTGGGAGGTCAAAAGTATTTTTTCACTAAAAAATGATTATATATAAACATAAGATGTTTGACCAAATTTTGATGAAAAAATAATAAGTCTTATAGAGTAGCGTATTAGGTAAAATATACAGTATCCACGTAAACAATCTGACAGTCCATTTGGCGTAAAAAGAAAGATAATGGTCAAAAAATTCCCCTAAACTATCATTTTTTTGTTAGTTTCATATTTAAACAATGGGATGGTTACATTATCCTCCTGAACTATCAATTGTCATATTCAAAACCCTCTGCAGTGCCAAGTGGCATGGAGAGTGACTTCACTCTTCTTTGTAGAGTATTCATACAATTAATTTTTTAAAGTAGTTGTTCTTATTTCATATTTGGTAATTTTTTTTTTTGAATTTATTAATTTTTTGTTAATTTTCCGTCAAAATAAAAAATCTTTACCTTAGTTAAAAACTCATATTTCTAAAATAATAAATATTAACCAACAATAGTAAACTTAATTATTATATAGAACTGAATTTACTCCACCATAATTAATTCAATTGAGAACTTGCATATTAAAATATTAAAATAATACAGTACATGTTAAGGGTTATGTCTTTTTAATTAAATGACCATTATTTATAAAATTTGGTTGTAAATTGCAACATAATTTATCATATTTGATTAAATTATTTTTAGTACTTTTATTATTCTAAGTTTAATGGGTCTCAACTAGTTATTGTTATTGGCAAAAAAATAGAGTTATGAAGAAGAAAATAATTAATTAGAAAAGAAGAAAGAAAAAAGACAAAAATAATAATAAATAAGTAAAAGAATATATAAATTTTAAAAATTAAAGAGAAATGTCACATGAATGCTTTTTATTGGTCTACTTTATTTTTCCACACACAACAAAGAGAGTGAAATCACTCTCCATGCCCCTTGTCACTGCAGGGGGGTTTTGAATATGAAAATTGATAGTTCAGGGGATAGTGTAATCAACCCATAATTTAAGTATGAAACTTACAAAAAAGTGATAGTTTAGGAGGGGGGGGGTTTACCATTATCTCTAAAAGAAAGATAAATGAAGATAACATGGAACGAAAGACTTAGTCAAAGGAAGAAGGAAACTAATAAGACCAAGGCAAGATTGAACACAACAACGTTTGAATATGACAGATACCGGGAACTAGCTAGAGTCAGTATTGGATTCCACGGGGACACAATATATGTCAAAAATGCACTTAGATAAACATTGGATTCCACAAAATCGGGAACAACAAAACGACAGTTAGGCTAGCTGCACTAGTATGAGGAATGCTATCTGGTCGTACACTTACACTAACATCCACAATTCCTAGAGAGACAAAACCTTATCACGAAAGAGCGCACATGAGTAGATATGTATAAGGATCTGCTATGGTTAAGGAGCAATATAAATACCCTTCCAAGGGAGAATTACACAACTATGACACCGACGACAAGAGTTTGCCTAACTGTACCCGTTTAAAAGGGTTTGCAAGAATGGAATACGCTAACTTTAAGTAAGTGTTATCCCCGTGGTAGCACTTAACATTTTATCGCTTTCAACATTCTCCCAGATAACTTGAAGTGCTGCCCCGCGGACAGAAATACCCCAGCAAAATCTTATAGTGACGCCCACATCCCGTCATCCTTTGTAGTAAGTGCTGCTTCTTAGGTAGCACTTGACCTTTTATCTCTTTCAATATTCTCCCAGATAACTTAAAGTGTTGTCCCACCCTCCAAGATAACTTGAAGCATTGCATCGGCAGTACTTGGCTCTTTCATCTCTTCACATGCAATACTTGCCCTTTATATTTTCCAAAGAGGCAGCACTTGTCAATTTATAACTTGAAGTAGGCAGTACTTGTCACTTTATAACTTGAAGTGCTGCCCACGAGACCATTTTGCTAAATCATTCTTAAGTGGAGACAACAAATCATAACCAGGGAAAAGGGGATACATGTAGTGAAATTTTTTGGTAAGGAACTTCTATGGTTAGCCTTTTGGTATCACCGATAAGATTTTCTTTAATCTTTATGTCCCTCATTTATTGCTCTCACTCATTACTTACATATATTGTTATTAGCGTTTAGTTATACTTCTAGATCTAAGGTTAAATTAACAGAACAAGCTTATTTTGATACTTCATCTTGCTTTTGACTTTCTTAAATATAAATTCAATTAGTATTGTCTAAATATAGTTTTAGTACGTCCAATTTGGCGTCCATTGTGAGACCTAAGAAAAATTTGTTGTTTCAAGATCTATCTTGTTTCCTTACTTACGCTTAATAAGTTTAAATCTTTTTTTGTTTTCTTGTGTTTTTGTCATGACAGATCTGAAAGAACAACCTGTGACACAAAATAATAATGAGGCAGTGGTTGAAACCACTCCATATCTTGTGGCTGGAGAAACATTTCCACTACCACCTCAAAATCCTACTGTACCGGGAGAGAGAGATCTGTATCCATGAACACGGATGACTCATGGAAAAAGACTTTGCAGGAATTCTTGACATAGCAATATGTGGCGAACAAGGAGGTCAGCACACCATTTGCAGCACTCTCATGTAGTAGAAATGGGGAGCATCACCCAACCCAAAGAGAAGAGTGAGTCATGGGGAATCAACTTTCTATCCCCGGGAACTCAGGTACATGGGGACTTGGCTTGGGTCGGGAGGATCTGGAAAAATGGAGTCACGGGTCATGGAGCTGAGAATTCATCTGTGGATCTAATGTTGGAGTCCATTCTAAATCGGCTAAAAGCCCACGAGGAACAAATGAATTGGATCCCAGGAGTCCCCGAAGCCTTAAAAGTTATTGATATTGAAAAATATTCAGCAACCTTATAGAGCAAGTGCCACCCAAAAGTCAATCCTAAATAAATTCAAGATGCCAGACATAATCAAGTATGACGGTAATACCAATCCCCAAGATCATATTAGTTATGTCACTAGAATCGAGGGAAATGACTTAGCTCAAGATAACATCAAGTTTGTGATGCTAAAGAAGTTCGGAGAAACGCTCATCAAATGAGCCCTTACTTGGTATTCACTCCTATCCTTGAATTCGATCAGTTCTTTAGCCTAAATGGTCGAAACCTTTGTTAAAGTACACGCTGGGGCTCAAAAGGTAGAAAAGAGGGTCGAAGATATCTTTGATGTCAAGCAAAGAGATGATGAATCATTCAAGGAGTTTATATACAGATTCTAAAGGGAAAGAATGTCACTGCCTAAAGTTCAATATAAGTGGACAGCTCTGGCCTTTTCCAATAATCTGGATGAAAAGGCCTTAGAGGCAACCCAGAAGCTAAAGTAAAACCTCCAAGAATTTTTATGTTCCACATGGGATTATGTACACAGTAGATACAGTTCAAATATCTGCCTAGAAGAAAGGACAATTACTCAAGATCGTTGATAGAATGACTGGATGGAGTACGTAAGGTACTCAGACCCAGATAAAAAGTATTTAATATAAGTCGATTTTGACAGCTTGACCAACAAGCTCTTAGTCACCTTTTCCGGCCATAGAAACTCAATGATCACTTTTGATTAAAGGGTATGGCGTCTTCCTGATTTCTGAAATATATTCTTCACTTGGAAGCCGTTCAACATCAAATTATTCACTGATTGAATTTAATTAAAATCTGGAGCATAACTGTCACAACCCATTTTTTGAACGGGCTGCGACCGACACTCGGTACCTGAACTTGACCGAGCGAACCCTCTACAGTTGTTTATGATTTTCTATTTGTCATGCTATGCAAATAATGCAGTCTTTAAAATATAATTTTAATAAATTAATCTTGAGACAAAACACATCTTGAAATTATGTCAATAAAATAAATAATTTTATTATATTATGTAAAAGTTCATGCAAAATGGACAACCACACCCAACTGCTAGATTATTTATGAAGCCTCTAAGAATTTATACTTGACACCACTGCTAATAAAAAGAAGGAGTGAGAATTAAAGAATCTCCACAAACAAACGTGGAACTCACCAATCAACTGGATAGTGAGGGAATATCCTAGCCATAGCCTGCTTGCAAAATCTGTGCCTACATTGACATAAGTCAATATAGATTCCCATGAAGAGAACGTCAGTACACCACGGCGGTACTCAGTGAGTCTCAACGACACCCCACTGAAGCGGGAACGAGACATTTAAAAGAAATATGAAATGCACATAATTCTTTAAAACCATGAGAACATAAAATATTTAAAGAAAACTGAAATAACTTGAAACAATAAAATTCTGAACTTTAATTAAATATAAGGCAGAATAGGCAAATTGACACTTGTACTTGTACAAGTTTCTATTCCCGACCCCTAAAATTTATGAGTTTTCATTCAAGCACCTCAACTCAACCAAAATATATGTTTCAAACACCTCTGACTTCACGTGATTCTTACTTGCCCTGACGTGGATGACACATCATTTCCACGTTAGATAAATCACTCCATGTCATCATCGTCATCTTTTTTACTGTTTTGAGCACACATCATCTTCTTCACTAAAAAAAGGAAAATGAATTCACCATTCTAACAAATGAAAAACCGAACTTTCAAATTTCACCATATGCAAGTAATTCCTTTGGGTTAGAACTGAGGAAACTAAAGTCTACAGATCTTCAAGATTTGAAATATAGGAATGAAAGAAGTCACTTTAGTATAATCCCCATTTTCCCAACCCAAATTTCACAAAAAGTTCCTAGATCCACTAGCGGTTTCTATCATTGGGTTCTAAATTGTAGAAGTAAGGAGAGAAGTGAGACAGGTGCTGAAAAAGATGATGAACTCGCCGCCATGTCCGAAAAGTTCACCCTTTTCTCCTCAATTAAAATGCAGACGAATTCATAATTACCTCTCAATTTTTGGTGACTGTGGCTATAAGAGTGGATTTTTGGTGGAATGGTGAGGAATTTGAGGTGAACTTCCTGATGTGTCCATGGATTGATGTTGAAGGTGAAGAAAAGTGATGGAGAAAACAAACTGATTTTTTTGTGTCTCAAAGGTTTTGTTTATGAAAGTATGGTAAAGATAAGGATGAAGTGTGACGAAGGTAGTGGCGGACTGGTGGTGGTGGTGGAAGAGAACAACAACCGAAGGTGTTAGAAGATAGGATGTGGTAGAGGTTTGAAGATAGGATTGGGGAAACATGTCGATTTTTCAATTTTTTTTCATATTATTCTTTTACTTTTCACTTGTGATTTCCATTTTTCTTTAATTAAAAAATGAGTACTCACGCTCTTTATACGCGTGGTATACACCTTATTTGTCCAGTTCAACCATAAAAATGACATATAAGCTCAGTCAATGGTCAGAGGTATTTAGAATAAGGGTTTTGAGCATGTTCAGGTGCTTGAATGAAAACTTGTAGAGTTTAGGAGCCGGGAATAGAAAATTGTGCAGGTACAAGCGTCAATTTGTCTATTTTGCCTAAATATAAATATAGTTTCTTTTCTTTTCTAGGGAGTACCAATTAACTCTGACATAACATGATTCCATAAAGTCATCGTGTGATCGGCGCGGGTTCGATCCCCGCTTGATCGAATAGGCCTCTTCACTGTGGCGCCACATAGTTCCAGGTGATAGCATGCTGCGCGTTTTGTGCCTTGGCCGTGTCAGGAAAATCTTATCCTAAACTCCTACTCTGGCACGAGTGGTTTCGGGGTCAACGTTAGCCATTAAAGGTCACGAAGCCCTTGTCAGAATCTCAAGATAACTCTCAAAATATTTTTATGAAACTTTACTTGACCACTTTAAGCTTCAATAAATTCCTTGAACATAAACCATAATTCCTTGAGTAAAACATGACATGGATATATGAAGAAATTATTCAATATAATTCAAGTAATTCTTTAATCCATAAAAATTTGACATAAAAAATATCACGTAAATTAACATAATAAAATATGAAAATCAATGTGTAGAAATCAAGGATAAACTCTAGAACGACTACTTGAATGTGGTTTAGCTAATATGCATTCTCTCGCTCCAATTGAGCATATATTAACTCTTTAAGACATTTTATCAAACACTTTATAGGCGTACTTTTGTGAGTAAAACCTCTTTAGTAAAGGGTTATATCAACTCACGTTAATTCCTCCTTGAGCTAAGCTCCAGTGCAAGCAATTCATGTCAACGATCAACTACGACAATCAATAACTCATGTAATCAATCCCAAAGTTCTTATCGTTTTCTCAATTGAAGACTTAGGTTCGAACTCTAACTTTCTAAGCTTTGAGTAAATTCTTGTCCTTTGGGAATTTCTATTCTCTACTCTCATTAATAATCTTAAACCATAAAAATATCTAGAAATAGAATGAATAATTTACCTTGAATCTAGAAGCCAATGTTCCTCCTTGAAATTATTTAATGAATCCTTAAAAAAGTCTTCCAAAGAGATTACAATTTGATTAGTATTGCTTTTGCTGCGAAGCTGATGTAGCGAAAGCAATTTATCTCGCCTGCAATTGCTCTAAAAGATAGCCTTTGTATATGGTGATGTTCGATGCTATAAATATATATATATTAAAAGGTATGTAGCAGCCAACCATGTTTAGCCAAGTGTCACAGTATGATTGCAACACCTATTGTAAGTTAGGACAAAGACTAACTAAATTCGAGTATTCAGTTGGTAGTTTTTCAAATTTAAAATGTTTGTTAGTTTTAAATTTTGAAAAAAGAGAGAAAACAATTTATGTTATGCACATGTCAGATTTGAATCCGAATTTCAAAGTAAGTTGGTCACGTCCTACCATTAACATATTTACATTGATTTGTCATCTTAATCTTCAGATTATAAAGGATTCTATCTATTTTTTCTAAACCAAAAATTAGGAAAGATCTTACCAATTTTACATTTAAAAAAAACAGAATAATGTAGTTTTCCCTTATCTTTGTGGTGATAAGTTAGTAAAAGAACGTGGGTAACAGATAACAACATGGGTAGTTTTTGATAAGAACATGGGTTTGTTAAATTAGAACTCCATGTGGTTAAAACTTTTAAATTATATTGGAAATAACTCAAATTTTATTGGGATAAATTGATTAATTAAGTTGAATATTTAATAAAAGCTCTCTTATCCTTGAAATTCTATCTTTTACACGATAAAGAAGTTTTATCCCACTTCCCACCACTAAAATATAGGAGTCCACTAATTAGGATGACGGTTTTATCCAACTTCCCATATAAAAATATAGGAGATCACAAGTTATTTGGAAGGAGAAGTTACTTGGAAATTAATTTTTTTTCTCTTAAGTCTAAGTTGTTACACAGTTTTTCAATCAATCATTTCCTTAGCAGATTTAATTTGTTAATTACGAGATAGAATTTCAATAACCTGCACTTTTGTATATAGCCAATCTTTATAACGCGGATTTTCGCTAATAATAGGAGTCCATTTTCTAAGTGTCTGTTAAGTGATTTTGGCTCATAATTATACGATATTTTTTGTCTCTTAGATATGTACTTTGGCTAGATTTTTTGGATAGTTGGTACATTATATAATTCATCATTATGCTTGTGAGATCTAAAATTTATTAATCGCTTACTTTTTCCGTGTACATTGTGCAGGACATTACAAATCTATCTCCTCAATTTGATGAGAAGGATTTAGAACTATCAAGAAGTTTGAGAAGTCAACGATACAGCTCCTTATTCGACTATACAGGGGGTGATGATGTTTAAGATGTTGAATTTCATCATTTGTTTCTTAAAAATTGAAATATCATGAAAATATTGTTATCAATAAAATAATGAAAATATTTCTGAAGTCGAACATAAATTTTCTATATCTTAGATATGTAGTTTGACTAGATTGTTGGATAGTTGATGCTTTGTATATTTCAACATTATGCTTGTGTGAGATCTAAAATTTGTTAATTTGCTTACTTTTTTGGTGTACTTTGTACAGGATATTGAAAATCTATATCCTAGATATGATGCGAAGGTTTTAGAACCATCAAGAAGTTTGAGAAGTCAATGATACATCTCTTACTGTACATGCAGTGATGATGTTTAAGGTGTTGGTTTTCATCTTGCATTTTTTAAAAGTTGAAATATTATGAAAATATTGTTATAAAAAATTTATGAATTATGATTTTTGATAAGACATTCTTGGAGTCTGAAAGTCTTATTTTCTTCTTCTTCTTCTTCTTCTTTTATTTTCAGTGCTAAAATGAAAGTGATCCAACAGAAGGTATCTGATGTCTTTTTCTTTAACTCCTTTATTTTTGAAAACTTCTTTTGACTAAAATGTGATAGTTTGGGAAATTAATCAAAAATTTATTGCAAAATTTATAAGGTACCGTTAGACTTCAAGAAGCATTATTATAATTACTCTCTTAATTCTTCACCTTTTTTTTCTTTCTTATGGGGATTAAAGAAGAAGTAAACTGGAAACGGAATACTGTTCGAGGCAAGGAAATATACATGATGGTAGGACACTAATGAGATATGAAATGTTACATTTCTTATTGAAAAAGCTTTGTTAATAATTCGAATGTATAACTCTTATAGGTTATGCTTTACAGATGCAATGATCAAAAGAGCAAAAATGTATCATGAGTACATGCAGTTGGTCCCTATTATTCCCCCCACAGTGTGATTCTCTTAATCTTTTCACCTCATGGATGGATTTAGCTGCATCCATTAAGTGTATGTATTTATTACTTTGACAACAACACATATGATGGTGTATGTATTTACTTATAAATGTGTATGCAGGTTTGAAATACTACTTTGGAAAGCACAAAAAAGAGAGAATATATATGTGAATCGTCTAGGTAGTAGATGTATGAGGCATATTTAATCTCACACTACTAAAATCTGTTCTATTTACTTGGAATAACGAACTGGTAATTAACTCATCTGTCTTTCTTTTTTTTCTTTTTTTTTTTTAATTTTTAGTTTAGGCAGAATACTTCATTATAGTTTTCTCTTGCTTCTGTTACATTGGAGAACAATGATGAATTATTGAAATGTTGGAGCGTTAAATATTTTTGGGCTTCTTCAATTGAGTAAATTTTCATTTTTCTAAAATAGAGTTGAGTTTGTATTATAAGACAAACTGTTCCTCTGTACTTTGCTTTATTCTCCTCGCCTTTTTCTTTTCTTGATATGTTTATCTTTTTTAGCTTAGATGACGAAACATGCTTTGCGGACTTGCAACAGATTAGTTGTTGGATATGTATACGAACTTCTTGA
This sequence comes from Petunia x hybrida, assembly GCA_037355625.1. NCBI lineage: Eukaryota > Viridiplantae > Streptophyta > Magnoliopsida > Solanales > Solanaceae > Petunia > Petunia x hybrida. The sequence goes on from JBBBVM010000072.1 coordinate 516,489, forward strand.
TAAGAATAAGTTTGGAGTGAAGGAAAAAGAAGAAAAAATATTTTCTCTTCTCCCAGTACTTATGTTTTTACCTTTTTTTTGGCAGCATCATTATCATTTATTTCGATAGGATTATTAGATATATATTTTTTATTTCGGAAAAGAGTAAGTAGTAGTATCTCCACTAGCTAATTGTTGAAGAGAAGCATAGTTTCTGAAATAAAATATCCCCAAAAGGTGAGCCAAATGTAGTTGAAATGAAAGTATGTTTCCTTTGTTATTTATACTCACTATTAATCTTAAGTGTTGATTTAGGGAACGTTCAGTTAGTTTGTTCTCAAGAACAAACTAATTGAAGTTTTAGCATGAATTTACTTTGTTATTCTTAATATTCGAATATTAGGAATCTCATTTATTATTTTGTTTTCATACTTTTTTCATTATGTTGATCTACATTCTAATTTTTTTTATTATATTATTTGAGTTATGAATAGGTCAGTTGAAGCAAATGAAAGTAGAGTGAGTTTTTAGGAAAATACTACAAAAAATTAATATTGAGAACAATTGATCAAATATAAAGATACAAGACTTAAGATCATCATCCAAGATTCACGAATGGTCAACACATTTTCATCATCTAACTTCCTAAGGTTAAAGTAGTTGTGTATGTCAAGAGGTGGCAGCAATACTAATGGAAAGCCTAAGACAAAAGTAATCTTGCTAGAAGATTTAAAATTAATCTTAAGTTTTAGAATTTTAAATTTCGATTTTGGATTAATTATAGATTTGGTTATTTCAGATTTTGTTATTAGAGCTTACAAATTGGACTACTACTACTTCTTCTTGAGAATAAAAATCTAAATAAAATAACTTCAATATTTTTGCTTTGGGTAAAACTAAATTGCAATATCGAAAGAAAATGTTATTTCTATTATGATAATATTAGTTCAATGAAGAGTTTTATTTAAATTATCACGAAGATAAACATATTAAGTTATATTAAAAGCAGAATTGTGGACAAAGTATTAAGCAGGGGACAAACAAATAAAAAAGACATGTTAGCAAGTAAAAATATTAAATAGTAGATAAACCCAATAAGTAGAAATGAGGAATACAAAAGTCATTTTTTCATACAGGAAAGTTACTTCAGATATGATTTGTTTCATCTACTTTAACAGATATAACAGTTGAAATTTTGTTAGAGCGATATGATATAATATAGTTAAGCATATCACATCATAACTTGATTTGATTAATAACATTCTTTCGCTTTTAAATCTTATGCCTCAGTTTAAGTTTGCGCTTTTCCCTTTTAATTATTGGTTAAGGCTTTTCTAAATATTATTATGTTTGAATAATTGTGTTTCAAGACTCAATAATGAAATATTAATATGTTTACTTTGATATATAAATTGATATGATTACTTATTTTTTTATATTTTTCTCCGTGCATCGCGCAGGTACTACACTAGTGTTCTAACGGAAGATCCCAACTTTACTTGTATCAAAGTACCAAGGGTCACGTGATAAGCTTAAATAGGCCGAAGTGCACAAAAGGCCAGTTTGGCCACTGGTCTTATGGCAAAGGCCACTAAAACCAAAATATTTACTTTGTGGCCACTTACATTACACCCACCATAAATGAAAAAGGAAAAAGACTAAATTACCCCTCGTTGCATATATAAACAACTAGTTCGTTATTCTCTATACTTTGTCGCTGCTGCTGTTGAATTCTCTTCACCAATTCTTCACCAATCTCACTTTTCAAATTTCTTCACAAGTTTCGTTTAAAAATTGTAAGTATTCTATGTTTTAATTTTACGTTATGCTGCTTTAAGTCTGAATTTGAACTAAGTTCAATCAATGTGAACTGAATTCAGAGAAATTCGTTTAAAATTTACTAGTTTTAATACCTCGATGTGCCGTTGATGACTGAACTTCAGTATCGCCATTGTCGTGTTAAGTATCAGCACACTAGTACTGAAGTTTGAACTAAAATTCAGTTCATTATGACTGAACTTCAGTATTAAGTATTCTACGTTTGAATTTTACGTTATGCTGCATTAAGACTGAGTTTAACTAAGTTCAATCCATGTGAACTGAATTCAGAGAAATTCGTTTAAAATTTAGTAGTTTTAATACCTCGATGTGCCGTTGATGACTGAACTTCAGTATCGCCATTGTCGTGTTAAGTATCAGCACACTAGCACTGAAGTTTGAACTAAAATTCAGTTCATTATGACTTAACTTCAGTGTTAAGTATTCTACGTTTGAATTTTACGTTATGTTGCATTAAGACTGAGTTTCAACTAAGTTCAATCCATGTGAACTGAATTCAGAGAAACTAGTTTAAAATTTAGTAGTTTTAATACCTCGATGTGCCGTTGATGACTGAACTTCAGTATCGCAATTGTTGTGTTAAGTATCAGCATACTAGCACTGAAGTTTGAACTAAAATTCAGTTCATTATGACTGAATTTCAGTGCTTAAGGGATGAAAAGTTCATTTATAAACTGAAAAAAGCAACCTCGGGACTTTGCGATTACTTATTGGCATTGCCGTGTTAAGTACCAGCAGAATAGAACTGAACTTCAGTTCACTAGGACTGAACTTCAGTTCTTAAGACTGAACTTCATTAGTTCAATCCTTATGGATAGAACTTAAGTCCACATGAATTGAACTTCAATCCATATGCGGTGGAGCTTTCAATGGTCTTATGTATAGAACTTACTCCAGTCCTTATGCATAGAACTTTAATCCATTAAGACTGAACTTCAGTGCTTAAGGACTGAAAGTTCATTTTATAAACTGAAATAGGCAACCTCAAGACTTTGTGATTACTTATTGCCATTGTTATTAAGATTGAACTTCATACTAACACAATTCTTTCTCTGGTTTACTTATTCAATGCAGAATGGCTACAGTTTGTTTGGTTATTGCTTTCAATGGGAATTGGACAGAAGATTACAAGTACTTGGATCATGAAACAAAACTTCTACTTGTTAATGAAATGATCGAATTCAGAACTTTCATGCACAAGATTTATGAAGCAACACATTTCACTGGCACTGTCAATATATGGTTTGATATTAGAATGGACTCGAGTAGAGGAATGCTTGTAACTACAGAAGAAGAACTGAGGACATGCATGCACTTGTTGAAGAATGATCCGACTTTCAAGAATAGTCGTTTCTTGATTGACAAGCTAGAGAATCAAACTCCTCGTACAGAAGTTTCACCCCAGAAGGGGACCCTGATAATGCAGATCGACTGCATTCAAGAAATTGAAAATAATCATACTCCATGCACAGAGCTTCCACAACAAGAGGGAGGCTTGATAATGCAGATCGACTCCAACCTAGCACTTGAAACACCTGGCATTGCTGAGACACTGCAACCAAACAATACTCAATTTCAGTCATCAGCGCCAACATTTGAATGCCCTAGTAGCACACCAGCTGCCAAGAGCAAACGGAAAAGGGTAAAACAGAAACAATCTCCAGCGCTGATATTAACATGAGATGTATCATCGAAAGATGTAGCAGCATACTCAACATTTGACAACAAGGGAACCATGATGAAGTGTTTTGTCAAGATGGCAATCAAGGAGCATTTTGAGTTCAAGGTTATCAGATCAAATAGAATGAGATATGAACTGAAATGCATCGATCCAAACTGTGATTGGAACACTAGAGCAAGAAGGATAAAAAATTCCTCACTGTTTAAGGTAATTAAGTTTCAAAATACACATAAATGCTCTGTTGACGTTAAGAAGGCTGATAAAAAACATGCCACGTCAACATTGATAAGTGAATACTTTCTTAAAAACATCCGCGACAACAGAACAGAAGTTAGACCAACATTTATTGTCAATGAAATGAGAAGGATACACGGGGTTGAAATAGGATATCACAAGGCATGGCGTTCAATTCAAGCAGCAAACACATTAATTAGGGGACGGCCTGATGAGCATTATCATCTGATCCCTTCATACTTGCATGCGCTGAAAGAGAGAAATCCAGGCACTCACACAAATCTAAAAATAGACAGTCTTAATCGGTAAGCATTTCTCAAAAGTGAGTTCGATTGCTATACGGAAATTGAAAACTTTCTAAGAATTAAATTTGTCCTATTTTAAAATGTTTCAGGTTTACGTATATGTTTGTTGCTTTCAAGCCATCAATAGACGGTTGGAGGTATTTTCGACCAGTGATAGCAGTAGACGCGACATTTCTGAAGGCGAAATATCTAGGTGTTCTCATCATTGCTGTAGCAAAAGATGCAAATAATCAAATCTTCCCTCTAGCTTATGGGATTGCAGACTCTAAAAATAATGAAGCTTACACTTGGTTCTTCACTGAGCTGCGAAGGACAATAGGTACTCGTTCTGAACTGGTGTTTCTATCAGACAGAAACAAATCAATCACTCATGGAATTGCACAAGTTTATCCTGATAGCCACCATGGTATATGCATTTACCACTTTGAAAAGAATCTAAACCAAAAGAACCTGAGAACCACAGTGATAAGTCTGTTTCAAACTGCTGCAAGAGCTTATAAGCGTGAAGAGTTTCATTATTTCATGTCCCAATTAGAGGGAATGGATAGAAACACGTTCAACTACATAATGGAAGAACCACCTGAAAGATGGGCTAGATCTTACTCACCGAGGCGGCGATATGATATGCTTACAACAAATATGGTTGAGTCGATGAATTCTGCATTACTTGAAGTAAGAGAGTTGCCCATTTTAAGCCTTTTGGATTTAATCATTCTTAAGAAGCAGAAATGGTTTTGTGTAAGAAGAACTACTGCTCAAGAAACTTTTCATAGCTTATCAAGGTGGGCAGAAGATGAAATGAACAAGAAGATTCAACTGGTCTTCACAATAAATGTAAGTATAAAGCACTAGACTCGCGCCAAATATGCAATCCTAATAGTGTATAAAAAATATAGATAAAGATGGGTGAAGATCAGTCCATGTAGACTGAAATTCAGGACTGTGAATAGAACTTCAGTAAAAAATGGGAGAGGGGGTTCAAACTTTTGAGGATAGCACTTCTGTACATAACGCACTGGGGGGTGGAGTTCAATACTTGTTGATACAACTTCAGCCCATAACAGTAAGCAAGTTCAAGTACAGAGAGTTCGATCCTTGTAGGATTTGAACTCCAGTCCATATGATTTGAACTTCAATCAGTCCATTAGAACTGTACTCATGAACTCTTGCTCTGACTTACTAATAGCCGATTTTACATACCATCTGTATTGACTCACAAAAGTTATTATTTTTCATTTCAAATAGGTATTCCCCACAGGTACAGCAACATTCAATGTGCAAGATGAAGGAAAAAGCTTCAATGTCGACTTAAAGAAGAGGACCTGTGACTGTCTTCAATTCCAGACTGATGAACTCCCATGTGTACATGCAATTGCATGCATTGAGAAAAGACGCCTGCTGAAATCTAAGTTCTGCTCAAAATGGTATTCACAAGAGTTTTGGTTAAACGCATATCAAGGTGAGGTGAATATGATAGGGCACAAAAGGTCTTGGACTGTACCAGATACCGTGAAAAGCCAGAGGATAGAGACTCTTAATGTCAAAATACAACGAGGAAGAAGAAAAACAAAGAGATACATCTCGATTGCTGAGGCTGTACGATTCAAATCAAACAAATGTAGTCGATGCAAACTCAGAGGACATGATAGAACCTCATGCATAAATACTCCAATAGTCCGACCCTATTCAAGGATATATAGGTACTGCTACTTCCTTCATTATCCATAAATTTTTTTTTACTAAATATGTCCCTCCTACTAATTTGATTTTCTAACTTCTTTTTGTTTCATGAAACTGCTTGGCTGTGAATGATGGTGCAGAAATACATGAAGATATTCAAATTGCTGATAGTTTCTTATCCAACATTCAAGATAATGAAGGTATTCAAACTCTGAATGCATTGCAGTTTATTTTTTTATCTGTCTGTATGTTAATAAGTTTGATACTAGTATTTGAATTTGAAGCACTTTCAGTCCATATAAGACTGAATTTGTAGGTACTTATGGAGTGTAAGTTCAGCCTTTCAATATGAAAAAATCTCAATCCTTACGATTCCTAAATTTACATTTTTTAATTGAACTTCAATACTTATGGAGGAACGTGCAGTCTTTAACTTGTGTCCTCAAGGATAGAAGTTAAACTTAAAATTCTATCGTCGAGGATAAAATTTAATACTGGGATGTAGGAACTTCATTCCCATGATGATAGAACTTCAGTCAATGAGGGTAAAAAGAACTTCAGTCCATATGGTTTGAACTTCCATACTTAGAAGCAGAAGTTTATTCCTGGTGGATAGAAAGCTCAGACTATATTCTACAAACCAAAAATACAGAAGTTTGAGCCTCCATCCTTGTGAGTAGAAGTTTGATCTCATAAATTAAAAACATCCATCCTTAAAAAGACAGAAGTTCAATCAATACTTAGAGACAAAAGTTCAAACTCATTGTTGCAGCATTGGTGAACTTGAAAAATAAAAAAAATCTGAAAAACTCACAATTTATTACCAACATAACATAAGAGACAACACAGGTATTATCTTATCAGGCATCTTCAACATCAGACCCACTACTAGAACTAGAACTTAAAGGTTCTGTAACATCCTGCCAAATATTAGCACTTAAAACCACACGATCTGAGGATTTCACAACTCCAAAAGGTATCCTAGTTCCTACTCCAAGATTATTACTACGGACAAACTCCCTCCATCCATTAGAGAACCACCTTTCTCTTCCCACTTTTAGGTAATTCATCTGGAAATGAGTACCACGGCAAATTACAGTTGCTGGAACATTACGTCTGGGAAGCATAATTGCCAACAATGCTGGCAAAACCTTTGCAACAACAAAAAAAATGAACTCTGTTATTTTATAATAACAAATAACAAAAATAATACTTTTGAAAGACAAAAATTGTATGAATAACTTACAAACTGATCTGATTCAGTATCCAATTCAGTCAAAACTGCATCAATGAGTGTTGCCATCTTAGAAATAGAAATTATTTGGTTGTTCTCTTCAATAATAGTAAGGTCTATTTCTATTGCTATAATTATAGAAAAGACATTCTATATTTTTGTGTGTTGTCATTTTACTGTTGGATAAAGCTAAAGATTCTTTCTTCTTTTGTTCTATAGTCTATCCCAACACAACTAACAGAATACATGACCCCACTAGGATTTAACTACACAATTCACAGAATACATGACCCCACTAGGATTTAACTACACAATTCACAGAATACATGATCCCAGTAGGATTTAACAACTGCACTGCAATTTCAGTCCATGAGGGGGGGAGTGAAATTCAGTCAAAAACTGCAATTAATAAAAAAACTATATAATCCCAGTAGGATTTAACAACTGCACTGCATTTTCAGTCCATGAGGGGTACTAAAGTTCAGTCCATTAGTGGGTACTGAAGTTCAGTCAATGAGGGGAGTAAAAGTTCAGTTAAAAACTGCAATTAATAAAAAAAATACATAACCTTCTGTAGGATTTAGCAAAGTGCAGTGCAATTTCAGTCCATGAGGGGTAGTGAAGTTCAGTCCATATGTGGTTAGTGAAGTTCAGTCAATGAAGGTACTGAAGTTCAGGTCAAAAACTGCAATTAATAACCATAACTGTACAGAAACTGTAAGACCATAAAAAGCATAACTGTACAGAAACTGTAACACCATAGGAAACATAAATGTACAGAAACTGTAACAACATAAAAAAACATAAACTTCTTTTACTACATTTAATGAATCATAGAAAGCATAATTGTACAGAAACTGTAAGACCATCCACTTGGCAGTTACTGATTTTTTAACTATAAATACCCCCTTTGCAGTTAAAGGAAACTACAAAGTTTACTCCCTCTTCATCTGATACATACTACATAGTTTTTTTTTTTTAAGAAAATAAAACAAAATATGGAAGATGAAAACAATCGTGTGGAGGAACTAGGCAGTTTCGACAAGAAAATAACATCGTCTTACTTTTATAGAGATGATTTTGTATGTTAAAACAAAAGACCAGAGTATTTTTTGTATTTTTCATTTAATTTTATAGTGTTTTCTGATTGTGTTTATTAACTGTGAAATATTCTTGCTTTAGATCTTTCCAGACAGTTGGAAGCAGAGGCTGCCAAGTATAAATGGACTGGCATGCATAATTTGTGATGGTGGACATAAGGATGCACATTTGATGAACTTCGCAGTTGGGAAACACGCAAGGTTGTGTAACGATTGGAAGGATATGGTTATTAAGAAAGGCTTCAGGATAGGTGATACGCTTCGTTTTGATCACCTATGGCACGAGATGATCGACGGTGTTCCATCTGTTGTTTTTGGTGTTTCTCTCATAAACAATCAGGCCGGTGATGATGATGATGATGATGATGATGATGATGATGATGATGATGATGATGATGATGATGATGATGATGATGATGATGATGATGATGATGATGATGAGATGATGATGATGATGATGATGATGATGATGATGATGATGATGATGATGATGATGATGATGATGATGATGATGATGATGATGATGATGATGATGATGATGATGATGATGATGATGATGATGATGATGATGATGATGATGATGATGATGATGATGATGATGATGATGATGATGATGATGATGATGATGATGATGATGATGATGATGATGATGATGATGATGATGATGATGATGATGATGATGATGATGATGATGATGATGATGATGATGATGATGATGGAGCATCAGCAGACAATCCAATTTAATTGAATAATTTCTAGTAGTTGTTTGTCGTTTTAGTTTATGCAGTACTATTTGTTTTGTTATTATAATGTCTATGTTTATATATGAACTTTAACCTAATTTATTTTATATATTTGAATCTCTTATTATTAACTGAAAATAACTGAAGCAGAGCTCTGTGTTTAAGTAAACACAGAACTTAAATCATCATGGAACAGAACTTCTATCATCATAGACTAAAGTTCTGTCCATGAGGATTGAAGTTCTAGCCACTTGGAAACTGAAATAACTGAAGTAGAAGCTTTGTGTTTAAGTAAACACAGAACTTAAAACATCATGGAACAGAACTTCTATCATCATGGACTGAAGTTCTGTCCATGAGGATTTTAAGTTTCTAGCCACTTGCAAACTGAAATAACTGAAGTAGAAGCTCTGTGTTTTAGTAAACACAGAACTTAAATCATCATGGAACAGAACTTCTATCATCATGGACTGAAGTTCTGTCCATGAGGATTTTAAGTTTCTAGCCACTTGCAAACTGAAATAACTGAAGTAGAAGCTCTGTGTTTTAGTAAACACAGAACTTAAATCATCATGGAACAGAACTTCTATCATCATGGACTGAAGTTCTGTCCATGAGGATTTTAAGTTTCTAGCCACTTGCAAACTGAAATAACTGAAGTAGAAGCTCTGTGTTTAAGTAAACACAGAACTTAAATCATCATGGAACAGAACTTCTATCATCATGGACTGAAGTTCTGTCCATGAGGATTTTAAGTTTCTAGCCACTTGCAAATTGAAATAACTGAAGTAGAAGCTCTGTCTTTAAGTAAACACAACTCATCATGGATAGAACTCCTATTATCATGGACTGAAGTCTCTAGTCACTTGCATTTGATTCTCTTCTTTCACAGAATTAAAAAAAGACTATACATGGAATATATGTAAATGTAAAAAGTTAACAATATACATGAATAACTGATGTTACGTATATAGTCGCAGAACTTATAAAAAACTCTACACCATAGAAACTTCATACATATTCAGTTATGGAGATGGTGGTGGAAGAGCAGAAAGATCAAAACGAACATGTGTTGCTATAGCTTCAATACGATGGGTGATCATTCGCACTTGTCGCCTTTGGACATTATGCATGTGCAAAATATCATTTTGCATTTCCTATATTGCATTCTCCTGGTCCTGCATCTGACGCCTTAGGACTGCAATCTCCCATTGTATATTATTTGGAATCCCTACTGGTACTGGTGCAAATCCTGGTACTGGGCAAATCCTGGTGCACCTGATTGTTCTACTTGTGGTGGTTAATTCACACTACTTTCAGACATTCTTGCACCTGAAGTTTATAAATCTCAAAATAGATAATCCTAAATAATAAGATGATAAGAATTAACAGTCAGTTATGTATTTAGAGAAAAAAATCAATAAATTGTAACTATTGCAACTTATAGTTCAAAAGAAACAATAAAATACTAACAGTTGCAACTTATAGTTCAAAACGCACAATAACATTTTAAAAGTTGCAACTTATAGTTCAAAAGTCACCAATCCATAACAGGTAAAATAAATATTGAACAGTCACAATGAGGGTAATAAAGTTCAATCAATGATGATAGAAGTTCAGTGCATCAATGACGATAAAACTTCTGTCTCTGAGGATAAAACTTCAGTCCCCCTGTAGATGGAAATTGAGGGCATATAAATTGAAGTCCAATCTATGTGTGGTAGAAATTCAGTCCATGTGGTTTGAACTTCCATCCTTGGAGACAGAAGTCCTAGTGGACTGAACACACACACACATAACAGATTTGATATAAAACTTCTGTCCATAAGGTTAAAACTTCAGTCCATCCTGTGGATGGAATTTGAGGACATATAAATTGAAGTCCAATCAATGTAGGGTAGAAAATTCAGTCCATGTCGTTTGAACTTCAATCCTTGGAGACAGACATTCATCCCTAGTGGACTGAACACACACATACACACACACACACATAGGGGGATAAAAGGTTCACTCCATGAGAATAGAATTTAAGTCCTTAACGGTAAAAAACATCACTGCAACAAAATGGCATTTACATAAATCTATGCATAATAATCTGTTCATCTGTACATAACAACTGTTTCACCATACATTACCAAAAAACTTTACAAAAAATATTACTAGGAATTCTGATGATAAAAACAAAAATATCTATAAATGACATATGTCTTCATTATGTTCTCCATAATCATGCTCAACAAATTCAGGTGGAGTCTCAAATCCATCCCTAGCCTTTGCACGATCATGAGCCCAAAGCTGACAACCAAACCGCTCCCTGTAATGATGAATCTGATCTGGTTTAACCTTTTCAACACGTTTACCTCTGGTCAGTAGATCAGCATACCATATTGCAAAAGCGCCACAACTAGTCTTAAAAAATGAGGCACCAAAACAAAGAGTAAGACATATAAGTAGGCAGGGGGTTATAAGTTCAGTCAATTATATCTAATTTGCACTAAAACTTGCACCAAAAAAAAACAAGACTTACGAATCTAGTTGATTCGGTGATAGTACCCACTGGATTTTATAGGCTGCATTGAACTTATCAATTTTAAAAGAATCATGTAGAGACCGAAAGTTGACATACTTGAAAAGATGTGGGAGCACAACAGCATAACCCTTGACGTGGTCGAATTTGTCTGCTGGTGGCCTCTTTGTTTTGACCAACGAATCATATACACGTATTTTCTTGTCGTGCATATCAAAAACTGCCAAAAAATAATGTGTCACCGTTTGACCAGGTCCTGCTTGCAATCGGCACGAAAAATAGAGTTTATCAACTCCACTCCAGGAAATTGAACACCTCCCTTCCATGCCATAAAGGTAATTGCAGATATACTGTCCAAAACCGTCGAGCCAGATTTTATTACCTGGTCTTTTTTTGTCTTTGAATTTAACTTATAAATAGAGCTCATATAACTATCAAAATCGATATCAGTAATTGCCAGTGTATGAGGAAACTGGAACAAATGGTAGCATGCCCTCTTCCTAAGATAATACATAGCAACATCGATATGCTGCAAAAAAAATAATAATAAAAAATAAAAAATAAATAAAAAAGAAACCTGTTTAGTCAATACACAGAAAACTAATAACGAACACGGAACAAACCAAAGAACAGAATATGCACTAACATTATCAGTCATAGGGTAGGCAACATCTACAAACTCCTAAAACCACTGCTTGTCTGGCATAATTGTTTCCAACTGATATGGATTACTGTCGTAATCATTATCGCGTATATAACAAGCACGGTTGTTCCTAATTAAAAAGATACAAAATACAAAACACATGTTACTTTTCCATAAGGAATGAACTTAAGAATATCATAGGCAATGAAGTTCAATCCTATAGGGGACAGAACTTTTCACGTCCTTGTGGACAAAAAGTCCATGGCCTTTTGACTGAAGTTCAATTCTTATAGATAGAACTTACTCCATATGCACAGAACTTCAATCCATAGGGGCAGAACTCATGGGATAAGAAGTTCAGTCCATAGGGGATTGAACTATAGGTTTCCAAATTCATCCACTATGCACTGAACTTAAAAAAACTACAGACAAGAAATCATAAAAAAATACAAATAGACTTATTGTTCAAGTTCAGTGTCATTTCTTTGAAATAACAAAAAGATTTAAACTCATCCAACACTGCTGGACTAATCTTCAAGTGGTGGAATGGAAAACTACGTCTATAATTACCCTTCCAGTCAGTTGTCTTCTTTTTAGTCCTTGTGGTATCATATGGAGATAGCAACCACTGACTGGGCTTTCGGTCCCTTTTCCCCAGAAGACCTTGCTGCTCCGACTGTTCTACCTTAGTACTTTTAGGGGCTTGGTCACTTGCCTTGGCAATCTCCCTAACAATTGGAACAGGACTCTCTTGTTCCTGTGTAAGCATCTCTTGTTTACCTCCTTCATCGACCGACTGACCTTTGCCCACAACAATTCCATCAGCCTGTTGTTCTTCATTCAGCTCCTCTTTCTCCTGTTCCTGAGTCATTACTTCTTCTTTTCCCGCTATACCGACTGACTGTTGTTTGTCCACAAGACTTTCAAAAGTCTGTTGTTCAGTCAAATCAACTTCTCTTCTTGTTTGCTCAATAGCTTGGGCATTCTCCATAACAATCTTAAGAGGCATCTCCAGTTCATGTGTCGTAACCTCTTCTTTGGGTGCTTCATCAATTGACTGACAGGCAAGAGCCTGCTGATCTTCAGTCATATCCCCATCTCTTTCAACTTGGTTACTTCTATCAGCCTGTTGTTCTTCATTCAGCTCATCTTTCTCATGTTCTTGAGTCATTACTTCTTCTTTGCCCGCTATACCGACTGACTGTTGTTTGTCCACAAGACTTTCAAAAGTCTGTTATTCAGTCAAATCAACTTCTCTTCTTCTTTGCTCAATAGCCTGGGCATTCTCCATAACAATCACAAGAGGCATCTCCTGTTCTTGTGTCGTAACCTCTTCTTTGTGTGCTTCATCAATTGACTGACAGGCAAGAGCCTGATGATTTTCAGTCATATCCCCATCTCTTTCAACTTGGTTACTTCTATCAGCATTCTCCATAACGACATCAACAGGCATCTCCTTTCCCTGCGAAATCACCTCTTCTTCTACTGTTTCGTTGACCGATTGCCCTTTGTCCAAGAGAATTCTGAATGCCTCTCCTGGTTCTTCTCTTGCTGCTTGATAACTCACATCAACATTATCCATTTCAACGTCACCGGTCCTCTCCTGTTGCAGAATTATGCCTTGTTCTTTTCCAAGTTCAACCTACTGCTGATTTTTTGACATATCTTGCTGAATTTCTTCAGCTCTTGGTGTATCTTCAGTATCACATGAACCCCCGCTACCACTTTCTTGAGTCGGTGGCAGTATATTAAAATTAAGCATATCAGGATGTGAACTATTTTTCTTCAAATTTTTCCTTTTCCTTTCATAGGGTTTTGGTTGGATGGGTGCAGAAGTTGTACCTGATTTCTCCACAATCATATCCTGAGGGACCAAGCGAGGTGTTGACAGATCAAGCTCTCCACTTATAACTTGCAATTGAATTTCAAGCACCTCATTCTGTGCCGGAGTAAACTCACCAAACATGTCTAATTCACTTTCAATTTTTTCAAGAATTTGTCTAGGCGTTTCATTGACAAACACACCTTGCGAAGCTCTATGCAATTGTATAGCTGAATTTAGACCTGCACCACCACCACTAACTTCTTTTCTTACATCTGAACAGCTTTTTGATTTCCTAACTACACTGCCTTCACTGGAGTCTTGTCTGTCATCTGAAAGAGATTTTGATTTCCCGGATACAGCGCCATGACTGAAGTCTTTTCTTACATCTGGAGGAGACTTTCTCTTCCTTCCATCACTAGCATTGCCTCCACATGAATACAAGTTTAAGGAATTACGAAAGCTGCCAGATTGTTACTTGCCCCTTCTTCCACTAACATCTTTCCTCCAACTTCCTTCCTTTTCCTCAAAATTTTTAGCAAACTTCTTCATAAAATCAAGAACACAGTCAACCTTCTTATCTACACCACGAATATACTCCATAATATACTCCATATTATACTTCCTAATATCCTCCCTTATGCGCCGTCGCTGACTACGCAACCTCTTACAGAATTTTATATTTACCTTCTGCAAAAACAAAAAAAATTGATAGAACTGATAAAAATATTCAATTAAAATAAAACACAAAAAGATGAATGCACATGATACTTGAAAACTCACTTTAACAATTACATTAACTAAATCTTGATCAAGCTCTACACCATATCGAGCATCCAGCCTATCATCACCAGCACCCTGACCCACATTATCATCATCCTCAATCTCAGCAACATCATCCTCAGTCTCAGCACCAACATCATCACTCTCAGCACCACCATCCTCAGTCTCAGCACCACCATGATCAGTCTGAGAATCACTCTCAGCACCACCATGATCAGTCTAAGAATCACTCTCAGCACCACTATGATATATCTTAGCACCACCAACCTCATTCTCATCACATGTATCCTCACTCTCTTCAACAACTTCTTTTCCTTTTAAATGTTTAAATGCAACAGCAGGTACAACAGGACCTGCTTCTGTCACATTCAATTCCACCGACCTTTTTTCTTCCTCAGACAGTACAATTGGAACCATTTTAAATTTGTCAAAACTCTATAATAAAAAAAACCATGAGAAATATATTAGCACCACAGTAAAATAAGAATAAAACTTTTATATGCAGAAATTGAAGTTCAGTCCATGAGGACAGAACTTCAATTGGTACTATTTTAGAAGTTCAGTCCATGAGAACAGACACAGAGATGGAAAAGAAGTTCAGTCCATAATGATAGAACTTCAGTAAGGCTGAAGAAGTTCAGTACATTAGGATAGAATTCAGTTCATGAGGGTAAAGAACTTAAACAACCACACACACACAGAGAGACACAGATATAGAAACTTATATTTACATTATGAAAATACTGAGGATTTTTGAAACTAATAAACCTAACCATCCTTGGGAAGCCATCACTATTAAATGTACAAAAGTTAGAACGAACTGTTGGAAATAAATCAAGAAACCAAGCGCATAACATAAACGGGAATCCCAGCACATAATAATTTACACCACTTTTAAGAGGTCTCATTGTAGAGTTAACTAGTGCTTCAAAACCTGCACTCTCCCAAGGATACACTCCACAAAGATCCTCGTTGTCAATGATATCCAAGTAACGCACTTCAACCAAGCTTGTTTTTTTGTTAGAACACAAAATGATTGACTGAAAAATATAAAACTCTGCAATCTTTACGGCATCATCTTCATCGACCAGTGATGTCGTGGTCATTGATACTAAAAATTTACGAACGTCTGACAACTAAAGATTGCTTTTACCACCAAAGTACTGCTTCAGAAGCCTCTGATCCATATTTATAGTAGGTCCATCAATCAATTCCTCACGGTTTGCAGAAAACCTCAAACCAGTGTAAAGATGATATTTTTCAGGACCAAAATGGATGAGATGACCAAAAATATTAAAACTTAATCTATTCGGATCACTGCTCATAATACGTGACAATAATAAACAATGCAGTAACCTCATAGAAGTTTTGTACGACTGCAACTTCAGAAAGCTTCCAAACACACCATCTGAAAGCTTCTTATACTGTGCTTTACTGAACTTTGAAATGATATTATCCAAATTGTGCTCCCCTTGCCAATATGCATTCATGCTGAACCAGCGGTCAAATGGATACACTAGATTCCCTTCCATTCCAGCATCCATATTGCAAAAAGCTAACAATAAAAAAAAAACTATCAGTCACACATACAAAATATACAAATACAGGTTTGAGAATACACACACGCATACACACAGAAGTTCATCCCCTAGTGGACTGACATAACACACACACACACACACACACATGTGGGGGGTGGACTTCAGTCCACTAGGAATAAACTTCCATCCTTGGAGACAGAAGTTCAACCCTAGTGGGCTAAGAACACACACACAGTCACACACATGTGGGGTATAGACTTCAGTGCACTAGGAATGGAGCGCGCGCACATACACACACACACACAGTCGCACACATGTGCGGGGGTGCACTTCAGTCCACTATGAATGAACTTCCATCCTTTGAGAGACAAGTACAATCCTAGTGGACTGAGAACACACACAGAGTCATACACATATGGGGTATAGACTTCAGTCCACTAGGAATGAACTTCTGTCCTAGTGGACTGAGCATACACACACACATAAGTTCATTCCCTAATAGGGTGAGAACACACACACAGAGTCACACACATGGGGGGGAGGGGTGGGACTTCAGTCCACTAGGAATGAACTTCCATCATTGCAGATAGAAGTTCAATACTAGTGGACTGAGAACACATACAAAGTCACACATGTGTGGGGATGCAACTTCAGTGCACTAGGAATGGAGCACGCACACACACGCGCGCACACACACACACAGAGACAGAGTCGCACACATGTGCGGGGGTGCACTTCAGTCCACTATGAATGAACTTCCATCCTTGGAGACAGAAGTACAATTCTAGTGGACTGAGAACACACACAGAGTCACACACATATGGGGGATAGGCTTCAGTCCACTAGGAATGAACATATGTCCTAGTGGACTGAGCATACACACACACATAAGTTCAGTCCATCACACACACACACACACACAGAGATACACACACACACACACAGAGTCACACACATAGGGGGGATGGACTTCAGTCCACTAGGAATGAACTTCCATTATTGGAGACAGAAGTTCAATCCTAGTGGACTGAGAATACACACAACGTGTGGGGATGAAACTTCAGTGCACTAGGATGAACTTCCATCCTTGGAGACAACACACACACAAGTTTACTACACACACACACACTTGAACTTCAATAAAAAGTAACTACGAAATACGGAAAAAACATACAAATTTAAACTTAAATAACGTTACTTAACTTAACAACCACATATTTCACAAAAAAATACAAAAAAAAAAATACACAACAAACGTCATACCTGCCAAAATACAAATTTCAGACTGCAAAGGTGAAGAGAGAAATGGTTTTCAACGTACGTAATGCAACTTGAAGAGGTATATGAAAAACTGAGCAATTTTTGCATGAAGATACAGTGAAGAAAAGGTAAAAATGCATGAAGAAGAACGGTTAAAATGAATAAGAAGAGTTTTTAAAAATCCTGTCAATTCAAAAAAGATGAGGGGTAATTTGGGCTTTTACATATACCCGTGTTTAGTGTAGTGGCACAAAAGTGGCCTCTAGTATAATGCCACTGAAAATAGTGGCCTCAAACTAAATACCGGTATTAAAAGTGGCCTCTGGACGAAATTTTTACGCTTAAATATCGGCAAACTTTGCTAGCTTTGGACTTGCTTGTCATGTCTTTTAACCTTTGGTCATTTAAGTTAGCTTTAACTTTTAGCTATTCTTGTAATTTTGCTTTCCAGTTTCCACTTTCAACATAAATAAATATTTATATCCCACCCATGATAAATACTCCCTCCGTCCCATTTTAATTGTCGCCTTCAGTTTTTTCACGCCCATTAAGAAAACTATTAAATATGATGTGTATTTTACTATGTTACCCTTATTTAATGATTGACTATTAACTTTCTTTGAGAATTATTTTAATTATTAAGAGTATAGTTGGAAAGAACTAATAAATTTAGTCTTGAAATTCTAAAGTGGTAACTAATTTGGGACAAATCATTTCTCTTAAAGCGATAACTAATTTGAGACGGAGGGATTACTTCAAAATACTTTCACTTTATACTATACACATAAAATGAGTTTATTTAAATTATTTTTCAATCATAAAGTTCTGGAAGTTAGAATTTGGGTAACTTACAATAACTCCACAAGTAAAACTATCTATGAAGAAAAAAACTTAGAAGACTAAAATGACCTCATTGCACAGTTCACTGGCAAATTGAAGTAAAGCACGGTGGACAGTAGAGAAGATTTGAATAGATGGGTAAGTTTCTTCCAGCTCCAGTTCTCAATTCTTGAATAACTTCCCACATCATATACTGGACCGAACCCGTTGTCTTCATTTATTTAATCTTTTTTTTCCATAGCAGTGATGTTCGATCAATTTGTGCGCACCTCGACTATTCCATCAGGCACTAATATCTCAGCACGGATTTGAGTAACTCTGACCAGTGACCACTATGGCTTAGGGAGATAGCTAGAAAATCACCTAGTGATAATTTTCACTCACTTCATTGGCCGGCGGGCTACACTTTGTGTGCTCAGCACCACCTAATATATATATAGGGTTCATTATTTGGAACGCTACAGTACTTGTTGTAAATGAAGTCATGAAATTCAAATATATAAGTAGAAGAGGAAATGAGCGGTACAATAAGACCCTTGTGAAGGGTTGTATTCTCATGAATCATCAACAGAATATTCCAACTTAAATTATGAAGCAGGTACTTTTACTAAATAATTAAAATCATAGCAGATGCTGAGATTTTCTTTAGTATACTGTTCAAAATAATTACCTTCATGCCATGAAAGTTGCATTGCTTTATTTGTATACTCATTTTATTATGTCAGATATAAGTTCTAGCTGAGGTCAAAGACGTGCTTTCGGTAATAAAGTTTTCGTAGTATTACTTTTAGGATTAATAGTATTCTGAATTAGCATCCGTTTATTGTTTAAGTTGTCTCTCTTTTACATTGATCCCATTTATAGGATTGGTTATGCTTCAATAATGATCAAACATTTCTATATGATCATGATTTTGGCAGAATACGATAGCATTATCATCAATGTTACACAAACTAAACATTGAGGCGCGGTAGTGACTGATCTTTTTCTGTTGATTGGTGTGCAGCTATTGCAAAAACTCCTTTGCTTCAATTTAAAGTTTCCAGCTTATCGTCAAAAAGAAAAATAAAAAATTACAATGTTTGTAACTAGCACCTTAAATCCAGTCAGAATCTTAATCAAGTTTTGTTTTGGAGGACCTTCTCAGAAGAGCTTTCCTTATGTGTTTATTAAATAAGATAAGTAGACTGAAGAAATATCAAAATAAAGGGCTTCTGTATTCTTCTTAAATCATGTATGTGTTAAAAGATCTCGTGTATCAATTATTTATAAAGTGAATGTGCTGACACTTACAAAAGAAGAGAGAGATTTACACAGGAAAGTTCACAAGCAAAAAATGCTTAATTTCTTGGAACATTGAACAAAACTGTGACTAATTGGTCTGTCTAATCTAAAAGGTACAAAAATTGCCTGTTTGACATCATAGACATAGGAAGCTGAAGACATACTGAACTTGAGCTCGATTCTAGTTCTTAATTCTAGTTCTTAACAACTAGAAAGAAGAAAATGTCTCGCCCAGGAACGGAATGTAGGCAGCATTTTGTTCTTACTTCACAAAAATGCTTAGGTAAGTGTCAAAAGAGATTGGTTGGTCTACTAGCTTTTATAGGCGTTCCAAAGTTTTGATATACCCTGATCTCGCCTCCCGAGCTTGCTGTCAAAATTACCATGCCCCATGCTGTTGCTTGGATAGCGGTATTACCTTGGTTGTTGCTACCATCAAATAGAGACCTGCTGGAAGCAGATATAGAAGGTGAATCGCCTTCTCTAATTGATGGTGAACTCGATCCAAATGATTCACTAGCACCAATTCCAGGATCTGTTGGAGAGGGTGGAGCTGAGTCCTCATCTTGACTGGTTTGGATTTTCTCTACTGCCCTGCTTTTCCCAGGCAGTGGTGGTAAATGCCTCTTGCTATTTGCACCAGTCGAATTGTCTTCCCTGGTAGGAGATCCATTGGTGGGATGTAGTGGGGGGGAACGTTTTGAATGCCTTATCGATTGTGTTTCTGCAAGTGGTGGCTGATTCTTTATACTGCCTGGCCACGGGATGGCAACTGAAACATCTTTACATGGGAAGTACTCGTAAGCTTGAACGTTGATTACACTTCTAGATTTACCGCTGGCAGTTTTAGGTTCTTCTCTCTTCCAGATATAGACCTGAGAGTCTTCACTTGCACTTATGATGTACTTCCCATCTTGACTGAATGAAGCTGAAATCTGGCTGCTTGTATTCCTGAAGCCTGATGCCAGTGAACAGATCCACAGTTCATGAACACAATAACGTATTTCAACCTTTCCAAACGAATATATGTTTGAGAAAGTACCTTTAAATTTATATAGCATGTCTGATCCATCAAAAATTCGGATACGCGAATCAGCTGAAGTTACAAGTGTTTCTGTTGGATTCCCTGGAGCAAACTGCATGTGAACAAGTTCAGCTTTTAGATAGGTTTCATGCAATAGAGGATTGTGCACCTAAGGAGTAGTAGATATAGAAAAGAGTAACACCTGAAAACCAGTGACTTTTTTGGCTAGGGACTTCTTTTTGGGTTCGAGTTCAATGTTTTCCTTTTGTTCCAGTTTGCATTCTGAATCAGTAACACATTGGAAGTTAACAAGTGCATTGCTATGAAAATTATCACTTATCAGAAGATGCTATCTGATGATTTACTTACCAGAGGTACTGTACAAGCGGCAACTGCCTTTATGTGAGCCAATTAAAGCACCCTTCACCAATGAAAAATGAAAATATCAGTTGTACTGTTACACCTTTTTTAAGAGAATGATAGATTATTTATTTGAATATCATACTTGTTCTCCTTTTTCTGTTGCTTCTTGTTTACGTCTCATTAGTTTATTCTGAAGCTAATTGTGAATGCTCTAATATGACTACAATTAAGGGCTGGGGAAGCAGTTTGACAGGTTGTCTACCGGTAAAAGTTGGGGCTATAGTAGCTACCTCGCCATCAGGAGTGTAGCAAGTAGCAGTAACCATTTCGTGAAGATCTGTCCAGTCCACAACTTTCCGATCAGATACATTCCAAATTCGAACCTTTCCATCCAGTGAACCGCTGATGAAGTGGTCGTCATCTACTGGATTGAAGTGTATGCAGGTAACTGCCGCACAGAGATTCATCAGATGTAAAATGTTTCATGGTAATTTAACATGGCCTTGATTGATGAGTAGCTAGAATGTAACATGGCATCTCACCATAATCATTGTGCGCAAACATTTTTAAGCAGCTCTGTGTCTCAACATCCCATAGCCTGACTGTCTTGTCCATTGAAGATGAAAGAAGCAGCTGCATCAAAATATCATCTAGCATGTCATGTATGCATGAAGAGATAGTAGATATTAGTGGTTTCCTTTTGCATTTCAAAACAATCAACCACACCATTTTTTTATTAGTATGTGAGAATCTTACCTCTTCTGTGGAATAAACATCATTTTTTATATTTCCTTCTTGTTCAGAAATTGATATTAGTAAACTGATTAAGTGAATGAACACTGACCTGAGATTTTGACCAAGATAGGTCCAGGACATCATCCTGATGACCATTGAGAGTGCATACTGGTTTTTCTGAGAGAGCAAAAACGCTTTCTGGTACATTTACATAGTCTGGAAGTGAATTGCCCTTCTTCTTATTAGAAGTCTTCCCCTTTTTCCTTCTTTCTGATTGCATATGTGCCATCACCGGCAGAGGCGGACGATCTGAATTACTTCCAGCCATTGGATGAACAGGTGTGTCAGTAACGGCGTTGGCATCATCAGATGGTCTTGTAGACATAACATCACATTCCTGTACTTCCCATACATGAATTACCCTGTCTTCTCCTGCAGTTGCCAGATACCGTGCATCTGCGCTGAACTTTATGGTCCATATAGAGCCCTCATGAGCCTGAATTTCCTGACATAATTGCAAAGCTGTGAAATCCTTGTAGACCTTTCCTTGCTGGCGGACTTTGATCCATTGGGAGGAGTTCTTATTCCCTTTCTGTTCCACTGGTGCAGGTTGTTCGAGTTCTTTTTCAGCTATTTTTCCACTCATGCTATTAGCAACTCCTTTTATGTTCTTCAAAAGAGCAACTCCTGTTTTCTTGCTATATCTGAAACTCTTGCTGAGATAAGCATTTACATTTAATTTCCTCTCATCGTTTGTTGAAACATTTGCCCGGCGCATCAGTTCCTTAACGACAGGTGAGTATCCCACAGATTTCTCAAATTCTTCCATGGAAAGTTGCTTCCCAGTTTGTAGATCGCTGAGCTTATTCCACATTCCCTCTTCATTAGACTCTTTGACAATGAATTCTTTTCCAGTGTCAAGGTTTTTTATCAAGAAAAATGAAGCAAATCCCAAATCAGCACTTCCATTTGGCAATGTGGATGGTAGCGTATTCTCATTGCCTTTTTCTGGTGAAGATTTACTTGTGCCCTTTTTAGGCTGCGGAATTCCAACAGAATTCACGTATTGGCATATTCTTGAGTTTGGTGCTAAAACTCCAGAAAATGTCCTGGTGAGACGCTGTTTTGAAATGTCACCAATTAGCTCTTCTTTCCTTTTCTTGGTATTTACAGAAAAGAATTGTATGTCACCATCGGATCTTGACCTAAGCAACAAAATTGGGGGTGAATTTGAAGGCTCTTGTTCTTGTTCATCATCTTGTTTTAATTCTTCTTTAGAAGATATATCAACTTTTGGTTTAGATTCTTGGCATGTTGTAGTATCAACTTTTCTTGAAATGGCTCTTACAACTTTAGCACTGGTGAGCTTGAGGAGTTCCTTACTGCTTGTCAACCCCATTCCCTGAAGTAAACGTTTTCGACGTTCTTTGACATCTCCAGGTTCAGCCATCCACATGCCATAATCTTCCATGGCAATGGGAGGAGGATTGGCAATTGGTTCGATCTCCACGCCTCGGAAATTCTTAATAGAAGCCGAGGCCGAGAAGGAACGTCTACTATCCTCAAACTCAACCTCTTCATCATCTGATCCTGAGGACGGCAAGTCTTGGGGAACGACCGATGAAAGGCGGTTATTGGACTCGAAGAAATGATCATCATCATCATCTTCCCCAAGACCATCCCAGTTTATAGTCAGCGTCCTGCGATACATTGTTGCACATTGCCAATATGAAAATCAATGTTGGTTCAAATGAAAGATGGCATGGTAGATGGGATTTTTCGGGTTGATTATTAGTGGTAATATTATGTATTGTTGTTTTGTTTGTTTGTTAGTTCGTCATAGAAATTGCTATGGAGAAGAGAGTGGCACAGAAGTGGAAGAGAGAAAAACAAGGAAAGGAAAGACAGTTAATGTTTTTGTTTAGAGAATTGGATGGATTGTGAAGTGGGAAAGGAAACGGTCAATGGAGTCTCTCTTAGCTACTCTCATTACCTCCCCTCACGTCTAAGTGCCTTTAAGTTTTCATTCTTGTTGTAAGGTCAACATATTTTCTGTCTCTTAAGATTTTGACACATTCATTAAAAGATTATACATAACATTGATTATAAAACATATTTTGACTAGGTTACTCTTATCTCTTCTTCAAATGAGTACTCCCTCCAGACTCGTTTATTTGTCTCATTTGTTTTTACACGTCCCTTAAAAAAATATTAATGAGGAGGTATTTTTGACTATTCCACCATATTATTCTCTCTTTAATAAATTTTAGCTCTTGTTTCTATTTTCAACATCAATTAATACTATGGGTAAAGAGGGAAAAAGATAGTTAATTTTGTCTTGAACTCTTAAATAGACAAATAATCTGAGACGGCTATTTATACTAAGTGGAACAAATAAAACAGACAAATAATTTGAGACGGCTATTTATACTAAGTAGAACAAATAAAACGAGACGGATGGGGTAATAACTAATGATTATGTACCTTCTTAGAATAGTAAGGGTGGAGCTAGGAAAAAAAAATAACTAACACGTTTCTTGGTCTTCTAAAGTGGTAAATATTTTAACTAATAAAGTGACAGACAAATATGATAGCTATATGTTTCATTTTGCTTTTATGTCCTTAAGTCATCGAAGACTAAGGGGACGTCCCCTATCTTTCCATTAATTTTTACATCTCACCAATCATTTTATTCCTTGCCAATATCATCAATCATTAATTTGTTTAATTCTTTGTCTTGCTGATATGTCTGAGATATGGGAGAATTGGTGCATCGTGCATTAAGAAAGGGGAGAGATATTAATGGAAAGGTCTATGTATGGCAATGCATGGAGACATGTTCAAAATGCTTTTATCATTCAAAGCAGATATCTTATTGAGTTATAGAGTTGACTTCAAAAAATTGAGAGACAATTAAGTGTAGTACCACCTAGGGTTGTCAATGGTTTGATTTTGTGTGTTATTTTGAAAATTTTGTACCATATCAATTTTTCGATTATTCTAATATATGTAATCAAAATTTGAATTTTTAAAATCATCCCATTCATCTCGGTTTGGGTATGGTTCTGTTAATTTTTAGTTTTTTTGACGTAATATAAAACTACCTGCATATAAAGATGTATTTTTTCATACAAGTCAATAACATTGAAAAATATGTATCACTTTCTTTACAGAACTCATATGCTCAGGTGATTGAACCAAAACGGTGAATTCTTCTTAACCAAGCGAATTAATTAGAAACCAATAATGATACCGTATTATAGTTTAGTATTTGATAAAGGAGTGCCTAAATCATGAGCAATATGGGGGATGTGAAGAGTTTTTAAATGCAAAATCTAAAGATTTGTTGTAAATCCATGTATTTGTGTTAATGTGGATGACCACTACTCACCACTAACTTATGATTTACTACCCCACTTTCTCATACTTAATTCCTCCTCCACTTTTTCCTACTTAATTCATCATTTAGTCACCTATTAATTCTTGTAACCTTTGGGATGACTTGTAACTTCCTATGTATTGGTGTCCTATAAATAGAGGACACTTTGTCTATGAAATACATACTTGAAATACTTTGAGAATAATACAAGTTCTTCTTTCTCCTCTAATATATTTTGTCTTGTTCTTGCACTACTTTACTATTAGTTTTACAACACGTTATCAGCACGAGTCTCTATTTTATTATACGATTTAGAAGAAATGAAAAGCAAATTATGATGCAATTGATAGAAGCCAATGTTCTGGTTGCTAACACATTTTTTTTGTTTCTAAATTCCTTCATATTATGTTTTTTGCTAATCTCAAAATTAATAGTACCCTATTTTCATTTTGTTTTATACCACTTTAAATTGTGGAAACTTTTCACTGACTACAACTTTTGTCTTTCTTCCATTGTTTGGTTGATTTTGTAGCTATCCTTTGACAACAATTTAAGGGTGCATGGCCTAGCAACATGGTATTGTAGATCAGTTCTACTCATGTTTCAAGGTAAACTGCTTGTGAGAGCAAACATGGATTATGTAGTATGGTTAATATTTTACTCTCACATAGATATATGGAATGAAATAAATATGGTAACTTTTAAAGAATGCTTTTTTGATTTATAGTTGAGTATAAATTTTTATACTCTTGGTAAGTGGAGACCGGAGAAATAATGCTTATTTTTTTTTTATGATCTTTACCCGATATATTAGTGCTATATCATTGATACATGATTACAGTACTATGTTTCAATTACACGAAGCATGAGTACCTTTGAGTATTGTACTTCAAATCACATTATATGTACACACTTTGGCCTATTATGCCATTAGTTAAGGTAACCTATCATATTCGACTCCTAATGCATTATGGCGTAACACGCTTTTGCGATAATAAGATATTGATGACATAATGATGATTGAGGCAAATTAAAGTATTATCAAAAAGATAAAGTATTTTTGATAAAAATCATGAAGTCCGTCCACTAAATAGGCTCCATTCATAAAGGTGAATGTGGGAGCAATATATGCTCCATTCCCTAAGATGAATGTGGGAGCAAGACAAGCTCCATTCCATAAGGTGAATGTGGGAGCACAACATAATGCTCCATTCTCAGATGTAAATGTAATAGCAATACATAATATGCCTGAAAGAAGGCAAATTATCATTATGTCTGAAAGAAGACACAACATCATATGCTTGAAAGAAGGCAAAATGTCTTTATGTCTGAAAGAAGGCAAATAATTTTATGTTTAAAAGACGATAAAATAATTACCATGATAGAGACCATGGATGTGGACGTGGCAAGGTATGAAATAATAGTCATCATTGTAAAATAAATAAGAGAACAATAAGGGTTCTCAAAAAGTAACCGTTCAAATGGTAAATATAATAATGCCCTCAATGTATCATATGAGCATGAGGCAAGTCCAAATGATTATGGTCCATTCCTTGCAGTGAATGAGACAATTCATAATAAAAATTATGAATATAGACCCGTTCACCGAAGTGAATGTGGCAATATGTGATAAAATATCAAAATTCGCCTCCAGAAGAGGTTCGAGAAAGATGAATATGGACGTGCCCATGCGTGGTTGATAAAGTACCACAACTCACCTCTAGAAAAGGTTCGACTATAATAATTCTATTATTTATTGTGGCATAAATGGTCATTGCTCTCGTACAGAACGTACGCCATAATTATGTATTATTATGAATTACATAAGAGCAAGTGAAGCAAGAAATTGATCTTGCCTATAATGATTTTACCATGAGAAAAATAATATGATTTTCTCCTTGAAAGGAGATATTCACCATATGGTTGGTGTAATATAATATATGGTAGTACAAAGCTATTTCAGTGCTCCGGAAGAGCCAAAATATTACTACCTGGAGGAATGAGATTGATGAAATATTTACTGTAGTATGTCTCAAAGAAACTTATCAATATATTTTTCGAAATTGCTATCATATTGAGACTAAAAATATGGGAAGATTTAATATCTTCAAATTACTACAGTCATAGCGGGTAAGATATATGTATATAATAAAGGGTTACCCGCCTCTTCCTCCAGTTTGTACCATATAAATATAAGAATATCAGGTGAGATATATGTGCTTGAAAGGCTCCCTGTCTCTTCCTCGAGTATGTACTACTCAAAATATAAGTGTGGTAAAATTATATGCGCATGCCACAATAAACTTTTAGTTTATTGTTACAATGCCCATGCTACAGTAAACTAGAAGTTTATTAGATGGATAAATTTATAAGTTGGCATGACCGGTTTGACCACCCCGGTTCAAATATGATGCACAAAGTATATAAATAAGAATTCGCATGGGTATATACAGAAGAATCATAATTCTTCAAGAATTCTCTTTGTGCTGCTTGTTTTCGAGATAAATAAATTATTCGACCAACTAAATTTGGGATCAGGATCCCCGCACTTCTGGAATGTATAAAAGATGAATATGGGCCCGTTCACCTGCCATGTGGACCATATAATTATTATAAATAGATGCATCTATGATAAGGTCACATGTGCGTTTTATTACAAACCCGCAATGGTACTTGCGAGGTTAAGTATTTGCTCAAATAAATCTTATTATGAGCATATTTCCAGAATATGCAATCAAGATAAGTTATCTTGATAATGTTGGCAAGCAAGTTTAGCATATTCATATATTGAAAGCCTCCAATTGCTAAACCATGCATATAAGAACAATGCTACCTAAATAAGGTATGAGGTTTGGTATATCCATAAAGCAGCACTTGTGCACGACATGCCATAAAATGAATTCTCCCTCATAATTGGTTTAGGGTCAGGAACCAAATATTTTTTATCTAATAATTATAATGTGCGGTATATTATCAATTGCTCCGCCGCAACGCACAAAGATGGATCTCATATAAGGTTGGGAACGAATGTTAGTTTGGCTAACATTAGGGGGAGAAATTAACGCAGCTGAGGAATAAATAAATTAAATTATCATTTGATTATGATCCTCATATAAAGATAATGCAAGTCACTGCCAGACGCATTATTGACCCAAAGAAAAATATTATATTCCAGCTGCTAATGCTCCTGATGTCCTGGTGAGACAATCTATTTATGTAAATGAGTCTAAGGCACGTCTGAAGCGTGGTAGACCATTCAGTTCCAAAGGTAACAGTCCTTAAAAAAAGGAAAGGATCAAATATTTGAGATGGTCAAATAAGGAGGCAGGGCTCTAAAATAGCCCACGACATAACACTTCATAAAACCTCATCAGTAGAGGTGCAGGTACCTGAAAATTTATGAATGTGAAGAGATCTCAATATGTTATGTCGGATTGGGAACTGAGATATGAAATTATCGTCGACGATATCTTATATATATTATAAAGCTCAATTTTTATATGGTTATGAGGATCTTGAGCTTAAGTCTGTTTGGAATACAGACATGAAATTATTGGCCAAATTAGTAAAACGCATTCAAGCAAAAATTGGCTTCACTCGAGTGACGTGAAGTTTTTGGACCTATAGTCCAAACACCTGAAGGTGCAAAGCCAGTGGTGTACAAAGATATTTTTGTGTAAAAATATTGATAATAATAAGTCGTTAAATATAAAGTACGACTTGAGGCACAAAAATCTGACATTGAGTATCTGGAGCTATATTCTCCTTTTGGTAGATGCAATCACCTTCAGGTATGTTGTATGTCTGGGAGTGCATGAAAGACTTGATATGCGTATGAATGTTGCAACAGCCTTTTATATGGTTCATTGAGCAACAATATATTTATCCTTGAAGGATTCAAGATCCTAGAAGCATGTAAAGGTTCCCGGAAAACCTATTCAATGAAGCTTCATAAATATTTATACGGATTAAAACAATCCGGCCACATGTGGGAAAATTGCGTTTGCGAGCTTCTTGATATTTAAATGTTATATTTTAATGCAATTGGTGCATTGAAGTATCTTACCAAATATACTCCACTGGTTATAACATTTGTTATAAGCTTGTTGGTAAGATTCAGTTCTTCCTCAATGCGAAGACATCAGAAGAATACATGGTATCTACTTGATCCACAAAGCCCGATATCAACTAGCTATTTGTTTGTGGAAGTAAATCTATATTATGGCACTTCACGAACTAGCCGGCAATATAAATGATTGAGACCAAGAACTCAACTTATTCAGCAACGATGTGGAATTTCATTGAAGACGAAGATTCGACAATATTATATGAAATACTGCATGGATAATTCAGCTAAAATGAAGATACAACTAAAGGAGATGGTTATCCATCAAAATTACTTTGCAATGGTGATCTTCAAAATATTGATGAAGTTAATGTTCAAGTATTCATTCAAGTGATAGTTTGACGAAACTATTCACTGCATCATTGCCAACGTCAACTTTTGAGAAGCTGATATACAAGGTTGGAATGTGTCGTCTTCAAGATATTAAATGATGTTGTCATCAGGGGGAGTAAAATACGCGCTGCACTCTTTTTTCCTTAACAAGGTTTTATCCCACTTGGGTTTTACTTGTAAGGTTTTTAATGAGGCAGCTCTAAAGGCGTATTACAGGAAGTGTGTACTCTTTTTCCTTCACTAGGCTTTTTCCCACCGGGTTTTTCCTAGTAAGGTTTTAACGAGGTACATTACCTTCAAAATGGTCATCCAAGGGGGAGTGTTGTAAATCCATATATTTGTGTTAATGTGGATGACCACTACTCACCACTAACTTATAATTTACTACCCACTTTCTCATACTTAATTCCTCCCCACTTTCTCCTACTTAATTCATCATTTAGTCACCTATTAATTCTTGTAACCTTTGGGATGACTTGTAACTTCCTATGTATTGGTATCCTATAAATAGAGGACACTTTGTCTATGAAATACACACTTGAAACACTTTGAGAATAATACAAGTTCTTCTTTCTCCTCTAATATATTTTGTCTTGTTCTTGTACTACTTTACTATTAGTTTTACAACAAGATTATAATTTTAAAGCTTGTGTATGAATAAACTTTATTAGATCAACGCAAATAATTACCTGCGGAAATCTTATAAAATAAATTTATTACTTCACGTGAATTATATTATAAATAGATTGGAATCAAGAATTGCTGAGTATGCCTCACCATTTAAGCACAGTATTTTCAACTTTGAATAGTGGTATATGTATTACTACTGTAGGTTGGACATTGGGGTTACTACTCCCACTCTAAGGTTCAACCCAAAAGATTAAATATTTTATGCACTTCTAGTTTAAAGCTTAACTAAAAACATATAGATGTAATTATACATAAAGATCTAAATTTTATAAATTATATTTTATGCATATAACTCTATTCGGTTCGGTTCGATTTCATATTTTTTCTATTTATTTTTATAAAATAAAAAATCTAACCTAATTTCTCGGTACAGTTACAACATTAGAATGAAACCTGCGGTTTTAAGAAAAAAAACCTCACAATCAATTCAGTACGGCTCGGTCGGTTATGATCGGTTTACAAATAACCATTGACACCCTACCACCTAGTTGAAGGTTATATGCACTCGATACATTTATCAAATTTAATTATCTTAGACTATGCTTATCTTACTTTAGTCATCAATTATCTAACTAAACTTATTAATATTTGTTTAACCTAAAACTTGCGCAGTAGGAAAATCAGTTGAATTTGATTTGAAGGGCAGAAGCAATAATGAAATATCGAAGAAACAATAATATGGTACGAAGTGTATTCCTTGAATCAAGATGATTGGGGTACTATTTATAGGCTTAACTTTAACGCAATCCTTATTTTAGTACAATTTTACTTGTGGGGGGCCATGACCCATTACATAGGGCGGTTAGCTGGTTACTACCTTAGGCAGGAATAGTACAGATCAAAGGCAGTTCGTGGCTCGTCCATTAAGTTGGTGCGCCCGTCGGACGTGCGCCCAAACAGCTGCAGGGGCTGTTGCTTGTGAGGCTAACACACGCTTCTAGATCTGTTGTCGTTATCACCAGACCCATTTCATATGGGCCAGCAGGCCTTCGGTCCGCTGATTAAGGGTTACATAGTTATACCTACACAATATTCTTCTCTAACAATGAATAACTTTTATTTCGTTTTTTAAATTTGGTGTTTGTTAAATTTATTTTGAGATTCTCTTGGGTACATTTCCTTAACATAGTTCATGTAGTCAACCATTCTTACCTCTACACATTATTATTTAATCAAACCTAAATCTTTCACAAGAAGGATATCAAATGGTAAGTAATACATATACGTAAATCTTTCACAAGATAGAGTTTAAGGGTCTGCATATGTTCATCTATATATACTTTGTAAATGGTAAGTAAAAAATTATAGTATTCCTAAGTTAAAGCTTGGCTAGAATTGTACTTTGTGTTCATGGCTTAATTAGTTCCCGTTACTCTTTTTACCTCCCTAAGTCTGCACGCCTCGTGTTGCATTCTTTTTATTTCTCTGTTTCTTGTTTTTCTGTCATGAATCTTCAAAGACTAATGGAACTCCAGATATTCTATTTTCATGTGAAGCTTCCAAAATCCAAATGCTCTCCGCCCAAAAGCAGAGAGTTTGTCACGTCATTAAGTAGGGACGACATAAGTCTAGTTGAAATATGGGCATAGGTGAATTTTGCCAAGAAGTCAGAAATTTGAGACATTCTAAGAAATTATAACAGTAAAGAGAGTGAAATGTATTGTCTAGTCTGGAGGAGTTTCAATTTTATTGACTTGTTAACAATTGAGCTACACAAACAACTTTGTTTATGAGACATAACTTGTGGCTAATTGAGCAGGTTCACACGATTTTACCTATAAGGCAAAACTTGTGGCTATTTTGATTTATTGAAATATCCTGAACTCCTCTCTTAAACAAATACCCATAACTTAAGCCCGATGGGCAACATTAATCGTGTTCTAAAGATATTCTTATGTGGGTATAGAAGTTCAAAACCATCCTTATGGAGGTCATTCTTGCAAAATTACCTTGTCACTCTCCCCGCCCACCAAACAGCATAAGGTGGCCTTTGATGCCGTGAAAAATTGATAACTAGCCAATTTTGAACGTCCTAAGTGAGTTTTATCCACTGTTTCAAAATTAATTGAGAAATAACTAAATTACCGCGCGCGCACTTACAGTCTATCGACGTTGACAACACCCAGACTAGCCACAGTATTTTTTACTGGGACATTTGAACTAACATGTTCAAAGTTCCAGTATTTTTTATTGGAATTCATATTTAAGTGATTCATATTTAAGGGATTCACATTTATTCCGGAGATTCATATTAAAAGTCCTAGTATTTTTTACTGGGACTTTTGAACTAACATGTTCAAAGTCCCAATATTTTTTATTATTTAAGTGATTCCAGTATAATATATTGGGAATTTGAAAATTTAGTTCAAAACCCCAATATAGAATACTGGGATTTTTCCATATTTTTCGGATCTGGCTAGTCTTCAAAGAGTTTCACACCGTTGGTTAGTTTTCATTTAGCGCGGCACAAACAGGCTATGAGGCCAAATTTTTACTTCGATGCCTTGAAAATAAAAAATAAAAATTCACTCAGTGTCCTTAAAATTGACTGATTATGAGAGTTTGTTCCCATTTAACATGATTTTAGCAAAATGACCCTTGCTTAGTTAATAGGCAAAATTTTAAGTTATTAATTGGCAAGTGCTGTCTCTTAGGAAGAAGTCAAGTGGTAAGTATTTTCAAGGTAACATTTCAAGTTATATGAGGGATTGTAGGAAAAGATTTAAAGAGGTTATCTTGGAGAATATGAGATTCAAATGCAAGTGTTGTCAAAGAAACATAGGTCAAAGAAAAGTGTTGCCTCTTAGACAGTACTTATGGAAAAAAGGAGGGTGGAGATACAGGCTTCATTATAGATTTATAGAGGTATATCAAATAGAGGCCATATTTGATAAACCACTATTATGGGGTCAAAGGAAAAATGTTGCTCAATTAATCCTTTGAAAATAGCAAAAACCAGTCTGCAAGTGTTATGCCCTTAGTGAGCTGGGACATCAAACTAAGGGGGTTTTCCTTGTTTCATAGCGCAATTTCAAATTTGGGCCACATTCTAGACTATAAAAAAAATATGGGAAATTAACATGAAACACCACTTGAAAAGATTTAATGTCAACAAATACCACAAAAAAATTTAAAATACCCCAAATAGCATTTTTATAAGTTTTTTTTATCACTTTTTAATATTTTATTTTTTTAATATACTATTTGGCTAAGTTCCTAATTTTAATCCACTTAAACTTATACTCCCTTAAAAAGTGGGGTTGTATATACTAAAATTTACTCTCTTTCTCCTAAGTCCTAAATAACCATTAGCACCAGCTCCCCATTACTTTTACCTTCCGTCTCCTTGCTCCCCCCTCCCCAATTGATTCATCCATTACATTCATTCTCAAACTCTTTATCACTCATAATAAACATATACTCATGCCATCTTTCCCTCTTCCCTTCCATATGTTGCATCAAAATTATTTTTCCACTAAACTTTCAAAACATAGTTTCTCAACCCAATCATCAATTCTGTCTGATCCTTTATTGTTAACCAATTCTTCTTTACCCCAATCTATGTGTTTCCTTAATAGTAAACGAACGTTAATATTTCTCATATATAGTAGATTAATATACATATAACAAATATATTGTGTACAAGACAAATATAACATATATAAGATATAGATATATCATATATCATATATAAATATACCATATATCATAAATAGATATACTATATATTAGATATATAACTATGTTATATTCAATCATGGGTGTATATATGTAGATAGAATGAGAATGATTAACAATATCTTTATAGTATATTTGTATTATATGACTCTTTTTCTATCTTTTGGTATATCAATATCACATCAACAATGCTACCATCAAAGTTTTATGTTGTATCCTTTATTTGACTTTTTCTTTTTAAATTTAATATAGATTAATATACATATATCATAATTTAATATACACAAGAAAAAGTATTATATATGAGATATAAATCATCACGTTTAGAAGTTAATATATGTTTAAGTGAGCGGTTGTTTTATTGTTATGGACTCTTAGTGTTTGCTTATGATAATTAGGCATAATATAATATATTCCTTATATCTAGATAACTGGATAAGGACATGGATAGAAATTAATAATATTTGGTATATTTGTAATTTTATTTGTGGTACTCAATTAATGTGGTAGGTAATGTAAATAACTCTTCTATGGTAGGTAGTTATGAAAAACTCCCAAAAAATTTAATGGACTTTTACATTAGGAGACAATCAACACACAAAAATTACTGAAAATAGCTTTTATTTGCGATTCTTATCCGAGATGGCAGTAATTACGCAAAATAACAGTCCACCCGCTAGTTTATATAAGTTTATACACTTTTATAAATGTGTATAAACTTGTATAAATCTGTAAAAGTGAGTACGTACAAATGAATAAAGTTGTATAAATTTTCAGATTTCTGCAGTATTATGGATGTTCATATAAAGTTGCAGTTTTTTGTGTATATTTTTGTATTTTCTCTTCGCCTACGCATTTATTTATATATATTTAAGTAATTTTATTTTTTTTGGGGTAGATTTGTGTGTATACACTTGTCCAAAATAATGACATAGATAAATAGCCCGTTTGGATTAGCTGATTTAAAGTGGATGATAAGCATCAAGTGCTGAAAAATACTTTTAGGTACGGAAGCTGATTTTATAAATAAACGGTTACGTGTTTGGATAGAAGTGCTGAAACTAGTAATAAACAGTTGGTGTGTTTGGTAAAAAAAGTGCTGATAAGTACATTTTTTATTAAAATATCCTTTAAGTTATTTTCAAAAAAAAATTAAAAGTATTTTTACATTAAAAATGGCAATGAGAATATAAAATGAGGGAGAGGTTAGAAAATTTAATTTTAGAAATGATATTTCATGGATTATAAAATATTTTAGGGATAAAATAGTAAAATACTTGGTCAAACTAAAAATGCGTATAAGCTGGAAAAAAATAAGTTGGAAATGACAAACTTATGGCTTATGACTAATTTTGGCTGATAAGAACTTTTAATACTTAGTGCTTATAAGCACTTTTAATACTTATAAATATGTAGATAAGCCAAAAAGTACTTATAAGCTAGTTTGACCAGCTTATAAGCTTAGTCAAACACCCTCAAAATCAATCCTAGTTGTCAATTTCCCTTTCCCTGCCACTGACTCGCCGGCGGGTCAGTTGCAGGAAAGGGGGTTAATTGGCAGCTAGGATCTTTTATTTGGAATGAGTGCCTAAATTTGTAAAATAAAAACTGTGCTATGCATTAAAAAAAAAGGCTATTTACAAATATATATAACCATAACACCAAAATTACAAAAAATACCAATATTTTTTTTACACATTATATACAAAATCAACAAAACTAACAAATTAGGGTTCCTTCTTCTTCCTACTGCCCGTCCCCCCACTGCTACCACCCCAGGCGGCGGCGGCGCCTAGTCACCGCCGCCGGCCACCGCCATCCACCACCGGATTTTTTTTTTTGTGTTTTTGAATATAAAAAATGAAATGCACATAAATACATATATAAACATTGATTTTTCCTTGAAATTAAAGTTGAAACATACATATAAACAAAAATACATGTAAATACACAAAAAAATTGTGTTATACATACATTAAACACATACATACATACACGGATCTACAGATCTACAAATGAAACATACAAATTTATGTGTGTGACATTTATTACTTGACATACACACAAAAATACATACAAATAGATGCTCGGATATACACGTTCAAATAGTGATATACACGTACATACACTTGTGTGCTGAAAATTATTACATGTATATACACGAACATACAGATACATACACTTGTATTTGAATGTGTATATTCAAATGCAAAAAAGAAGAAGGAGAAGCAGATCTGAATTTGTATTTACAAAATACACATGTATACATAAAAATACATACATATACACGTACAAAAATACATACAAATAGATGCTCGGATATTTGAATGTGAATTTGTATTTATGTGTGTGACATTTATTACTTGACATACACACAAAAATACATACAAATAGATGCTCGGATATACACGTTCATACAGTGATATACATGTACATACACTTGTGTGCTGAAAATTATTACATGTATATACACGAATATACACATACATACACTTGTATTTGAATGTGTATATTCAAATGCAAAAAAAGAAGAAGGAGAAGCAGATCTGAATTTGTATTTACAAAATACACATGTATACATAAAAATACACACATATACACGTACAAAATAAAAAAAGAAAAAGAAAAAAGAGGAGGATCGGAAAAGAGAGGAGCATATCTGCTCCAATTCGCCGCAGTAGAGCAATGTAAGCGGCGGCGACCGGCGAGGGGGGTGGGGAACGGCGGGAGAGTGGGGGTGGGTGGGTGGGTGGAGGAGAGGAGAGAAAGAGAGGGAGAAGTTAGGGTTTTGGGTAGAGAGGGAAGAAAGGAAATGAAAAATTGTATATTTTGTAAAATGTGAAAAAGTATTGGTATGTAGAGTAGTTATTTAAAAGTATCGGTATTTTCTGTAATTAAGTGGTTTAATATGTCAAATAGCGTAAAAATGTCTTAAAAAATATATGGCCCCTCATTGGTAATTTTTTTTGTTTGAAGTGTTATTTTTAAAAAGCTTCCAAAATTTAAAGTATTTGAAAAAAATTTAGAAGGATAGTCATATTTAAGAATCAGAAAAAAAATTTAAGAAACAAATCACTAAAGTCCACGAAAATTTTCTGAGACTTTGAATTAAAATTTATGAAATCCCAAGTAAAATTTCATGAGATTTTGAACTAAATCGTGTTTTTTTTTTAAAAAAAAATTTGATTACTTTTTAAAAAGTCTGTTACTATTGAATATTTTTGTTTGAGCTGACTTAAAAATTTAGTTATATATAAATCAATGTTTTAGCTAGAGAAAACTTAGTCCATTGACATAGATACGTGATACGTCTAAGGAAGGTCGTGAATCACATGTCCACTATATTTTGCCTACAATCTACCTATCACCTCCACTTTCTTCAAAAAGAAAAAAGAAAAAGAATGTTTTCTCAGGCAATAATACAGATCTTGAGAAAGTGAACTCCTTATCAGCTGAGAAGATTCAGATATCTCTGTCATTAATGGAAATATTATCATTTCCAATTCCACCAACGGTTGGTGTTTTACGACAAGTGGTGCTCAGTTCAATAATTGTTATGAAATGATACTTTTGTTTCCCCTTGTCGTTGATTTTTCTCTCGTCATTGCCTACTCTCCTTTGAGGTATACAGTACATAAATTTACTTTCTTTTAAAGGATGACAAACTTTATTTGAACTACTAGTCCTAAGCTCAATCTTAACAACACAATTAAGTAATTGCTATTATTCTAGTTATGCCATACGTGGAAGATTCTTGAGAAAAACGAATACATTATTAACTTTTTTAACTTTTTTTTTAACGATTCGTGCTCTATACAGGTGATTGTATTAACTACAAGTGAAACAAATACGATGTACGCAAGTCAATGGAACTATCTGTTTATCTTATTTTCCTTCCAGAAAACTAATAAGTGATTATCTAATACTACTTCTTTTACGGATTGACCCTTGCTACAATAAGTGAATTATTAATTTATTGAGACATTTAAGCAGATGTGTACCTAGGATTGAGTATAGCGAGGAGTACTACAATTTAATATAGAATTTAGAGTGCCAAATAATATATATCCGATTTTTGAGGTATTTATATTTACACATTTAAATTTTTTGCTCAGTGCACTCTAACTTACCACATTGGTCCACCCTACATTTAAGAGAAAGATAATGTTGGGGTTTTGGAATAAATAGAGTGTGAATGGGAAATGGGGGAAGGTGAAAAGGTTCCTTTTAGTAAGGAAATGCACCTTCTCCCATATTGGTAGAGGAAAAGACTTTTGTTGGGTTTAAATACAAATTCACTTCTCTTAGCTCTTAAAAGGGTTGCGAAGAAGGGAAGCCTCGCGCCGTCGTCGTCGCTCGCTCGTCTCGGCTTCGGACTAAAAATATTAATTAATTAATAATTTATTACAGAAATCTGAATGGATTAATCTGATTAATCCAAAGTAATTATTCCTCCACGTTCTCCCACTCTCCCACGTTTTCCCATTAACTAAAAAATTCATCACTAACATTTAATGAATTCAGCCATTAGTGGCAGTAAATTCAGGTGTTAGTGGCAGTGAATTTAGCCATTAGTGGTGACTCTTCCTTCCATTTCCCATGGCTATATAAACTGGTCAGTCTTCAACATTTGAACACACACTGAAAACACAGAAATATTCTTCCTGCATACCCTCTCTTTTCTGCATAGTAAGTAAGTCTTAGTAAGTCGTGTGATTTGCTCCGTTTCTTTAAGTTCGCAGTGTTCTACTGTTTGAAGTGCCGCTACAGTAGAACTGTTATCCCGTTCCATCCTGGGAGAAATTAACCCGTGAACCTTGGGCAACTGTGAGGGGGTTAGATTTCTTAAGGAGACACAAGTAAATTGTGGGCTCGGGATCGTCCCATAACAAACTGATAATATACTTCTGTTTTTCTGTCTTTTCTGATTTATTTGGTTGCAGGAATAACAAGCTTAAGAAATCTACTGTTATTTATTTTCTGCACTTAAATAAATACTGGTTAAGGAGACTAAAACCTTTGTGGTTTTCTACTCGTATATAATAGAATAATCTGCTGTGGAGACTTAAAACCTTCGTGGTTTTTTCTACTCCTAATTACTGTGAAATAATCTGTTTGTGGGGACTAAAAGCCTGCGTAGTTTTTTCTACTCCTATTGTTTAAACAGTTTATTAATATTGTTTCTGCTTGTGTCACTTGACAGAGATGACTAACGGAGTGGAACAAACTGTCCATGCTGTGAATACTAATGCTACCGCAGTTTCTGGTGCTGCTGGGCCTAGCCGTGCTGCTGCAACGGTTATGCCACCTGCAGAAAAGCTGGGGAAATTTTCTGGTGTGGACTTTAAAAGGTGGCAGCAAAAGATGTTCTTTTATCTGACCACCTTAAGCCTGCAAAGGTTTATCAAGGAGGATGCTCCAGTCCTGACTGATGAAACACCTGAAAACGAACGCTTCCTTGTGATTGAGGCTTGGAAGCATTCTGACTTCCTATGCAAGAATTACATTCTAAGTGGCTTGGAAGAGGACCTGTACAACGTTTACAGTAATGTTGAAACGTCTAAGAAACTATGGGATGTTCTAGAAAAGAAATATAAGACTGAAGACGCTGGACTGAAGAAATTTGTGGCTGCCAAATTTCTGGATTATAAAATGGTGGATAACAAATCTGTTGTGTCCCAAGTCCAAGAACTTCAAGTCCTTATCCATGATCTCCTTGCTGAAGGTTTGATCCTGATTAATACTTATGTTAAGAGTATTATTTATATTGTTGCTAACAAACTTTTCTTTGAAGGTTTGAAGATTAATGAAGCGTTTCAAGTTGCAGCCATGATTGAAAAGTTACCTCCATCATGGAATGACTTTAAAAATTACTTGAAACACAAGCGCAAGGAGATGACCCTTGAAGATTTGGTTGTACGCTTGAGGATTGAAGAGGACAACAAATCTGCTGCAAAGAAGGCTCGTGGAAGTGCTGCAATAGCGGGAGCAAATATTGTTGAGCATACTCCAAATCAAAATAAGAGAAAGAAGCCTTCTGGAGGGAAGACCAACCCCAGCAAGAAAAAGTTCAAGGAAAATTGCTACAACTGTGGCAAGAGTTGACATAACTAGTCCGCAGACTGTCGTGCTGCAAAGTAGGACAGGAAAAAGGAAAAAGGTCAAGCAAACATGGTTGAAGAGACAAAATTGGCCCAAGGAGTGCAAGACATTGATTTATGTGCTATGATTTCTGAATGCAACTTAGTTGGAAATCCTAAGGAATGGTGGATTGATTCAGGAGCCACCCGCCATGTTTGTGCTGTGAAGGAAGCCTTTGCTTCATATGCTCCCGCTGGACCTGATGAGGCGCTCTCTATGGGCAATTCTGCAACGGCCAAAATTGAAGGATATGGGAAGATATTCCTCAAGATGACGTCTGGCAAGGTTGTGACTCTGACCAATTTTCTTCACGTTCCTGAAATAAGGAAGAACTTGGTGTCTACTGCACTTCTTGTGAAAAACGGGTTTAAGTGTGTGTTTGTTTCTGACAAAGTTGTAATAACTAAGAATGAGCTGTATGTAGGAAAAGGTTACCTAACTGAGGGCCTTTTCAAACTCAATGTAATGGTCGTTGATACTATGAATAAAATTGCAGCTTCTTCTTACTTACTTGAGTCAAATAATTTATGGCATTCTCGTTTGGGACATGTCAATTATAAAACCTTGCGAAAAATGATCAATTTGGAAGTATTGCCTAAATTTGATTGCGCTAAGTCAAAATGTCAAATATGTGTTGAGTCTAAATATGCTAAACACCCTTACAAGTCAATTGAAAGGGATTCTGAACCATTAGACTTAATTCATACAGATATTTGTGACATGAAGTCAATACCATCTCGCGGTGGAAAGAAGTATTTCATAATTTTTATTGACGATAGCACTCGTTACTGCTATGTTTATTTACTTAGTAGTAAAGATGAGGCAATTGACGCATTCAAGCAATACAAAAATGAAGTTGAAACGCAACTTAACAAAAAGATCAAAATGATAAGAAGTGATAGGGGTGGAGAATATGAATCTCCGTTTGAACAAATATGTTTGGAATATGGCATTATTCATCAAACAACTGCCCCTTACACGCCTCAATCCAATGGGATTGCGGAAAGGAAAAATCGGACATTAAAGGAGATGATGAATGCCTTGTTAATCAGTTCGGGTCTACCCCAGAACCTGTGGGGGGAAGCTATATTCACGGCTAATCAAATACTCAATCGAGTTTCCCATAGCAAAACACTTTCCATTCCATATGAAAAATGGAAATGAAGGAAGCCCAACTTGAATTACTTCAAAGTGTGGGGGTGTTTGGCAAAAGTGCAAGTCCCAAAACCCAAAAGGGTTAAGATTGGACTGAAAACAGTTGATTGTGTTTTCATTGGGTATGCTATAAACAGTAAAGCATATCGGTTTCTGGTTCATAAATCAGAAAATCCCGACATTCATTTTAATACGGTGATGGAATCAGATAGTGCTGAATTCTTTGAAACTATATATCAGTATAAGAAGGAATGTGAGTCAGTTGGTGAAAGATCCAAACGACCTCGGGAAGGAACCAAAGGAAATTCACCAAATGAGGAAGAACCAAGACTGAGCAAGCGTCAAAGAACTTCTACTTCATTTGGAGATGACTTTGTCACTTTTCTGTTGGAAAATGAGCCTCGGACGTTTAAAGAAGCAATGTCTTCTTCAGACTCTCCATTTTTGAAAGAGGCAGTCAATAGTAAAATAGAATCTATTTTGAGCAACCATACTTGGGAGTTGGTTGATCTTCCTCCTGGAAACAAACCATTAGGTTCTAAGTGGATTTTCAAAAGGAAAATGAAAGCTGATGGCACTATTGACAAGTACAAGGCAAGGCTTGTTGTTAAAGGATATAGACAACAAGAAGGTCTTGACTACTTTGACACATACTCGCCGGTAACCAGAATTACATCCATTCGTATGTTAATAGCGTTAGCCGCCGTGTATGGTCTGGAAATCCATCAAATGGACGTTAAGACAGCGTTCTTAAACGGGGATCTGGAGGAAGAAATTTACATGGAACAACCTGAAGGGTTCGTAGTTCCAGGTAAAGAAAAGATGGTGTGTAAACTTGTTAAGTCACTTTATGGACTGAAACAAGCACCTAAACAATGGCATGCGAAATTTGATCATACAATGTTGTCAAATGGCTTTAAAATTAACGAATGTGACAAATGTGTCTACATTAAGAACACTCCTAATTTTATAGTCATTGTTTGCTTATATGTGGACGACATGTTGATAATGAGCAATAACATTGCCAATATAAATGCTACAAAACGCATGTTGACTAGCAAATTTGATATGAAAGACTTAGGAGTTGCGGACTTAATTCTGGGTGTTAAGATCCATAGAACTCCTCAAGGTCTGGCGTTGTCTCAAACTCACTACATCAATAGTATTCTTGAAAAATTTAAATATTTGGATTTTAAAATTTCAAAGACTCCTATTGAT
Source organism: Petunia x hybrida (assembly GCA_037355625.1). NCBI lineage: Eukaryota > Viridiplantae > Streptophyta > Magnoliopsida > Solanales > Solanaceae > Petunia > Petunia x hybrida. The sequence goes on from JBBBVM010000072.1 coordinate 558,826, forward strand.
GTAAACCTTGCTCTAAAGAAGAACAAAGGTCAAAGCACGTCGCAACGGGATTATGCACGTGTTTTGGGAAGTTTGATGTACGTCATGAATTGTACTCGACCAGATATAGCTTGTGCTATAAGTAAACTAAGTCGATACACGAGTAATCCCAATCAGACCCATTGGATGGCAATGAAACGTGTTTTGGGGTATTTAAAATACACTCAATACTTTGCATTGCATTATAACAAGTATCCTGCAGTCGTTGAAGGATATTGTGATGCCAATTGGATCACCGGCACAACTGATTCTAAGTCCACAAGTGGATATATTTTTGCACTTGGTGGAGGAGCGGTGTCTTGGAAATCGTCCAAGCAAACATGTATTGCCCGCTTTACTATGGAAGCTGAATTCATAGCCTTAGATAAAGCCGGTAAAGAAGCTGAATGGCTTCGGAACTTTTTGGAAGACATTCCGTTTTGGCCTAAGCCGTTGACACCAATTTGTATACATTGTGATAGTCAATCGGCTATAGGAAGAGCGAGGAATGTCATGTATAACGGTAAGAATCGTCACATACGACGAAGGCATAAAACCGTTAGGGACCTACTCTCTAGGGGAATTATCACCATTGACTACGTGAAGTCAAGGGATAACGTGGCGGATCCGCTTACAAAAGGCTTAACTAGAGAGGCGGTTGAGTGTTCATCGAAGGGAATGGGGCTATGGCCAAGGACAAGTCATCACGGCGGTAACTCTACCTAGGAGACTGGAGATCCCAAGAACTAGGTTCAAGGAGAATACAAAGTCGTGTTTGACGGTCCAACATTGTCAGTGAATATTTGGTCCATTCTCATGATTAGACAATGTTCAAGTACCGAGGGTAAAATACTAGAGGCATTTTTTAATGATTGTCTAAGGTTGATATTTTAGTTATCAAACAGTGTACATCTATAGGATTACACGTTTAGAAATCACCTATGTAAGTGTGAAGTGGAAGCCGCTTCAAGGAGAATTCGGTATGACAAGTTCTCTAAGTACTTATGAAACCAGGCGGTGTTCATGGCTGAAACGAACACAACAGTGAGAACCAAAGACGGTTAAGGGTTAGTTGTGTGACTTACGTTGTCTAAGTATACACCAAAGCTCAACGGTTCAAAGATATCAAATCTACCGATTGACCGAGTATTTCACTGCGGAAAGTTCAAAGGGAAACCTACTTATCCCGATGCAACTAATTCTTTCTTGCAAATCACACAAGTCTGTCATGCATATTTCCAATATAGCCATTCCCCATTCATGTGGGGGATTGTTGGGGTTTTGGAATAAATAGAGTGTGAATGGGAAATGGGTGGGAAGGTGAAAAGGTTCCTTTTAGTAAGAAAATGCACCTTCTCCCATATTGGTAGAGGAAAAGACTTTTGTTGGGTTTAAATACAAATTCACTTCTCTTAGCTCTTAAAAGGGTTGAGAAGAAGGGAAGCCTCGTGCCGTCGTCGTCGCTCGCTCGTCTCAGCTTCGGCTTCGGCTTCGGTTTCGGATTCGGATTCGGATTTCGGATTTCGGATTTCGGTCAATTGATATGATTGATTGACTTAATTTTTTGGACCAACAAAACTAAAAATATTAATTAATTAATAATTTATTATTAATATTTAATATTTAATCTGTTTGTGTAACATAAATCTGAATGGATTAATCTGATTAATCCAAAGTAATTATTCCTCCACGTTCTCCCACTCACCCACGTTTTCCCATTAACTAAAAAATTCATCACTAACATTTAATGAATTCAGCCATTCGTGGCAATAAATTCAGGTGTTAGTGGCAGTGAATTTAGCCATTAGTGGTGATGAATTCAGATTGTTAGTGGCAATGAATTCAGCCATTAGTGGTGACTCTTCCTTCCATTTCCCATGGCTATATAAACTGGTCAGTCTTCAACATTTGAACACACACTGAAAACACAGAAATATTCTTCCTGCATACCCTCTCTTTTCTGCATAGTAAGTAAGTCTTAGTAAGTCGTGTGATTTGCTCCGTTTCTTTAAGTTCGCAGTGTTCTACTGTTTGAAGTGCCGCTACAGTAGAACTGTTATCCCGTTCCATCCTGGGAGAAATTAACCCGTGAACCTTGGGCAACTGTGAGGGGGTTAGATTTCTTAAGGAGACACAAGTAAATTGTGGGCTCGGGATCGTCCCATAACAAACTGATAATATACTTCTGTTTTTCTGTCTTTTCTGATTTATTTGGTTGCAGGAATAACAGATAAATGATAGATTAGGTAAAATACTTTTATTATGATGGATATTATATGTAATTCTTATGAGATAGATTACTATATCAAAATTGACATCAAAATAATCATGTTATGCGAACAACATCAATCTAGAGGTCAAATTAAACACCTTGACTACTTGAACAAAATCTTAAAAGACATAATACGAAGAGAAGATAGCAAATGCTTGGCAATTAAACTAAGGTCCCGTTTGGACATAATTTAGAATTTAGGATTTGAGATTTAAAATTTGAGATTTGAGAAGTTGAAATTTTGTTTGGACATACAATTTGAATGTCTTAGATTTTTTAAATTGTACTTTTTCTAATAAATATGAAAATCCCTCAATTTTTTGAAAACTATCAAAACTTCCCCAAAACCTATATAATCTTACCAAATGAGCAAATCATAGTTCATAAACAAAATATTGGACTATCCTCACTACATTAATAAACTATATATCTTCATAATTCTTTTATATATAGATTATTACTACATGTTATTACAAACTTTCAAATATATATAATTTTTCAAAGATCCACTTTCAAAAATTCAACAATAATAATAACTAGTTATTCTTTAATATAATAATTTTACATGGTATGGATAATCTCTTCACGTCGTGCATGATCATTTTATACAAACTATAAGATGAGTTTTTTTTTTACAAAATACAAACTTATAGGTCAAGTTTTATATTTAAAAAATTTGAATCATGATTTTGAATTTTCAAACTCTACTTTTTTGGAGAATTTGAAATTTGAAATAATATTTGAAGCTAAATTTGAAATTTTGTGCAAATTTTATAAACAAATGCTAATTTGAAATCAAAATTCAAAATTTTCCTCCCAAATTTTATGGACAAATATTCTTGATAGTATGTAGTAACGACTGACGAAAAGTAGGAACCATTATCAGGCTATCGAGCAGGTTCGAGGAGGACAAAACCATTTTTCCTTGCTATCAAACTTTATGTTCTATGTTTTGGTAGATTTTTCGACTCTCTTAATTTTTCGGGCAAAGTTGACGAGATACAATAATTATTTGAAACAAGAAACTAAGAGGTAATCTCCAGAGCCAGAAACCACCTGAAACAAAGCCTTTAAAGTACATACTGGTAAGGTAATATCTGAGGCTGGGACCTTCTAAACAAATATTTTAAAGGTGATTAATGTTGCTAATCAACTCTTTAATTCTCTATTCAACTAAGAAAAGTAGATGCGCTTTTTAATATAATTATTGACTTCCCAGTGGGCAACCAAAATTGCAACACTTATTTTGTATCTGTTTCAATAATTTAATTGTTTGTTAAGGCGATTCATGCATCGCCACATTCTTCCCGTCTTTTCCTTTGTTTAAAAAGTTAATAAATCATAAACAAACATCATTAAGCTCCCTCTGAAGGTGTTAATCCTAATAAGATTGCACTTTTACCATATATGCTACAATTAGTCCTTGAGAAAAAAAGCATCTTAATTAATTAAACCTTTCTTCGTCAACCAAAAGTTTAATATTTACTTCGTATAAATAATTCTTACGTGTAAGTGCAGAAATTTAGTGCTTTCTCATTTTTTGCAAACGTCTCTTTAGTTATTTCTCGTTTCTATTTATCTTTAATTTTACTAGAATCACTGTCCTTATTATCCAGGGTACTTGCAACCTTTCTCATTTACTGGCCAATGTCAATTAATACATCACCTCACTCTCTATTTCTTAAGAAAGAAACAGTTTCAAAATATATATTGGCCAGTTTAGGACATTTGGTGCCTTTTTTAGTCAATGAAAAATTTAGAGTCCAACTCTCTTCATCCTATTTTATCTTAGAGTTTAACTAATATACACCAACGGTATAAAACTTATTTTTACACTGTCGATTAATTTGAAGTCTATTACAAGTCAATTTTAAAATTTTTTTGCTTGTTTTAATATTCTCAAGCCTAATATTTCCTTTCAATAGCTAATCTGACTTAGAAAATTAACAAATGGTTGAGTCACGATTGAAGAATTGACCTTCAAGAATCACGAGGGCAAAAACTAGCATATAGTTGGTATGTTAGGCAATAAAAGGTGGTCACTAACTTGATCAAATTATTGCTATAATATAAGTTTAAAGATTAGTAAAACAAGCAAGAAAACTTGAAAATTTGCTTGTAATAAGTTTCAAATTAGTCAATGGTGTAAAAAATAAATTTACACCATCGGTGTATATTAGTTAAATTCTTTATCTTATATTCTTTTACGTTAGAAGGTTCAAAATTGTTACCTCTATTCTGTTGATAATAATATTACTTTATAACTCTTGCAATTTTCAAAAAGTCTAAATCATTTAGTTTTGTCGATTTTATTTACTACGATGATACTCAAAAAATAAAAATAAAAGATCCATATATAAAATAAATTGAGCCGTACGTGTTGATGTAGCAAGTCCAATGCTCGGTGCAAGTCTTTTAGTCTTGTCAGCAATTTGCATCCTAATAGAATCGAGAGAAGCTAAATTGTCTATATGATTGATGCAGATCGTAAAGGAATGATATGGGATATACTGTAGCCGACCTCAACTAATTTGTGATTATGCCAAGTTGTTGCTACATGGAACATTTAATAATGTCATATAAAATAGGACTGAGAATATTAATAGTAATAAAGATTACCTTAGATTATTTAGGAAAGAAGAAATAATTTCTTGGTGATTATGCTTTATGAAGAGGGAAGGGGGGATGCAGCTAAAAGAGCCATACTAGGAAGGATGAACAACTGAAATGGACGGTTGGCCGCATACAACTTAGAAACGAAAAGCGAGTTAGTAAAAATAAAAAGAAAATGGATTCCTAAGCAAAAGGACTTATTATAATAGTATATCACAAATGTATTATTGCACATGCAGGACAAAGGACAGTCTAAACTAGGTCAAGAAAAAACCACGAATGGACGTTGATAGGTTATACTATACATACGAACTAGCTAGATTCAAGGGTCGATTAATCTTAGGCATTAAAGTATGTTAATTATTGTTATTACCTTATTGATCTCCTTACGTATGTTTAATTAATTCAAGTATGGGAATCTAAGTGTCAAGTCTTTTCTGTAGGAGGGTCACACAAACAAAAGCAAGAATCTTGACGAATAAATAAGCACCACTATATACTCTTTTGGAAAAGCCAACCCACTTTTCAGTTTTTCATTTGAAGAGATACTACTTTCATTTTAGTGTCAAATTCTAATTTGTCTCAGTCACATAGGTCCTATATATAGGGCCACAACCACCATTGAAAGAGGCGTGGACTAGATAAATATCTTACATTAATCATGTAGCTGAATTTCATGATATAATAAATTATGTTGTTAAAACATGCATGATCTTTAAAATACTAGAAGTTAAAGCTAGTGGTGGATATAATCATGGGATTCACGGTGTAACAAAGCCTGGTGTTTCGAATCGAACTATATATATGTGTGTGGAAAGAATGAACACATTAATTAACATTTTAAAACCTATTCTTAATTTACTCAAAATGAATCATATTTAAATTTTTGATTTACCACTGCTTATAATTTTATTCAATTTTACTCCAAAAGTTACGCTTTACATACATATGATTAATAACTTTTTGGTAAAATTAAATCCCAACCGGTGATCAAATGGTGACATTTATTTCTTCCATTTCAAATCATTGTTAAACTTTTTCATATTGCCCTGTAGATCGAATTTCCGTAATTTTAATGATTCTTTTTTTATGTGGTTATCTTTCATATCAATATTTCTTAAAGTAAGAAGAAGCTTGTGATTTTCAAATAATAAAAATACTTTACAACCCCCCAATTGTGGTTTAAAACTTAAATCCCCCCTCCCCATCTCAACTATGAACAATATTGATTCTCCCCCTTCTATCTCAAATTGCTTTTCAAAATACCAACTTAAATTTATCCGTTAGATTATCAAAAGTTTATCTAATTTTTATTCTTAAATATCATGATAAATTTTATTTTATGGTATATATGACTAACATATAAAAAAATTATTATTATTTTTATGATTAAAATAGAGTGGGAAATAATAATCAAGTATATATGTTACTGATGTCAATAATAAAATAAATCACTAAATAGAAGAAACTAAATTAAAAATAATTTATTTGTATTGGTAATTTTGTCACATAAATCAAAACTAAAAATATATTACACAATTGAAAATAAAATGAAGTGAAGCATATTCTAATTCATAAAATACAAGAGAAAAAAAGATTTTCAACATTGTTGTAAATTTTAATTAAAATCTAAAACATTAATATATTCACATGTAAATGAATTTTAAATTATAATTTAAATAATGTTAATCAAAATTCAAAAATTTATATATTGGATAGAGACTAAGAGAAATGGTCTCTCTACCTTACATAAGGTAGAAGATCTGCGCACATCTCACCCACCTCAGACCCTACTTTGTGAGTTCATCGTTGTTGTAGTGATAAGAGAGAGAAAATAAGTAAATATGTGTACACACACCCACCTCCCATTCCTCCTTAAATGTGTGTGGGGTTGGGGGGGAGGGGCAGGGAAGGAGAGTGGAAAAGAGATAGAGAGAGATACATTATGTACATCCATATGTAATAAACTTATTCTACAATAACAACATAAAAATTAGGGTGGATTTTATAACAATTCCATATAAAGGTTATGATATTTATAATATTAATGAACTTAATTACTATAATAAAAAATAATATTTAAATTATAAGTTAAACATCTTAGTTAAAAATTATATAATCAATTTAAAAGTATACCACATAGATATTAGATTTAAATATCAACGACAAAATAGACTTTGTATAGGATAAATGGAGGAGAACTTAATGCCAATGGTAATCAAAGAAGTCTAACTTTGAATACATCTAAAGATATTGTATGGTGATATACAAGTATATAACTCAGCCTATATAAATTAAATACTTAGAGTGTGTTTGGTAAGGGTGAAATATTTTCTTATTTTTCTATATTCGGTTGACTTATATGACTTAAAAAATATTTTTCATGGGCTACTCATTTTCCTTCAAATATTTTCCTCAAATATGGAAGGAAAAATATTTCCCTTAAATTAAACACAAACAAACCCTAATCTCTACCTCCTATCCCTAATCCCACAACTCCCTCCCCCATTAACCCACTCTACACTCAACCCCACCTCTACTGATGCAGCCCGAACACGTGCTGATCAAGTGTTCGATCCACCGAGGAGACCGATGACAAGAAGCCAAGCCAAGCTGCTGCACGATGTGCATGTTCACTTAGCCTGGCCGAAGGAAAACAATTGCTCCGAAGCTGAGTGGCCGAGCTCAAGAATCGAAGGCATTATCTTCAGATTTGAGCCCGAAGGCAAAGTGACAGAGGACAATGAGCTCGAAGACAATTGAGCGTCCGAAGGCAACAAGTGTGTTCGAGCAGACAATCGAGAACCGAAGCCAAGGCTTACCGAAGTCAAAGTCTGCCGAACACAATTTAACTCAGCCCTGCGTGGCTTATTTCTATTGGTCGCCTGTGACCCTTTTACTAGTTTACCCTTAGTATTTCCTATATAAACCTTGTTTCCTTTCATTGTAGAGATCTAGTTTTTGAATATTGATGAATTGAATGAAAGTGCCGAGCACATTTCTTCTTGTCTCCGTCGTGAGCAAAACCCCGGTGAGGGCTTTATGGACTTGTGGCTTTCGGTTAATCCGATTGAACATTCCTCTTTGATCATTCAGTTTGCAAGAGGCATGTTCTCTTGAGGATTGTTGCATAGTTAGGGTGATTCTTGTATCCCTTTCGATCGAGCTTTGAGACAGGTTCCTCACTGTTCTTTCGAAAGAAGCAAGTTTTGTCTTGCTTCTATCTTTTTATCTTCCTTGTTTTCTTCCGCGTTTGTGCTTAGCAATTCCTTCGGGTTTGCATTGCACCATCTTGGTATCAGAGCACGGCTTGAGTTTGTTCTTACAACCTCAATCCTGTTCATTATTTTCGTGCGTTTGTGTCTTTGTTTTCCTTTTCGTGTTCTTGAATTTTGTTACTGTTGGTGTTGTTATTTTATAAAAAAAAAAAAAAAAAGTGTTAAAAGAAAAAAATTCAAAAATTGTGTTTGATTGTTGGTTGTTTGGGAAAAACAACCATTGATTCTTGTTCACCATCGAGTTCTGAATCCAACGAGTACCCGACGTACCAATTTCGTGACTAGGGTTTCTTGGTGAATTTTTGGACTGTTTTGAGCTTTAATGGTGACTGAAAAACTCGAACCCCACTGTGTTTGGAAGAAACCGGTGAAGATTGGTGGTTCTTGAGTGATTTGGGTTTGTTTGTTGCTTAAAAATTGAATTTCTGAGTTTAAATCGTTGTCCGTACGCCGGAAAATTGTTACAAAATCGTAACAGTGTACGACACGAACGAGCTGATTTTTAGTTCGAAGAACTTCGTTTGATTTCCTCCGTTGTTGTTTGGAACCGGAGTCGAAAGAGCAACTCAGATCTGTTGAATTTCGTGGTCAGTGAACCAAAGTTGTTGTGTCCGTACGCCGGAGCAAGGTCACTGTTCCATTGAAGAAGAAAGGGGTTAAAATTTTAACATCAAAACCCCAGGTGAAAATTGTCGGCTGAAAAAGGAAAGTGGATAAGGTAAAACCCTATCCGTACCAAGGAGGGACCACTCTTATACGGACGGGAGTGGGTGTGATCGAAAAAGACTCCAAAAGGGAATCAAAGGGTAGATTCTCCTAGGTTCTCACTTTCTTTCGTGTCAAATTCTAGTTGGTGGATCTTTTGAGTAATTGTCCTACTCAAGGTCGTACTAACTCTTTTAAGCTGATAGGAATTCGTGCGAAGGGGTGACCGAAGTCCAAACTTTCGTAGAAATTCTTTTTGACTCCCCGAGCTCAGTTAAAAAGCGTCTGTTCCATCGAGTCGAACATCACTTCACTCTTCCCGAAGAGGCAGTGACTATTGTCGAACTTGAAGGATCTTAGAGGACCGATCAATCAGACGAGCCACTGTTACCAAGTCCTTGAGTGATCAAAAACCGAACCCATAAATTGAGTGGACCCGAGTGCCACCCATCAAAGGTGAGGGAGTGTGTGAGGTGATTTCTAACCCTAACATTTGTTTGATCTTTGACTTGTGCAGGTACAATGGCTGGAAATGATGGCAAAAGCATTGAGAAGCCCGAGTTGTCGTTAGCCGATCTCATGGCTGCGATACAAGGCATCAGTGCCGAAGTAAGAGGAGTGAGTGCTCGAGTATCTAACCTCGAGCAGGGAAGTGCGTCCGTGGCCAAAAATGGGTCCGGCGCTGGAACGAGCGAATCCACTCCGATGAAACCTGAGCTGTATGCTGAGCTTCTTCGACAACATCAGTTGACGAGTGAAGCAATTCGAAGAGAGCTTAACTTGGGCAATCCCCAAGCACAACAAAACTTGGGCAATCCCCAAGCTGCTTATCAAAACTTGGGCATTCCCGATGAGAGAGGTTACCACTTCCAAGGGCCCGAAGAGACCTTGGTGCTGTAACCTAAGAGATTGATGAAGAGGAATTTCCCGAAGACGAATATGAGCGTGAGCCGCCATTCGCTCAACGAAGGCAAGCTCACCGAGGACGTGGAAATTTCCGAGGTCGAGGCCGAGGCGCAAATGTTGAAAGAAATATTGGGCGTGAGGCTGATGATCGAGAAGATGAGCTTCCCGAACAGGCTAGAGCTGTTCGAGACTCAAACTTGAACAGTGTCAAGATCACTCTTCCACCCTTTAAAGGAACTAGTGATCCCGATGAGTATCTTGAATGGAAGCTTAAAATGGAGCGCATCTTTGAAACCAATGAGATGACCGATGAGAGAACAGCTGCCCATGCCATTGCTTCGTTCGAAGCCTATGCATCAACATGGTGGGAATCTGACAAGAGGCATAGAAGAAGAAATGAATATCCAATAGTCAATACGTGGCCACAGTTGATGAGAGCGATGGATGGTAAGTATTTGAGTGCCAAGTACAGGCAAACTCAAATGCAAAAGTTGTATGAGCTGAAACAAGGGTCCAAGTCAGTTCAAGAGTACCACGATGAATTTGAAAAGGTTCGATTGAATCTTGATCTGGTCGAAGAAGAAGAGCAAGCCATTATCAGATTCAAAAATGGCTTGGCTAGGGATGTGTCATCTCACTTGAGACTCCACGTGTATCACACGTTGGAAGATTTGTTCGATGCTGCCACCGAAGCTGAAAAATTGGTGAAGGACGACAAGGCCAACCGGTATCGAGGTGTCACTACTTCTACTCCTTTGAACCGAAGTAAAGAATGGAAGAGTCCAAACCAAGCAAGTGCTAACACTGTTCGAGATTCGAAGAGACCCTTCGAAAGAGGTGTGACCGGTAACCAACCAAGAGAAGTGGGAGGTAAAGTGCAACTAAACTCTCCAAGTGCTTCAAACATTCAGTGTCACAAATGCAAAGGTTATGGTCACATGGCAAAAGAGTGTCCAACTCGCAAAGTTATGCTTCTGCTCGAAGATGGAACCGTCCATGAGCAAGCGAGTGACACCGATGAGGAAATTATCGAGGAGACTGATCGAGCTGAAGTTGATGATGATCATGAGGCTGCCGAAGCTGATCATCCGGAAATGTTTCTTATGGTTCGAAGGAATTTGAGCTGCATGACTCTTGAAGAAGAGGACAACCAAAGAGAAAACCTCTTTCATGCCCGATGTCGAGTGAGGGGAAAGGTGTGTTCGATGATCATTGATTCCGGTAGTTGTGCCAATGTAGTGAGCCAAACTTTGGTTTCACAAATGGGGTTACCAACGATGAAGCATCCCCACCCTTACAAGTTACAATGGCTGAATGAGTGTGGAGAATTGAGAGTTGTCAAACAAGTGTGGATCAAGTTCAAAATCGGAGAGTATCAAGATGAAATGATATTCGATGTGGTTCCGATGCAAGCTTGTCATTTGCTATTGGGTCGACCGTGGCAGTACGACCGAACAGCTGTTCACAATGGCAGATCCAACACTTACACTGTGAAGCTTGATGGGAAGAGTTTCATACTCAAACCCTTGTCTCCAAAACAAGTCACCGAGGACTATAAACGAATGAAAGAATTGAAAGAAGCGGCCAAAGCTAAGCTTCCGATAGGAGCAAAATTGGGGCCCGAAGAGACAAACTCACCGATCGAAGTGAAAGGAATTTGTGCAATCATGCAACCCGGTGAGATCTTACGAGGCAACGACCACGGTCAGATGATGATTTGCCTCGTACACAAGGGTATCTTTCTAAACTCTAATGATGATTTTTCTAATGATAACCCTTTGCCTTTGTTTGTTCGTAAAGTTTTGCAGGACTTCGAGGACATGTTTCCCGAGGAAATGCCAGGTGGATTACCTCCGTTAAGAGGAATCGAGCACCAAATTGACTTCGTGCCAGGGTCTCAAATCCCTAACAAACCTGCATACCGGTGTAATCCTGAAGACACCAAAGAGCTCCAACGGCAGGTTGATGAATTGCTGAACAAGGGCCTCGTTCGTGAGAGCTTGAGTCCTTGCGCCGTTCCTGTTATCCTTGTCCCGAAGAAGGATGGAACATGGCGAATGTGTGTTGACTGTCGAGCAGTCAACAAAATAACGGTAAAGTATCGTCATCCTATCCCTCGATTAGATGACATGCTAGATGAGTTAAGTGGTTCTTCATGCTTTTCGAAGATAGACCTCAGGTCCGGTTACCACCAGATCCGAATGAAACCCGGAGACGAGTGGAAAACCGCATTCAAGACCAAGTTCGGTCTCTATGAATGGTTGGTGATGCCTTTTGGCTTATCCAATGCACCGAGCACATTCATACGACTGATGAACCATGTGCTCAAACCGTTCATAAATAAGTTTGTTGTCGTTTATTTCGATGACATACTTGTTTATAGCAGAACCGTGGATGAACATGTCGACCACCTAAGGCAAGTGCTCGAAAAGCTTCGAGAAGAGAAGTTGTATGCCAACTTCAAGAAATGCGCCTTCGGTGTCGATCGTGTAGTCTTTCTTGGATTCGTTGTCAGTGCTAATGGTGTCGAAGTCGACGAATCAAAAGTCGAAGCCATCAAAGATTGGCCAACTCCAACCTCGGTATCACAAGTTCGTAGCTTCCATGGCTTAGCTAGCTTTTACCGAAGGTTTGTTCGTGACTTTAGCACCGTGGCAGCTCCTTTAACCAAGCTGGTGAAGAAAGACAATCCATTTGTGTGGGGAGAGTCCCAAGAGAGGGCTTTCCAAGAGTTGAAACGGAGACTTTGTTCTGCCCCGTTGTTGCAACTCCCTGACTTCGGCAAAGCATTCGAAGTCGAGTGTGATGCGTCTGGAGTTGGGATCGGAGGAGTGCTGATGCAAGACTCGAAGCCGATCGCTTACTTTAGCGAAAAGCTTAAGGGCGCAACCTTGAACTACTCCACGTACGACAAGGAATTGTATGCCCTCGTTCGAGCACTCGCCCATTGGCAGCATTATTTGTGGCCTCGAGAATTTGTGATCAAAAGTGATCATGAGTCTTTGAAACATCTCCGAGGTCAGGAGAAATTGAATCGAAGACATGCCAAGTGGGTTGAATTTATTGAAAGCTTTCCCTATGTAATTCATTACAAAAAGGGAAAAGATAATGTTGTGGCCGATGCGCTATCAAGGAAATTTGCCTTAGCGACCACTCTCGCCTCTAGGCTCATGGGATTCGAAAGCATCAAGTCGATGTACGAGGACGATCCCAAGCTGAAATGTGTTCGAGACGCAATCTTGAGTGGTCGAAAGGTTGAGAAATATCAGTGGCATGATGGCTACCTCTTCAAAAATGGGAGGGTTTGTGTGCCAGTGTCATCGTGGAGAGAGCTCTTAGTTCGAGAAGCTCATTCCGGTGGACTGATGGGACACTTCGGTGTCGATAAAACTCTTGGAATCTTAACCGAGCAGTTCCATTGGCCCAAAATGCGACGAGATGTGGAAAAGCTTTGCAACGCTTGTCTCGTTTGCAAGAAAGCAAAATCGAAGTCCAACCCTCATGGATTGTACACCCCGTTGCCTGTGCCTGATCGACCTTGGGTTGATATATCCATGGACTTTGTCTTGGGGTTACCGAGGTCGGGGGGAGGACATGATAGCATCTTCGTTGTGGTTGACCGTTTTTCAAAAATGGCTCACTTTATTCCTTGCAAAAAGTGTGATGATGCACAGCATTAGCTACATTGTTTGTTTCTAACGTTTTAAAATTGCATGGTGTACCTCGTACTATTGTGAGTGATCGAGACTCGAAGTTCTTGAGTCATTTTTGGAAATGTTTGTGGGGTGCCCTCGGCACCAAGCTACTATTCTCGACGTCTCACCATCCTCAGACTGATGGACAGACCGAGGTAGTTAACCGAACCTTGGGATCTTTGCTTCGGGCAATGACCAAAGGCAAGGTTGGAAACTGGGCTGATCGTTTGCCCATGATGGAGTTTGCATACAATCGAACGGTGCATCGAATGATCAACATGACCCCGTTTGAATGTGTGTATGGCTTTAATCCTTTGATTCCACTTAATTTAACCCCATTGCCTCGAGATTCTGTTCTTGATTTTGAAGGTACTCGACGAGCAGCTGCCTTGATCGAATTGCATGCAAAGGTGAAGAAGAACCTCGAGGAGGCCTATGCAAAGGTTGCCTTAAAGAAAAACAAGGGGCGTAAAAAGTTGGAATTAAAGAAGGGAGATTGGTTTGGGTTCACTTCCGAAAGGAACGCTTCCCGAACCAAAGGAAAGGAAAGTTGGCTCCTCGAGGGGATGGTCCATTTCAAGTGTTGACCAAGATCAACAACAATTCCTACGTGATCGACCTCCCTGGTGAGTATAACGTGTCCAACATCTTTAATGTTGCTGACTTAGTTCCTTGTGTTGTAGGTCCAACTTCGGAGGACGAGGAGGGCTTGATTTTGAGGACGAAATCTTCTCAAGAAGGGGAGGATGATGCAGCCCGAACACGTGCTGATCAAGTGTTCGATCCACCGAGGAGACCGATGACAAGAAGCCAAGCCAAGCTGCTGCACGATGTGCATGTTCACTTAGCCTGGCCGAAGGAAAACAATTGCTCCGAAGCTGAGTGGCCGAGCTCAAGAATCGAAGGCATTATCTTCAGATTTGAGCCCGAAGGCAAAGTGACAGAGGACAATGAGCTCGAAGACAATTGAGCGTCCGAAGGCAACAAGTGTGTTCGAGCAGACAATCGAGAACCGAAGCCAAGGCTTACCGAAGTCAAAGTCTGCCGAACACAATTTAACTCAGCCCTGCGTGGCTTATTTCTATTGGTCGCCTGTGACCCTTTTACTAGTTTACCCTTAGTATTTCCTATATAAACCTTGTTTCCTTTCATTGTAGAGATCTAGTTTTTGAATATTGATGAATTGAATGAAAGTGCCGAGCACATTTCTTCTTGTCTCCGTCGTGAGCAAAACCCCGGTGAGGGCTTTATGGACTTGTGGCTTTCGGTTAATCCGATTGAACATTCCTCTTTGATCATTCAGTTTGCAAGAGGCATGTTCTCTTGAGGATTGTTGCATAGTTAGGGTGATTCTTGTATCCCTTTCGATCGAGCTTTGAGACAGGTTCCTCACTGTTCTTTCGAAAGAAGCAAGTTTTGTCTTGCTTCTATCTTTTTATCTTCCTTGTTTTCTTCCGCGTTTGTGCTTAGCAATTCCTTCGGGTTTGCATTGCACCATCTACCCCCAACCCTCATGCTCCGTTTTTTTAGGCTCGTCGTCGATCATCGGCCAATAAACGGAATCGAATGATAAAGTTTCACTAAATTCAAATATAGCTTTTATCTACTTCGTTGACGCATTTTCCTTCACGCTTAAACTCATATATTCTCATTCGTTTCAACGTCGCTCAGTGCAGCCTCGGCAACGACGACAACATATGTCGAACGCGACAACAGAATTTTGAAAGGAGGTTTTAGGAGGGAGTGGTTGGGATGGGTGAGGTTTGGGTATGGAGGGGGTAGCTTTGCTTGAGGGGGTTGGGTGGGTCAATGAGAGCTGGGGTGGGATTGTATTGGGTTGGATGCATGGGAGGTGGGCTGGGTGTATTGGGAATTTTTATTTTTTTAAATTATTTTGGTACCAAATATTAAAAAATAAGTAAACTTGGCGGTCCAACAATTTTGTGGCCTAAAGCCAAAACTTATTTAGAGGCCTTAACATTTTTTAATTAAAAAAATTATATATAAGTATGTATTTGTTTGAAGCTACTCTTTCTAGTTTTTCTTTTATATTCAAAGTTATAGTAGTTATTTTTTAAAATAATTCTTTTTAATTTATCAGGGTCTTGATTATGAAACTTGTTAACTTGATATAGCCATGAGAGAGCTTCTGTGCTTCCAATTACTTGCTTTAGTCTGTGTTGATCCAATGCGGAAATTGTTTTAAACATATATAGAAGGAATATATAAGAGAAAAAAGCTTTGAAGTTTGAATGAGTATAGGCTAAAGATTGTAAAGAGAAAATATAAACATAAAAGAGGAATAAGAAGTTAAAAAAATTTAACTTAATATTATTTTCCTACTACATCTATGTAGTCTCCTGAAAATAAAGTGACTTCCCAAACAAGAGATTTACTAGTCCCCAATTTGGTATGTTTATATTTCTCCTTCAGTAAAAAAAAAAAGTTTTCTTTCAGAGAGTGGATAACATTTTCTTATTTTAGAGTTGGGACATTAGTATTCACTTTTTTTATTACCAATCAAAATACTTATTACCTATAAAATTTACCCTTTATATAAAATAAAGATTAAGAAATTTGGGACCTAATCTATTTCGGGACCTAAACCGGCTGCTTTAGCTACTTGACCCTAGGGCCGGCCCTGAGTAAACAATACTTATATTTTAAGAAAACATCTTTCGCAAAAGATAATTTCCTCTGTACCAGACACACCCTCCCGAAAATGCAATTAAGGGCAGCTGAACGAGAGAAAAACAAGTATTCTGCCGAAAATGATTGTTCAGTACATTGTCGAATGGGGCATGACAGCATCCTAAACGTAGACGAAAGTAAAATGGAATATAGCCACACGTGTTAAGTAAAGTAGTTTAAAAACAGGTTTCATTATGTAAAGAGAAACTTAAATAGATATGCTATTTTAGTTTTCTTCGAAAATGATAAGCTATTTTAGTATAATAAGTATATTTAAAATAGCAAGAAAAGTCAACTGACTGGTGATTGGTTCGATTGAGCTCACTTAGTATACTTCAATAAAAACCTAGTTTAATATATTATTTTCGAAAGCTAAGTGCATATCAAACTTAACTAAGAACAACCTAAGTATTGTTTAGGCAAAATCAAGTCATTTGTGATTTTAACAGGGGAAGGCGTTCAAATTTAATCATTCACTGTATATACAAAGTATTCTAGTCTTATTCTCATCATTTATATTTTGGGTTAGTGATGCGCTTATTCGCAAATTATTTTGTATTTGTCGTTAAACCTAATGGAGAAATAAAATTTTAATCAAGACTCATTGGACTTTGAGCTGGCGAGGAGGATTGCCCAATCCTTCCATATGGCATTTTTCCCCTTCCCGTAACGGCGTGTGGTAACACTTCACTACAGAGTTCCATAACTCTATTGTTGCATGACCCAATTAATTTATTGACACAATGGATTGCACATTTTTAAAATCATTTTTTTTAATGAATGGTCTATTGAAAACAACCTCTCTAAGATCTGCGTATACCTCATCCTCTTCAGATCCTGCTTATAAGATTATATTTGATATGTTTTTATTGTTTATGATATAAAATAATTCTAAATAGAAAAAAATATGAGTAATTCTAAATTTTTTCCCAAAAGTAGTTTGACACGTGGAACTTTGATCAGATTTAAAGCTCCTTAGTCCATATTTCAGATATTTATTTCCTCTTGTTTTTCAACTGGAAGCTCCTTAGGTTTAAGTAGGTACTTTCAGAAAAAAGCAACTGTTACTTTAAATCAATCCTAACCTAATTGGAATAAACTATATAAATGTATCAATTCAGCTAAAGAGAATACATTATAAAGAAATATATTGTTCTCCTCATTACTCAAGAAGACGCCAGCTAACTATTTTGTTTTCCTCTCTTTCTTTTTAGTTCTGACAAATTGTTCAAAATAGGTTTGCCACTGCAAACCAAGGGGAGTAAAAAATAAGTCAAACTTGTATGTAACAGAAACATAATCTAAATAAACAACTCAAAAGTAGAAAAGTTCAAATGGTACAAGCAACTCACTAAACACCAACTCCAATTAAATTTCTCTCTTATCACACCCAACCCCCCCCCCCCTCCCCAAAATCCACACACTTTTTATCTACCCCAAATCAGTCCAAAGAAGCACCGTCACCGTTTTCACTAATTATGGGTCGTTTGTTTTAATGAAATGGATCACAATCCCGGGATACAGTGTGGTAATTTATTTCACATTGGTTGAATTTTTTAATATTGGTTTAAGCAATCTAAGGATTATTTATACCACAATTGCGGTATTAAGCTTATATCACTAGGACCTCATTTATTCACAAAAAATTGGTCCAGTCGTCTGTTTGCGCCGCATTAAATAAAAATTAGTCAGTGGTGTAAAACTCTTTGAAGATCAGCCAGATCCGAAAAAATTTCAATATTTTATACTGAGATCACTTAAATATGAATCCCAGTATTATTCCAGTATAAAATACTGAGATTTTGAACATGTTAGTTCAAAGTCCCATTATAAATATATGAAGCTCCGGGACTTTGAACATGAATCCTAGTAAAAAATACTGGGACTTTGAACATGTTAGTTTAAAGTCCCAGTAAAAAAAATACAGGGACTTTAATTTGAATGAATCACTTACACATGAATCCCAGTAAAAAATAGTTGGACTAGTCTGGGGTGTTTGTCAACGCTAATGGACTGTAAATATGCACGCAGAAATTTGACTATTTCTCAATTAATTTTGAAACTGTTGAGGTAAATGTTTTGAAGAATGATAAACGAGAAGGACCCAGCAGTTCTGGAGGAGATTCTTGTATAGAAGAGCACGGCTAATCGAAAAGATTGTGGGTTGTAAATCCTTGCAGAACTAGGAAAAGTGGTGCGTGTACGAGTATGCATCCTAGTCAATTAAAAGAGATTGTGCCGTGGCTGTGTCTTCGAAGTACGAGTATGAGTTGGAACTAAACAAGGAAAGAGTCACAGGAAATCTTGTCTTGCTATAATTACAAGGTTTCCTTGTGGAACTCAACTAGGGTTCTGAAGCCCATATAAAAGCAAGTAGTTGATGCAGCCGAAACTCAGTTATTCACAGATAGAGAGTTGAGAGCAGACACAGGCGATTCAACAACTTTCAACGTGAGATAACTGAAGAAGACAACGGGTGGAGTCAAGTAGGTGGAGTCTAGATATTCTGTCTAGGTTCTTGGGTCGTAAGTTGTCTTGTTTGTTATTATCATTGTCATTACCTATCAGCTTATGTTAGAAGCAATTGTATTAGGTGAACTTCTGAGAGATTACTTTGTAAAGCTAGAGTTTAGCTTTGTTGAGTGATTAGGGTCTAGAGTATAGCCCCTTGGTTACAGAGTTTTGTAATCTAATTGCTCTTTGTGTTAGTGGATTGATTCAAAAATCCCAGAGTGTGGGTCATGGTTTTTCTCCCTTGAGCAAGGATTTTTCCACGTAAAAATACCGTATTCCTTGTGTCTGTTATTTGTGTGTGTTGTAGTGTCGAAGTGTAAATCTGTTAAGTCAAGAACAAGGTTCTTGCCGCAAAGAAACTGGTTCTCGAAGAAAAATTGGTAGACACTATTCAACCATCCCCCTCTAGTGTCCTGAGGAGGTGCCTAGATTATAACAAGTGGTATCAGAGCGGGTCTTCTCGTGCTAGGTTAACACCTTGAGAAGGATCAAAATTATAAGTGCACCACCTACCATCACTGAAGAACAGTCAGTTCTGAGACCCCCACAGTTCAATGGGATGTATTATGCTTGGTTACATATTTGCTGAGGATTACCAAATCTGGCTTATAGTATTTGAAGGGAATTTAATTCCTACCAAAATAGTTGGTGAATGAGCTGGTGCTAAAGAAGAACCCAAGTCAAAAGAGGAGTTCAATGAGGCTGATTATAAGATAATTAAAAAGAATCACAAAGCCAAACGTTTGGTAATCTGTGGTCTTGGTCCTGAGGAGTTTAATAAAGTATCATCTTATAAGACTGCTAAAGAAATCTGGGATGCCCTGGAAGTTGCACATGAAGGAACTACTGAAGTAAAGGACTCCAAGAGGAGAATGTTGAAAAGACAATTTGAGTGTTCACTATGGGAGAGAAAGAATCAATCGAGGATATGATAACCTGGTTGACCATTATCACAAATGAGATGAGATCCCTGGATATGGAGTTACCTGAAGTGGAAATAGTGGACAAGGTTCTAAATGTACTACCTGAGGCTTGGGAACCCAAGATGGCTGCCATCATTGAGTCCAAACCTCTTAGATCCATCAAACTTGAGGAATTGGTTGGAAGCTTGAAAGCACATGAAATGATGAAGGATTCAAAAAGTAAAACAGTACCCAAGAAGGACAAGACTCTTTCCCTCGAAGCAACTGATGAAACAGAGGAGCTGGTTGACTTGCAATCAGTTGAAGCTGCAATGGTCAGCGCTCTGAGACAGAAGTTCAATATGGGAAAGTTCAAAAGACTCAAACGAAATAGTAAGGAAGGCTATGGAAGAAAAAACATTGTTGACAATCCAGATTATTCAGGATGCTTTAAATGTTTCAAGAAGGACCATGCAGTTGTTGATTGTCTAATGTAGGAAGTCGAGTGGATGAAGAATGGAGCTACAAAGGAGAAGGAGAATGAAGCATCAAAAGAGAATGAAAAAGACAAGAAGAAGTTTAGACGACTTCCAAACTTCAGAGCAGAACGAAGAAAGAGGAAGGAAGCTTTCTATACTACATGGGACCAACTAACAGTGAATCTGATCAAGAAAAGGAATTTGAAGATGATTCTCCACTAGCACTGATGGGGTTGTCGAGTGTTAGTTTAGACTAGGAGGATCCTATAGAGTTCAGCGGAGGAAGAGACCCTTCAAAGCCACTTGTGCTTGATGGGACAAACTACAACTGTTGGAAGAAATAGATGAAAAACTTCCTTCAAGCAATGGATTACAGTCTCTGGTTGATTATGAAAAGAGGACCTCATGTTCCTGTCAAGAGAGCAGCAAACGGGGTTCTGTTCCAAAGTTGGTAGAAGAACTTGATCCTCAAGACCTAGACTGGTTGCAGGCAAATGCCAAAGTTGGGTTGTACTTGAGAAAAGGGCTGTCTACTGATGTGTTAGCAATGGTACTTGAATACAAGTCTGCCAAAGAAGTTTGGGAGAAGCTGAAAGAGATGTACACAGAAGATGACCAAAAGAAGGACTCAGCCCTTATGGCAATTGATGGAGAAAAAGTTGCTCATTCAGCAGAGGTATGTCTTTTTGACCTAAAAGAAAATTTACACACATACTCTACTGAAAACCTGATTCTAATAACAGCCACTTTAATTGAGGGTTATGAAAAGGTAAAAACTAAAAAAGATAAATTAAGTGAAGACATGAGTGATCTTAGAACAAAACACAAGAGTCTCCAAGAACAAAATATTGAATTGGAAGAAGTCAATGTTGTTTTGAAAGGGCAGGCTCTTGTGTCAAACTCTAAGATCTCAGAATTAGAAGTGGAATTGAATCAGTTGAAGGAAAGTGTAAATGGTAAGCAAGTAATAAGTGAAGTTCAAACCTTTCTTGAAAATGAGCTTAAACGAGCAAATGAGATCTTATATCAGGAAACTGAGAAAAACGGGATCTTGAAACAAAAGGTGGAAAAATCTGACTATGAGCTCACTAGATTAACAAAATGGAACAAATCCTCTGAAGCAATGAATTGGGTTCTTGAAAATCAGAACAAAGGAAAACAAGGGCTAGGATTTAAGAAACCACTTCCTCCATATAATCCTAAATGCAAATATGTGGGTTTGCCTTGTAACATGTTGTGTATCTTTTGTGGTAAAACTGGGCATTACAGACAAAGGTGCATGAATGCAAGCAAGGCAAAGACCAAAAATAAAAAGAAGTGTTCTACCAGAATGGGATAAGAAAGATTTGATTTATCCATTTTCTCATAAGAAGGGACCCAAGCTTGTCTAGGTCCCTAAAGCTAACCCTTGATTTGTTATGCAGGCTGGAGTGACAGAGAACAACCCAAGCTGGATTCTTGACAGTGGTTGTTCAGGGCATATGACAGGAGATAGAAGAAACTTTCTTTCACTCGCAGCATTTCAAGGAGGTAGTGTAGCCTTCAGAGGAGGAAAAAGTGGTCAGATTGTGGGAATTGGAAAAGTTGGGAGAACTCTGGATCATGCCATTGAAAATGTATACTGTGTAGATGGTCTTAGACACAACTTGTTGAGTATCTCTCAGCTGTGTGACAGAGGAAATGAAGTGAGTTTCTCTTCTGTAGGGTGTATTGTGAAGAACCTACAGAGTAGAGAAGTTGTCATGGAAGGAAAAATGGTGAACAATGTATACAAAGCATCACTGAAATCACTGCCTGAAAACAACTTAACATGCTTGAACATTCAAGAAAGCGATTCTCAACTGTGGCACAAAAGAATGGGACATGCTAGTCTGTCACAGCTCAACAAGCTGGTATCAAAGGAGCTGGTTCATGGATTGCCAAGTAAGAAAGTTGAAAACATAAAAATGTGTGATGGTTGTGTTAAAGGAAAACATGTGAGATCATCCTTTAAATTAAAGAATGTGGTGAGCACATCTAAGCCACTGTAATTGATACATATGGATCTGTGTGGAACCATGAGAGTCAAGAGCAGAGGAGGAAAGAGGTTCGTGTTCGTAATAGTTGATGATTACTCGAGGTATACATGGACTCTGTTCTTGGCATTCAAAGATGAAGCCTTTGAGAGCTTCAAAGATTGGGCCGGTGCAGTGCAGAAAAGGTTGAGCATGAAACTGGTCAGCATCAGATCTGACCATGGCACTGAGTTCGAAAATTGAAAATTTTCTGAGTATTGTGCAAAACATAGCATTGATCATAATTTCTCTGCACCAAGAACTCCACAGCAGAATGGAGTAGTTGAAAGGAAGAACAGGTCTCTGAAGGATATGGCAAGAACCATGTTGTTGTCAAGTGGTCTTGCAAGAAACTTCTGTGCTAAAGCAATAAACACTGCATGTTATTTGCTGTACAGATGCTCCATAAGAGCTATTCTTGACAAGACTCCATACGAGCTTCTCAGAGGAAGGAAACCAAATATTGCACATCTGAGACCCTTTGGTTGTAAATATTTTGTCCACAAAAACGGCAAGGAATCATTGGGAAAATTTGATGCAAGAAGTGATGAGGCAATATTCCTTGGTTATTCTACTCAAAGCAAAGCATACAAAAGTGTTTAACAAAAGAACACAAACAGTGGAGGAAAGTATGCATGTGGTATTTGATGAATCTGATAAGGCAATTGATTAAAATGAAGTAGATGATCAAGATATTGGTCTCACTCGAGAGGATGGTACAGAAAATTCTGAAAGTCCAGAAGAAAAGGAGGAATCATGTGAAGATTCAACTTCAAGAGAACAAGGAGTCAACATGTCAGGGGGAACATCAGATGAAGTTGATGACTCAACAAATCAGGAAGAACCTATTCAAAGTACTGCTGAAGGTTCTTCTCGTCATATCCAACTCAGGCCATGGAAACACCAAAGTTCTCATCCTTTGGAGAATGTGCTATCTGACTTGGATACTGGAATTATGACCAGGTATGCTTTGAAGAATTTCTGTACATTCTTTGCCTTCCTCATCTATGGAACCAAAGAATGTAAAAGAAGCCTTGGAAGATCCAGATTGGGTTCTAGCCATGCAGGATGAATTGCATCACTTTTAAAGAAGCAAAGTATGGCATCTGGTTCCTAAGCCAAAAGACAGATCGATCATTGGAACAAAGTGGGTGTTCAGAAACAAACTGGATGAGCATGGTATAGTGACAAGAAACAAGGCTAGATTGGTAGTTCAAGGATGCAGTCAAGAGGAAGGAATTGACTATGATAAGACTTTTGCACCAGTAGCTAGGATGGAAGCTATAAGAATGTTGATTACCTTTGCTACATACATGAAGTTTACACTGTATCAGATGGATGTGAAGAGTGCCTTCTTGAATGGCTATCTTAATGAAGAAGTTTATGTAATACAACCACCAGGTTTCGTGAACAGTGAATTGCCTGATCACGTTTACAAACTGGATAAAGCACTCTATGGATTGAAACAAGCTCCCAGAGCCTGGTATGAAAGACTATCAGGGTTCTTGCTGAAGAATGATTTTTCAAGAGGAAAGATTGATAACACACTATTCTTAAAGAAGAAAGGAAAGGATTTGTTGGTGGTTCAGGTATATGTTGATGACATCAGTTTTGGTGCCACTGATGAAGAGTTATGCAAGGGATTTGCTGAACTGATGGGCAGTGAATTCGAAATGAGCATGATGGGAGAACTCAATTTCTTCCTAGGATTGCAGATCAAACAGACTCCTGAAGGAACTATGATTCATCAACAAAAATATGTCAAAGAACTTCTAAAGAAATTTGACATGGAAGGATCAAAAGAAATGACTGCTCCTATTGCTCCTAGAACCAAGCTGGATATGGATGAACTAGGTCCTTCTACAAATGAAACAAAGTATAGAGGAATTATAGGTTCACACCTCTATCTCACATCCAGTCGACTTGATATTGTATACAGTGTGAGACTGTGTGCCAGATTTCAGTCCAAGCCTAAGGAATCACATTTAACAGCCGTGAAGAGAATCCTGAGATACTTGAAGGGAACTCAGGATCTATATCTATGGTACCCAAGGGGAGGTACTTTTGAACTAATTGGTTTTGCTGATGCTGATTATGCAGGTCACTTGGTGGAAAGGAAGAGCACTTCAGGAATGACACATTTTCTTGGTCCCTACTTAGTTTCTTGGGCAACAAAGAAGCAGAACTCAGTAGCCTTGTCTACTACAGAAGCTGAGTATGTAGCAGCTGCATCATGCTGCTCACAATTGCTATGGATCAAACAGCAGTTGAAGGATTTTGGAATTAAATGTGGAGTTGTGCCCATTGTCTGTGATAACACAAGTGCAGTGAACATCGCCAAGAACTCATTCCAACATAAAAGAACAAAACACATTGATATTAGACATCATTTTCTTAGAGATAATGTGTAAAATGGTCTGATTACTATGACTTCTTGTAGGATTGAGGACCAAATTGCTGGCATCTTTACCAAAGCACTGAACAAAGTTCAATTTGAGAGGAACAGGTTGGAGTTAGGAATGACCAAAATACATGGATGACTCGGCATTTGTTCTCCAAGGATTGGTTAGTTAAGTGTTCATTAACGTATTTGTAACTATAGTTGTTATTGTCCAGTCTAAATTTTGTACTACATTAAGTATATTTGTTCAACTGAGTACCACCAGATTGGGCTAATGTATTCCCATGAAAGAACCTATAGGGTACATAGAAGGAAGCAAGACAAACATGAGGAATCATGTCCAGGTACATCTACATAGCCATCTATGTTAAGTGTCATAACTGAAATTGATTGTTTGATGAACGTGCATCAAGGAATTTTCCATGTTTGTGTAACCCCCCATAATTATAGGAACAATTCCTTTTGTGGTTAGACTTCTACTAGACTTAACCGGATCCCACACTTTTGTAAAGGCCTTAATTGGGTAAGTCTACGTAACTGTCAAATCTCTCATTTTTCCAGGTTCTCAAAAATTTTAAAAAGCTGTTTTTCTCTTTTTAGCCATCATTAGCACCTGTTCCCCAAAGAAACCCCTAACCCCCATTACTTCTTCTCATTTCAAAATCGACAGGAAGAGTAAAAATCATACTGCAAAACCTTTGTCAACTCCGTCCTCTCTCTCTCTCTAAAAATCTAAACAAGAAATCCCCTTCATCCTCATTCAGAAACCCTAACAAAAAATTCACCATGTCTCAAGCACAATCCTCATCTGCCTCTCCTACTAAGACCTCAGAGACCCATACGTCCAAAAATCTACTCCCAAACCCCCTCCCTCTACTCTCGCGGAGATAATCGTCAAAGCTAGGGTAAAATTCCTCAAAAGAGCATGAAAGAAAGGTGACAAGAAGACGGTTGTCAGACCCTCGCTTCCTACATCGGCAGAACCAGTCTCTGATGAAAAACCTGTCGTGGTAAAACATAACTCTACTCTATCTGATTCTACTGCTTTAGACTATGTAAAAAGTCCTGGAAAATTGAGTACTGAAACATTGGTTAAAGGACTTGATGAAATCGTAAAAAAAGTAGAGCCTTGTGGTATCTCTGATGGGGGAAATGCTGGTGAGGAGAACTTGCAGGTTGTTCAGGAGAAATTTGTGCCTGAGATTAGTTTTCATGTTCCCTTAGTTACTGATATGGTAGTAGAGGTTAATGTAGTTGAAAATCTGTTGGTAAGACTGAGAGAAGAGGACTCTGCTGAGTCCCAAAAGGGCATAGCCAACGAACCTAGTTCGGAGGCTGTTCCTGTTGAGGAAGTTCATGGATGTCTGTGTTACAATGTCATGTAGTGGGAGGACCAAGTTCTGTTGAGGCTGCAAAGGATTTGAGTCAAGAACCTGGCTCTTGCTCAGATCCTATTGTGGCTGAGGATGCAGAACTAAATTGGACTGATTCTGATGAAGAAAAAGATGACAAACTTCTGGAGGATGATGGTGAAAGTGAGAAAGTTGTGGAGAAAGTTGAGGGAGAGAAAAGAAGAGTGTAAAAAGAAAGTTTGGGTAAGAAGATGAGAAGCTGTTGGAAGAGGGTGAAGAAGAGGAAGTCGTATTTGTGAGTGAGACAAAGCCTGAAACAGATAAGAGGAGAAAGCTATTGAAAAGGGGAAAGGCTGTGTCCAAAAGCAGGTTGGTGGATGAGAGTGATGAGGGCTCTCAAGAGGAGAAGACTGGCAGTGAGGATAAAACTGCTGCTCAGCCAGTACCTAGAAGGGTGGCTACCAGGTCTGCCCTGAAGCAGCAGTTAGAAAAGGTGGAAAGCTTGAATAGAAGGTCAAGAAAGTAAGTGGTGGAAGACAGGAGGAGAAGAACAATGAGAAAAAGGTTGTTGAGGCCAAGGAGGAAAGTGATGAAGCAGGAAGTTATGTTGAGCCCAGTGATTCAGATACAGATAGTGAGTTAGAAAGCAAGAAGAAGAGGAAAGACATTGATAAGGAGGTTGATAGAGTAGTCTTCTTTGCAAGGCACCAAGTATTGGCTGGAAGTATCTTGAGTGACCTTCATGAGCACAACATGGAACCTCTACTAAGGAAGGTGGAGGATCAAGGTTGGTTAAACCACTTTGCCAAGAAAGACAGGTTTCTGTATTCTGATGAAATCAAGGAATTTTACTCAAACTGCAGAGTGGCTGCTAGGAGATTGTTTTCAGTTGTCAAGGGTGTAGAGATTGAGTTTGGAAGGACAGAGCTGGGAGTTATGCTTGATGTTCCTGATGATGGTTATTGCATGTATATCAAGCTGAAGTGGCAAAAAAAGATTGATAGTGTGACTCCTCTGAGTATGGTGAAAAAATACTCATGAAAAACCAAACTCAGAAAAGAAAGAAAAGTTGATAAGAAAGAAATGGAGCCGGCTCATCAGTTGCTTTTTGAGTTTGTTCATAGGTTTTTATTGCCAAGGGGAGAAAGGAATAGTGAGGCTAGTACACTGGACTTGACTTACATAGACCTGCTGGACAGAGGAGTAAGGATCAATCTACCTGGTCTGATCATCAGACACATAAAAAGGATTGCTGATACTGATCAAAAGCCACATTTTTTGGTGCATTCCTACATGCTACAACAGGTTCTTGAGCACGTTGGGGTACCTTTGGAAGCTGGGAAAAAGCCAACCATTCATAAGATGTTTGGGCTGAATGTGCTTAAAAATTGTGATTTCTTCAAAGAAAAGAGAGCTTCCAAGAGACCAGTGCAGGTCAAGTAGGAGCAGACTGAAGAAAGTGAGGACTATGGACCAGATGAAGCAAATGCAGCAGTAAAAGAACTGGAGCAGCATGTTCTAGAAGTGAATGCAGAAAATGCTGAGCTGCAAAAGAAGCTGGAGTTGAAGGATCAAGAAATTGGTCGCTTGAAGATTGAGCGTCACAAGTATGAGGCCGAGCTAGTGATGGAATGGGCCAAGAATACCAAGAATATTGAGGCACTTGTCAAGCACTTCAACTTGAAGACCTGAGTCCTACTTTTCTTCCTCCGTGTCCTTGATAAAACCCCTCCTTTCTCTCTCCCTGTGTCCTTTCTTGATTTTTGTTCTTAAGACAATTTTTTTAAAGTTGTGTACTTAGTAGGGCTGTGTGGTGGTCACACCCTAGATAACTGGTTTTAAATTTCTTTTGCTTGAATTGGATCTGTTCTTAATATATCTGGTTCTACTTTGGCCCTTAGCCTTATTCCTATGTGTTTGCTTACAGTTGACTTGATTGCCTTGTGCTCTAGACTGGATGGTACTAACTAGTTCCTACAGGATTTTGAATCTTTTCGATGATGCCAAAAGGGGGAAGAAGGAAATGTTGGGGTGTTTGTGACCTAACTTATCTGTTTTAAATTTTTCAAACTGTTTTTTGTTTTTTTGTTTTTGTGTTCTTGGTAATTTTTTCTATTCAGGTTCTTTGGCAACATATGTTTGTCATCATCAAAAAGGAAAATTTTTTTAAGGTAAATATTTTGAAGAATGACAAACGAGAAGGACCCGGCAGTTCTGGAGGAGAATCTCCGATCGAAAGATTGTGGGTTGTAAATCCTTGCAGAACTAGGAAAAGTAGCGCGTGTACAAGTATGCATCCTAGTCAGCTAAAAGAGATTGTGTCGTGGCTGTGTCTTCGAAGTACGAGTACGAGTTGGAACTAAACAAGGAAAGAGTAACAGGAAATCTTATCTTGCTATAATTACAAGGTTTCCTTGTGGAACTCAACTAGGGTTCTTAAGCCCATATAAAAGCAAGTAGTTAATGCAGCCGAAACTCAGTTATTCACAGATAGAGAGTTGAGAGCAGATACAGGCGATTCAGCAACTTTCAACGTGAGATAACTGAAGAAGACAACAGGTGGAGTCAAGTAGGTGGAGTCTAGATATTCTGTCTAGGTTCTTGGGTCGTAAGTTGTCTTGTTTGTTATTATCATTGTCATTACCTGTCAGCTTATGTTAGAAGCAATTGTATTAGGTGAACTTCTGAGAGATTACTTTGTAAAGCTAGAGTTTAGCTTTGTTGAGTGATTAGGGTCTAGAGTGTAGCTCCTTGGTTAAAGAGTTTTGTAATCTAAAAACTTGCTCTTTGGGTTAGTGGATTGATTCGAAAATCCCAGAGTGTGGGTCGTGGTTTTTCTCCCTTGAGCAAGAAGTTTTCCACGTAAAAATACCGTGTTCCTTGTGTCTGTTATTTGTGTGTGTGGTAGTGTCGAAGTGCAAATCTGTTAAGTCAAGAACAAGGTTCTTGGCGCAAAGAAACTGGTTCTCGAAGAAAAATTGGTACACTATTTAACCCCCTCCCCCCATTCTAGTGTCCTTAGAAGGTGTCTAGATTATAACAGAAACAATGGATAAAACTCAATTAGAGCATCCAAAATTGGCTAGTTATCAATTTTTCACCATTTATTCGCACTCAATAGAGATCTTAGAGCCTGTTTGGCCAAGTTTCTGAAAACTACTTATTTTTAAAAGTATTTTTCTTTAAAAATAATTTTCGTAAAAGTACTTTTGGAGAGTAGCAATTTATTTTTTTCCAACTCATTTGAGAATCACTTTGTCAATAGTAGAGTAGTAATTTGTGTTTGTCCAAACTTTTGAAAAATACTTTTAAGTATTAAATTACGAGTAAGGACATGTAAAAATTCACTCTACAATTATTTAACTACATGAATTATTTTAAATATTTATTATCAAAGACTATATTTAATTTTTTACTTACTTAAAATTTTAAAAATAGAGCATCCATAATTGATAATCTAAATTCATACCTTATAAAAATATGCAATTTGATTCTAAACTTCCTAACAATAATGATGCAGGTGTGCGTAACAAAAAAAAATAATGTACTATTATATATTAATTATTAGGTTAAATAAATAAAATTAATTAGATATATAAGTATTTTGGTACGGTTATTTTTGGAATGATAATAATTAAAACTTCTTCTGCTTTTGCTTTTAGGGAAAAGCTATTTTTTTAGCTTGTCCCCACAACAGAAAAAACAACTTTTGCTGCCATTCAAAATCACTTATTCTTATCCTAAAAGCTTGGCCAAACATCTCAATCTTTCAAAATAAGCACTTTTTTTGAAAAAAAAATATAAATAAATAAGCACTTTTGGCTTTCCAGAAGCTTGGCCAAAAAGGCTCTTAGTCTGAATGAGTTATATCTCAAATTAACATTTTGGCATTTAATGGATCTTATTCAGATCTTAAACACAGACTTAATATCATTAAGAGGATACTCAATTAAAGACTTTTGATAAGTGACCTTTCATTGACAACCACTGTCACTGCCAACCACCATCATATTGATCAACCACGTCGACCATCGCATCTACCATTGCCAACACCACCAACCAACAATAATGCCAATAACAACTATCATCAAACACACCTACCATTGACGCCGATTACTATCACAAATCACCTTCATCGTCACTAAAGAACCATCACTGCCACCAGCAATATTGTCAACCATCACCACCACCATTTAGTCATAACTACAAGTTGCTACCAACCACCACCACCACACCGCTAACCATAACTACTAATCACCTCTACCATTACAACTATCATCACCAACAACCAGCACCACCACCACTCACAGTCAACCACCTTCATCGTAACTACCACCAACAACCAGCACCATCACCACTCACAGTCAACAACCTCCATCGTAACTACCACCAACCACCTCCATAATCGCACAACCAAACACCATTCCTACAATATAATCATTATCACTAGCCACCACCCCTTAATACCTTCATGATCATCGAAATTGCCTCCACTATCACAACCACCTCTACCATCACAACCACAATCATGCACAATCACTGTCAGATACCACTACTACCACAAAACATCACCACCTAACTACTTAATATTTTGTTAATGTGGTATTTAAATTATTTTATTTACTAATTTAGTTGATAATGATAAACTAAATGTTCAAATATTGAAAAAATTAATAGTCTTAACTTTAGTGTTCAGGTTTCAATGTTATACTAGTGTAATCTTACAAATAATATATGGGGAGAGTGAGGTGTACGCAAGCCTTAACACTACCTTGTATATGAGAGAGATGTTGTTTTTGATAAGACCATCGGCTTAAACAAGGTATTTGTTTAATAAAAAGAAAAGCTAAGATGAAAATACTTAAGAAAAGAAAAATAATGACATTAAAGACAAGATAATAGAAGTAAAATAACAAAACCTGTAATAAAAAAATAAGAATAATTATGATAATAACAATAATATTGACTAGGAGAAGAGGAAGCATATAAGAGACCCTAAAACCTCTATCACTTAACCAAACCAAAATATCCAATGATATCCCACTAAGATGGGGTCTGAAGAAGGTTAGATCTATGGAGACTTTCCTTCACCAAGGTGTAGAGGTTGTTTCCGATAGACCCTCAGATGAATAAAGTCAGTGAGAAAATATATTTGAGAGAAGTAAGATGACAATATCAAAATAAATGAAATACTGCTGGGAGCACTCAAGAATTCCAAAAATAAATAGAAAATACTAATAGCAAATAAAAATGCAGAGTAAGCTGGAAATAGAATATATAGAAAATCGCTCGATTACTATCTATCCCTCTATCTTAATACTCGACCTCTACTCTTTCCTATCTAGAGTAATGTTCTCGGTAATCTAGAGGTAGGCCATGTCTTGTCTAATCACCTAGCCCTAATTTTTCCTTGGTCTACCTCTACCTCTCTGCAGGGTTAGCACTGACAACTCCTCTCACCTCCTCACCGGCGTATGTGCTCCTCCTCTTCACATGACCAAACCACCTCAGTCTCGCTTCTCGCATCTTGTCCACCACTGCAGCCACTCCCACCTTAGCACGTATAGCTTCGTTCTTGATCTTATCTATCCTAGTATACCCACACATCCATCTAAGCATTCGCATCTCTGCTACACTTATCTTCTGAACGTGAGTGAATTTTACTGGCCAACACTCTGCCCCATACAATAAAGCAAATCTAACGACTACTTTATAAAACTTACCTTTAAGACTATGAGGCATTTTCTTATCGCGTAGGACACCAGAAGCGAGTCTCCATTTCATCCAACCAGCCCCTATCCGATGTGTGACATCCTCGTTAATTTCTCCATTACCTTGGATAATTGAGCTAAGATACTTGAAGCTTCCTTTCTTGAGGATGACTTTAGTATCAAGCGTCACTTCCACATCTAACTTCTGAGAAACATCACTAAAATTGAACTCCATGTACTCCGTCTTCGTTCTACTCAGCTTGAAACCTAAAATCTCTATCACTAAAAGACTCTAATGTTAAGAGGTAAGACTATATTTCTATAATCATGTTGTACAAGACAAAAGAGAAATCACTTGACTACCTACTAACATTCCACCCTAATCTTCGATCTTCAAGCTCTTCTATCTAAGGTATGGTCATCTATTAGCTGTAAATGTGTCATGTCTTGTCTAATCACCTCTCCATAATTCATCCTCGGTCTATTTCCATCTCTCCTTAGACCTGCCGCTGCCAGCCTCTCGCACATCCTCCCTAGGACATATGTACTCCTCCCTTGTACATGTTCAACCATCTCAGCCTCGCTTCTTGTATCTTTTCCACTAGGGAGGCCACTCTCACCTTGTCTCATATATCTTTGTTCCTAATTTTATCTTTTCTAGTATTACAGATCTACTTAAGCATTATCTCGTTGCTCCCATTGTTTAATATTAATACAACATCTTAATATTCAAATGTCCATCAGATAAAGAC
Organism: Petunia x hybrida; assembly: GCA_037355625.1. Taxonomy (NCBI): domain Eukaryota; kingdom Viridiplantae; phylum Streptophyta; class Magnoliopsida; order Solanales; family Solanaceae; genus Petunia; species Petunia x hybrida. The sequence continues at coordinate 591,169 of JBBBVM010000072.1, forward strand.
CTTTTAACCTTAACAAAAATAAATAACTTTTTAATATGAGATAATAGTTTTGGGATTACCTAATCCTAATAAAAACAAGGCAGAATTGGTTGACAGCTCCCTGAACTTGTCCTGAAAAGTCACTCAGCTCCCTAAACCCAGTCTTGTACCTCTTAGCTCCCTGGACCTATTCATATTTGTGTCATCCAAGCACAAAATGCTGTGGTGGCACAAACCGTATCTTCCAACAATTTTTGGCGCGTGAGGCATGGCTTTAGATGCTGACATGGCTTCCAACGGTCATAAAACGGCCATATTACAATTCCCTTCTATATATGACCTTCCATACACAATTTTTGCACAATTTTAAGGCATACCATTCCTCTTCAACATTAGCCATTTTTTTACATGTTTATTTGGAACAAATTCTTCTATTAATGGCTAACTATGAAAATGTATATTGTTCATGTCGGATTATTGCAAAGGTTGCTACATCTTGGACACAAGCCAATCCGGGAAGAAGGTTCTACACTTGCCAACTTGGTCAAGGACGAGGTGGATGTAATTTTTTTATGTGGTATGACCATGAAATGTCCCCGCAAGCAAAGAGAGTTATTTGGGGTCTTTTGAACAAGGTGAAGAAATTTGAAGAAGAGAGGATTCAAGCTAGACGTAGGTGTTTCAAATGGGTTATTTCTATTGTAATCATACACATTGTATGTAAATGTGTTATGTAATATGCCTTAGTTCTAAAATCTGCAATTTTTGGTATTGAACTATATATATGCAGATTCTTATATGTAATGTGCAACTTTAAGATAATTGAAATTTCATTCCAATGTAATCAATTTCCAACAGTGGATTACACATATCACATAAAACAACCAAAAGGTACCCAAAAGTGGGTTTGACATTGTCTTACTAAATTAACACTACCAAAAGGTACCTATTTCACATTGTCTTAATAAGCATACACAACTAAAATAAAATTGTTCAAAAGAAACAACAAACTTTAAAATGACACAAGTTTAACTGCCTGATACCCTTGAAGCAGGTGCACTTGTTTGCTTTCTTATAGCTTGAGCCTTAAAGTCTCTCATTTGTTGAAGTTGGGCAGTTGATACTGCCTTTTTATCCTTCTATTTGAGGCCTGTTGGTTGGAAACCAAGATCAAGATTGGTACCAGCTGCACTTTTAACACCTTTCCCACGCATGACAACCTTTTCAGATGCAGTACCAGGCTGAAACAAATCAAGTGCTTACATTTTAACACCAGACTTATATGAAACAAAGTATAGCTTGATTATGCAAATTTAACTTACATTGAGGACTATTCTGGATGTTTTAGGGTCAATGTATATTCCATATCCTGTCTGTTCAGATACATCATCACTTCCTCTTGCCCTTTTTTTTCCAGCAACATCAGTACCAGCTCTAACACTGCTGGTTTCAGCTGCTGGTTTAGAAACACCAGCACAATCTCTTCCCTTTTTTGTTTTAGCAGCAGCAATACCATCTCTAACAGTATTGCTTCCAGCAGGTACTTCAGGCACACCACCAATACTTCTTCCCTCTTTGGTCCCAGCAGCAGTACTACCTCTTCCCCTCTGTGTTACAGCAACAGAAGCAGTTTCATCTCCCCTTCCTGGTGGAATAAATGGCTCCCTTCCTCTGCCTAGACCTGCCCCTCTTCCTCTCCCTCTTCCTTTAAATGTTGATGCATTTATGCTTGGTGCTTGAGCTGTAGAAGTACTTGGAACTGCACTTGACTCTTGTTGGCTTGGTTGAGTTGAAGGATTATTAGACCCTTGCCTGCTTGACTCCTCCATTCCACCCTATGAAACAAAAATAATAGTTAGTAAAACCACTAGTGTTCAAGAAAAAAAATGATGAAACAACTTCAATACTTACCTATGAAACACACATAGATCTGTTGTGTCCCACCTCATGACATTTAGAACATGTCATCTTTACACCCTTTTTAGACCTCTTTCCCCCACTTCTTTTTTGGTTCATCTTTTGATTTTCTTCTTCTCTTTTTAGGTCTTCCTGGCATGATTCTTGGGGCTGGAGGCTCAATAACCATATTAGTAGTAGGAGGCCACATTTTCATGTTAGTGATTGGTTGAATAACAAACTGGTAGGCTTTGAGAAAAGTCTCCCTTCTATACCAATGTTCAACTTCATCTTTTGGGTATATTTCAAGGTGAAAAAATGCACACACAGCATGTGTACATGGAATACCTCTCAACTGCCAAAGTCTACGTGTGCAAGTTTTCTTCCTTAAGTCAACTGTATGAATATATTTCCCCTCTTCCACCTCACAACCACTGTCACCATTCCACAAAATCTCACAGTCCCTAGCAGTATCTATGTTATCATCTAAAATCTTCTTAGCCATAGGAGTGATATCCTCAAGCTTAGAATCAACAAACTTCCTCATATCAACATGTCTTTTCATGATTTTTCTTCTTATATCTTCTAACATGCTTATGATTGATTTATGTATAGCGTCTAGTATCCATGAATTAAAAGTCTCACACATATTATTTTCAACTATATCACACTTAGCATGCTCTTTAAATAAAGCTTTACACCAAAATTCTTTGTTGTATGATAACAAGGACTCACATATTTCTTTCTTCCCAAGTTTACCTAATTCAGCAAACTCTTTTTGCAATTTTACCTCAAAAGAAGCCTTGGCACACTTCCAGAATTGCTTTCTCCTTGCTTCACCTCTCCAATTCTTTAACCAGTTTGCCCATATGTGTCTGGCACACATTCTCTGCTCACAATCTGGCAACAAATGCCTGATACTAGATTGAAGACCCTGCCAAAAGTTGAAACTGATTAGTCATGTAATACTGGTATAAAAAACATAAATAACAGAACGATAATACTGGAAGAAAAGTTACCTTCTGCATATCAGACATGACAGTTAAGCCTTCACCTGTTCCCAGTTCCAGATCTGTTATTAAGTGTTGAATGAACCAGCCCCAAGAATCTTTGGTTTCAGTCCCAACAAAAGCCCAAGCAATGGGATACATTTGTTAATTCCCAGTCCTCCCAACAGCCACTAATAGCTCACCTTTACATGCACCTTTGAGGAAACAACCATCAAAACCTATGATTTTTCTGCACCCTTCCATCCAACCCTTCTTTAGAGCATCAAAGCACACATAAAAATACACAAACAGATTCTTTCTAGGTTGACATTCCCTATCAGTTTTGACATAACAAGAACTCCCAGGATTAGTGGACTTGATCATCTCAGCATAATCACATAGTCTGGCAAATTCTTCAGTCCAGTCACCCATGCATTTTTTCAAAACCTTCATCTTAGCCCTATAGCAAACTGATCTACCAACATACATACCAAGCTTATTCCTAACTTCTTTTTGAACTTCAAGTATGGACATTGAGGGATGGGATGTGATAGTATCTTTCAGTTTATATGCAATGTAATTTGCATTGCACAATTTGTTCTTATTGTAGGTTTCACAGTTATGCACAGGATAATAATTTTTCACCATGAAGTCTCCAGAATCCCTGTCTATACTAGCAAACAATAACCACTTGCACTTATTACCTGTACACTTCACCCTGACCCTAGTCTTATCATTAGGCCTCAACCTAACATGGACCTTGTTCTGGATGGCACAGTCAGCAACAGCTCTTCTAAAACATACAGCATCATCAAAGATCATACCAAGCTCAAAAATAGCATACTGGCAGTCAGGATCATACCTAAGTTTATTACTCTTTTTTCTTCTAGGCAAATCAACATCCTTTTGTGCATCTACATCAAGCTCATCTTCACTATCCTCACTCCCTACATCTGAACTGTCAATGTACTCCTCATCTCCCCCAAGTTTACCAGCATATTTAGCAGCCTTGTCTTTGCCAATATCCTCAAACCCTTTGTCTATCCCAGCCTCCCCTAAACACACATCTTCTGACCCTACTGTCTTTTTCTTAGAAATTTTGTCATCTTCAGCTGCAGCCTTCTTAGCAACCTTCCTTTTTCTTCTCTCATCCCTAAAAAACCTCAACATTTCATCTATATCTGATTCATCTTTATCAAGAATGATATCTAACTCTGATTCACTACTTTCATATTCTGAATCACTCCATTCTAGCTCAGAATCATCACTCACCTCCCCTGGCACATCTCCCCTTTCCTCCACCCTGTCATCTTCTAAGTTTGCAGCCTCTGTACCATCTATTTGTGAGTTTATATTACTTGGTGAAGTTGCCCTAGACCCTTCTTGACAGTTATCATTTAATTGCACACTTTCAGATGGCCCAGGCCCACTATCAACTGGTCCACTACCAACTGCCACACTTTCAGCAGGCCCACTATGAACAGGCCCACTATCAACTGGTCTACTCCCAACTGGCACACTTTCAGCAGACCCATTATCAACAGGCCCACTTTCAGCAGGCCCACTTTTAGCTGGCCCAGGAAGCAAACCAGTTGGTCCATCATCTACAACAATTGGTTCATTAACTACATGCTCAACATAAACATCAAATATATCTCCATGACCTAAGTCTTTCACAAGGTCTAACAGGTGCAAATCAGACCTAATATAAACAAATTTTTGGGTTGATGAGTCAAAATGGAAAAAGGCATCCACACTCTCATAACCCAAATCTTTTGTGCAGGAAAATAGTTCAACCAAAGAAAAGTGGTCTTTATCAATGATAAAACCAATCACATCCTTTTCCCCGACATATTTTTGACTCGAATCCACAATAAATGACCCCCCCCCCCCATGGTGAAATCTAGTTATAATATACTCTGACTCTGGCATGCTACACTACGGAAGTATTAAATTGACAAAACCCCAATTTTAAAAAAACCCTAATTTTGCAACTTAATTTCAAAATTACCATCAACTTAAACAATTAAATCTTAGAACAAGGGAAAAGAGAACTTATTTGTCAGAAGTCCTTATTTCTTGTCCGCGAACACACTTTTGAATTGTTTCTGAAAAATCACCATCGAAAGCCCTACTCCGTTCAACTGTGCACTATCGTCAACATTCCATGAAAACACGACGAAGAAGATGAAAAAATGATTAAATTTAACTGGGAATTTAACGGATTTGAAAGATTTAGGTAAGGAGTTAAAGGGTTTACTATTTGGGTGGAGAAGGGATCACAGCGGGGTTTTTTGGGTTGTAAACTGAAAATGGGTTGTAATTTTTTACCTATTATTTTGTTAAATCTGATGTGGAATTAAAATCTGAGGTGGATGCCATGTTGGACGCGTTTATATACACGCTCCACAACTTTTCAACTCCCACAGCATTTTGTGCTTGGATGGCACAAATATGAATAGGTCCAGGGAGCTACGAGGTACAAGGCTGGGTTTAGGGAGCTGAGTGACTTTTCTGGACAAGTTCAGGGAGCTGTCAACCAATTCTGCCTAAAAACAACCATCAAATGACAAATACACTGTTCACAAAAGCTTTTCCCTCAAAATTTTAAAATTGAAAACAAACTTTATCCAAGTGTATGTTTTAAGAAACAAACACATAATTTGTATGTACTTGTTAAATACTCCCTCTGTGAAAAAAAGATGATTTAGTTTGACTGAGCATGAAGTTCAGGAAAGGGATGAAGATTTTGAAACTTGCAGTTTAAAATAAATCATAAAAATTTATGTGGTTGTGAATCATCTCATAAAGGAAAATTATTACGTCTCATTTTAAGTGTCTGGGTTTGACTGGGTAAGGAGTTAAGAAAATAAGTAAGAATTTTAAATCCTATTGTTTAAAATTAAAGGTGTGTGTAATGTAGGCATATGCCTTTAAATTTTGTGGTACAAAATAAATTTTAGAAATTAAAGAGTTACCAAATATGGAAAAATGCACTATTTTTGGGATAGATTAAAAAAGAAAGGTAAACATTTAAATTGAAATAGAGGGAGTATTATATCTAAAAAGTAGATTTTTTTTAGGACATGCTTAAAAAAAATTGTAATAATCCTTTTTGGGACGGATGAAATAATATTTTGAACAAAGGACTAAACTGTCAATGCAACTGTTGCGTTAACCAAACGACCCCTAATGGTGATTGTTGTATTAAGATTTCAATCAAACGGTGACAATTAAATCAAGGGTGTTATCTAGTACAGGGTTTTTCCTGTTACCTCATATTGTAACAACAAAAACAGCAGCAACAACAATTATAAAAACGCGTCCTATATTTTGTGTCCCCTTTTTTTTTTGCTTCTCTCTTTGTATGTGTCTGTCTTTGTTTCTTTCTTTTTCATTCCCTATGTTGTTATTACTACTGTGTGTGTATGTGTAAAAAAATTGTTAACAAAATAATCAAGAAACATTATGAGGATGGTAAAAGCCATTGATTGTTCAGAGTGTCCTAATGTTTGTGGTTTCTTGGTTGTTGAAGCTTATCCTAAAAGGTACAGTTCCAAGATCCCTTCTGATTTAGTCCTTTTCTTAGGCCTTGGTTTCATTGATTGGTAACTTTTATTATTTCACATTCTTTACTGTTACTATACAATAAAACAAATACAAGATACACCATATATATAAAGTTACAGTTTTTATGTAGGATTTTGGGGAAAAGGTAATCAAGATTATGGATTTTACTAGACTTGTTAAAGGGTTTAATGAGATTCTTGGTTATAAAGTGATTCTCTAGTGTTTTTTTTTTAGTAGTTTGTGATATTTTTGACTATTTTAGTATATGGGGTTGTTAGTTATGTGTTAAGGGAATTGATGGTGGTTGTTGGGACTAGTATGATGGATGTGTTGATTGTAAAAATCAATTCTTTGTCAAAAAAGTTCATTTGGGTAGTTAAGTGTTGGAGCTAGCAGTTCAGTTAATAGTCTTTCGATTTCGAAAGGGGAGAAAGATTAATTTGTGAAATGGTAGATACTCTCCTCACAACACTGTCAATGGAGAATAATAATCATCACCCTTCAACCCTTTTGTCAATGGATTCAAGTGCTTCTTCTTCACATGATGAATTAGACCTTGAGATGAATCGTCAAGTTGTTATAACGCGTCCTCCTGATATTAATTTGCCATTATCAGCTGAGCGTAGCTCGCCTACACAGCCTTGGAACGATATTCTTGATGTCGGGCTTGGTACCCAGATCTATGAAACTGAAACTTTTCTTGCTGTACCTAAAGTAGGGAGGAAATGTGCGAAACGTGTGGATAGTATCTGGGGTGCTTGGTTTTTCTTTAGCTTTTACTTTAAGCCTGTGTTAAGCGAGAAATCTAAGGTGAAGATGGTCCGGGACAGTAATGGAGTTTCCGGGTTTGATAAGTCTGATCTTCAGCTTGATACGTTCATGGTTCAGCATGATATGGAGAATATGTACATGTGGGTGTTCAAGGATAGGCCTGAGAATGCATTGGGCAAGATGCAGCTACGAAGTTACATGAATGGGCATTCTCGGCAAGGGGAACGTCCATTTCCCTTTAGCGCTGACAGGGGTTTCATTCGATCTCATAGGATGCAGAGGAAGCATTACAGAGGCCTATCAAATCCTCAGTGTGTTCATGGGATCGAGGTTGTGTCATCTCCCAATCTCATGGTTCTTGATGATGAGGAGCGCAAAAGATGGAAGGAACTCACTGGTAGGGATGCAAACTTCACCATCCCACCTGAAGCTAGTGATTATAGTTCGTGGAGAAACCTCCCGAGCACTGAATTTGAGCTTGAGAGGCTACCTCCGCCAATAAAGAGTAATCCACATTCCAACTCGAAGAAACTGCTTAATGGTTCCGGACTTAATTTGTCAACTCAGCCGTCCAATCATAGCAACGGAGACGCAATGGATCTACTACCTGTCAACGGCAAAAGGAAAAAGGACTTCTTCTCAAATGGAACTGAAGAAGAGTGTTATCTGCAAGTAAATCCTCCTTCCTATCAAATTCCGGACCTGGAAATTCACCCAAATGAACCGCATTGGTTGAATGAATTTAGTGGGGTGATGAGGGATGCTCATGGCCCTGTTACAGCTGCAAAAAGCATCTATGAAGATGCAGAAGGTTATTTGATCGTAGTCAGTTTGCCATTTGTAGATCTTCAAAGGGTCAAAGTTTCTTGGAGGAACACTCTCGCTCATGGGATAATCAAGGTATCTTGTTTGAGCACATCTGGGATCCCATTCATCAAAAGACAGAACCGGACTTTCAAGCTTGCAGAGTCATCCTCGGAACACTGTCCTCCAGGGGAGTTTGTTAGAGAAATCCCTCTTTCAACCAGAATTCCTGAAGATGCTAAAATAGAAGCATATTATGATGGATCAGGAACAGTGCTTGAGATATTGGTGCCAAAAGTTCGCGAAGGTCCAGAAGAAGAACATGAAGTTCGGGTTTGTCTCCGCCCTCACCTTGTGGGAAATGACCTCATGTTGACCTAAACTCTTAGAGAAATGGATGAGTGGTTGTTAGGGCTGGTGCATTATTGAGCACTGACTTTTGTATTATCTATAGTGTGGTTTATGGAACTTAGTTTGTCCAATGTTCCATTTTGACACACTAAATGGTGTGGTTAGTAGTTTTGCTGACTAGTTTTTATTATAACAGTGTTTGCTATGAAATTTTACCCCTTGGTTTATTAGCATAATCATTGGTATTGCGTTCGTTATCTATAAAATTCATAGCTTCTCATGCTTAGCATAACCGTACAGTAAGCTAACACAAAGAAGTATCTGGTTGTATTGCCTATTTATCATGAAAGGTGGCTTTTTTAACTTGCTTGTATTATTCGGAAGAATGTATGATGCTGTATTGTAGTCAGTAGGATGTTTTTTCGCGTTGGTAATCAGGAAATTACTTCAGCCCCTTTGTGTTGAGGTAAGTTTACTTAGACCAAATGAAATCCAAGAAAACATGTAAGTGGTTGCTATACTAGTGAAGGGGAAAGAGGAAGACATGACCATGATTTTAGGCTCTTTCCATTAGTTAGATTAACAGATCATACAAGCAAATAGTTCAAGTGTGGAAACTGAAATGATTGACTATTCAATGATAACTCATAAATAGATAACTAAAGGGTTGATTCAGTTGAGTTTTATGTGAATTTGTTGTGTTGTGAGATTTTCCAAATAAAATGAAGGCCACTAGAAATAGGAGGTATAAGGCAGCCACACATCCAACCTGCTGTAGCTATTCTTGATTTGTGACTCATCTTAGCCATCAACATATCTTGGTATAGTGAAGCAAGTGGTGACTTAAGTAGTTACTAATTTACAAAAATTGTGTCGAAAGCTAAATCCTGTCCTTTCTTGCAAATTTCTGATGGGTGTTGGGTAGTACGAGATTACAATTGTTCTGGTCAAGGATGGCAATTGCTTCATTCCAAGTTTTATTTTATATTTTTTTTTTCCGAATAAAATCAACGTCACATAGTCGGTAACCACTACATTAGCTATTGATTTTTTTCCTTTTATCGTTGTCTTCATTGTAGCGTCATTATCTTAGCATTCAACTTATCTTCTTGTTTTGTATGTATGCTCAAGAAGACAAGTTTCAATAAACCACTCCCTCTCCTAAGCCAAGCTTGCTTGTGACAAAGAGTCTTTATGGACATGTGTCTTTAGCACACACCAAACAGGCTTGTGTCGGTGAAATGGTCGAGGAGAGGAAGACAGTAGGAGAATGTGACAAATTTGTTAGTTTAAGGAGTTGGAAATTGTGAATTGGTAATATGGGCTCCTTCATGTAACATTAAGAAACCTCTCTTGGACACTGAAGGACCTTAAGGACCACAAGTCCACATGATTAGAGCCAATATCTGTGTGCCACATACAGATTCTGAAAACCTTGGACTTGATAAGGTCCATGTCAAGCACTTAAAGGTGTGGCTAAGAGAGTGTATTATGAGAGACAAAAATTCAATCCTAGAAGATAATGGCAATATACTAGATGATTTTGCTTAAACTATGATATGACGAGTCTTTTAGTATATGTGTTAATGGAAAGAAATATTTAAAAGCAATTCGATGCACAAAGTATTTTTTTTGTGTTTACGCAGGATTTGGAGAAAGGCCACTCGTAGAAAAGTCAAGATAGAAAAATCAAAGTGCACACAAATGATCCATCCTCTACCGTTTAAAAAAGAAAAATGGATACCAGTCGGTCGTAACTTCATTTGTACAAGCCGACTCAAATTTTGATAAGTGGCTCATGCTTGTAATTGTTATGGTCAAAGGCCACGAGGCAGGCAAGTCTCAACACCATATTTTTATTGGATACTTTGCCTCCCTTTTCAAGATAGAGTTCATCCTTTTAATACTATTTCATTTTACTGAAGTAGTTGAGAGTTGCATGTTAACTTTTCTGTTTGTTCCCACTTGTCGTGGAATTATGAGATGTTGGATATTAGCAATTAATTATGTCTAATAGGCGGAGACCTTCAACAGAACTTGGCCTTTCGGAGTTCGGACAAGCGATTATATTGTTTTTCAAATGTCACCAGAACCAGTACCTTGACCAATATATTTTTGTTCTATTATGTTCATCATTGTACTACTTTGATACTAAAAGAGTAGTGACACAAATCGTAAACCACCAACGTAAGATCCGCTATTAATAGGTCTTAACGTTTAAATTATGCAATGATAAAATGAGTGTACATCACATATCGCAGCATCCTTCTTACTTTCGCCAACGCAAATGCTACCATAGATTCGGCTGAAATTATTTGTAAATAATTGTTGAAATGAAAGTTGTGTAAAAAAATGAAATTCAATGAAACGCTAGTCTGGGTATAAACCCATTACAACATATGAACAAAATATTGTTTTGAAACAAGGACTTGCACTAGCCAATATCACTTGGGCAATAAATAAGTAACCAACGGTAGAACATTCACTTAACACAGGCATTTTGACAGTCAACTAGTAACCAACGAAGGACTTTCACTCAACACAACTATTGACCTCGGGGGCTATACTCGGAGTAAACAATGCAAAGCTAAATCACGAATAGATTTTCGACAGAATAGCAATACTGAAGTAGATTAAAAGAGTATTTGATTGCATAAGTAAAAAAAATTCAGGATCTAAGAGAAACTACTAACTACTATAGCAGAAATCATAATAATGTTGGTAGTCGAAATAAAAATAGAAGAAACCAAAAACTAGATAGCTGCACCAACTTAGTCGACCTCCTCAATCTTAGGACCAGCACCGCTGCCACCGCTTGGAGCAGGACCATCCTCATCCATGCCACCCATGTCACCACCAGCTCCCTGGTACATCTTTGCAATGATTGGGTTGCAGAGGCTCTCTAGCTCCTTCATTTTGTCCTCAAATTCATCAGCCTCAGCAAGCTGGTTGCCCTCGAGCCATTGGATGGCCTGCTCAATGGCATCATCAATCTTCTTCTTGTCATCGGCAGACAGTTTGGATGCAATCTTCTCGTCCTTGATAGTGTTTCTCATGTTGTATGCGTAGTTCTCCAAAGCATTCTTCGCCTCAACCTTCTTTTTGTGCTCCTCATCCTCAGATTTGTACTTCTCTGCTTCTTGAACCATCTTCTCAATCTCCTCCTTGGAGAGTCTGCCCTTGTCATTGGTGATGGTGATTTTGTTCTTTTGCCCAGTGGTCTTGTCCTCAGCAGAGACATTCAAGATACCATTGGCATCAATGTCAAAACAGACTGTGATTTGAGGAACTCCCCTAGGGGCAGGAGGGATACCAGAAAGCTCGAATTTTCCAAGCAAGTTGTTGTCCCTGGTCCTTGTCCTCTCACCTTCATAGACTTGAATCAACACACCAGGCTGGTTGTCAGAGTAGGTTGAAAATACCTGCTCCTTCTTGGTTGGGATAGTAGTGTTCCTTGGAATCAACACAGTCATGACACCTCCAGCAGTTTCCAGACCAAGGGAAAGAGGGGTAACATCCAACAGCAAAAGGTCCTGCACCTTCTCGTTACCCTCACCACTCAAAATTGCAGCTTGCACAGCAGCACCATAAGCAACAGCCTCATCAGGGTTGATGCTCTTGCAAAGCTCCTTACCATTGAAGAAGTCTTGCAAAAGCTGTTGAACCTTTGGAATTCTAGTGGAGCCACCAACCAGAACAACATCATGCACGGTGCTCTTGTCCATTTTAGCATCCCTCAGACACTTCTCAACGGGTTCCATACACTTTCTAAACAAGTCCATGTTAAGCTCTTCAAATCTAGCACGTGTGATAGTGGAATAGAAATCAATACCCTCATACAGAGAGTCAATTTCAATGGTTGTCTGAGCAGTGGACGAAAGAGTCCTCTTTGCCCTTTCACAGGCAGTTCTCAACCTCCTAAGTGCCCTAGGGTTACCAGTGATATCTTTTTTGTTCTTCCTCTTGAACTCCTGAACGAAATGGTTCACCATTCTGTTGTCAAAGTCCTCACCTCCAAGATGGGTGTCTCCAGCAGTAGCCTTCACCTCAAAGATACCTTCCTCAATTGTTAGGAGAGAAACATCAAATGTACCACCACCAAGATCAAAGATCAACACATTCTTCTCACCAACGCTGGTTGCCTTCTTATCAAGACCATAAGCAATGGCAGCTGCTGTAGGTTCATTGATAATACGCATAACATTCAACCCTGAAATAACACCAGCATCCTTGGTAGCCTGACGTTGAGAGTCATTGAAGTAGGCTGGAACAGTAACCACAGCATTCTTAACAGTTGATCCAAGGAAAGCCTCAGCAATCTCTTTCATCTTGATAAGCACCATAGAAGAAATCTCCTCAGCAGCAAACTGCTTCTCCTCACCCTTGTAGTTGACAACAATCATGGGCTTATCACCAGCACCAGGAATGACCTTGAATGGCCACAATTTCATGTCACTTTGCACAGAGGCATCACTAAACCTCCTACCAATCAACCGTTTAGCATCTGCATGGTAGCAAGTTCACATCAACAATCGAAGCATATAATAAAGAATTGAATACCTCAAAAAAGAAATTAGACAATTTACAATCGTAATCAAGCTTTCAAGAAAGCACCCACAACAAACAAATCTTAACATTCTTATCATCAAAAAAGATTCATGACAAATTGTCCTGAAGACGGAAACACACAAGCGCAATCTGTGCGCATCAAACATCTTATGCCAAAAGGTCGTAACACTACATTATGAAGATAAACCTATACGTTCAACTCAAAGAAAAGTCTCAAATTCCAAACCTATAGATTAAGCTTTCACTAACACTATTAATCCCGTTAAATAGATCTAAAACTCAAATTCACCTATAATGTTTACTAATTTGTTATACTAAAACAAAAGGAACTATATAAGTGTAACAGTCCATTAGTTAATATTTAATTGCTCCACTAAACATATAAAAAGAACTATACAACATGGTGCTTCTTAACTGCTAACTTCAATGTTTTTACCTAACATACTAACAATTCAGTGTAACAGTCCATTAGTTAACATTTAACTGCTCTACTAAACCTATAAAAAGAACTATGCAGCATGGTGCTTCTTAAAAGAAGCTCAATAATCAAATAATATACTTCTTAAAAGATACTCGACAATCAAATACTATACTTCTGAAACGATACTCGATAATCAAAAGATACATCGACAGAGTCCATTTTTTTTACTCAAGTAATATTAGTAGTCCTAATTATAGATCCAGTTTTACATCTATCAATCAATAGCAAGCTAACGTATTCATCCCTCAAGGAAGCAACAACACAGATCTAACAAGTCTGACGCAACATATCATATAACTACATTAAACAGATCCTACATAAAAATTCACACAGTGACAACACAGATCTAATAATATATCATAAATACAAGCAAAATAAATTCCAACACACATAAAAACAAACAAATAAATACATAAAAAAAAGTAGAGTATACGTACCGAAAACAGTGTTGATAGGATTCATGGCGACTTGATTTTTAGCAGCATCACCAATAAGTCTTTCAGAATCAGTAAATCCAACGTAAGACGGCGTGGTTCTATTCCCTTGATCATTGGCTATAATTTCAACACGGTCATGTTGCCATACTCCAACACATGAGTATGTAGTTCCCAGATCTATTCCTATCGCCGGTCCTTCTCCTTTTCCGGCCATTGTATTTTAGTGTCGGCAACTTCTTTTAATTTTTGAAGGAAAAGGAGTTGTTTATGGAGAACTAGGGTTTTCAGAGGAGGAGCTATGAGCTAATGAGGAGGGTTTTATAGTGGTTGTGCTTGTGGGTTGGGAATTCTAGAATGTTCGGTAACCCTAATTAGTATGGAGATACGACCGTTAGATCTCAATTATGGGACGGTGCAGCTTTATTCCTCGTCAAGTAAAGTATTGTTTATGTTGTCTAGCTATTGTTTAGGTATTGTAAATTTATTAACCAAATTCTTACCAAGTATGGACATGTTTCCTACTTCTATATTAACTAGGTAGGGTGGTGCCCGTGCAAGCACGGGCCCAATATGGGGCGATAAAAATTTTCGTACATGATGATTATATTTGTTTGATCCTAAATAAAAATGCGTATGTCGAAAATTAGAGTAAATGGTTAGAAAATAGTCAAGCACTTTCTGTTAAATTAGTGTTAGTATTATTCTTATATACTCCTATAATATTTTTATTCTATTCTCCGTCTTTATTGCAATGTTATTTCATTATCTTGATTATTTTTAGTTTTTATGTTAGTCTTTTTTTCCTTTATCATGGTATTTTCATCTTATTTTTTCAAACGTGTTTTCAAAAATATTTTCTTTAGCCAATCGTCTACCAAAAACAATCTCTCCACCTTGGTGGGGGTTATGTTTGCTTACATCTCACACTCCCCAGTAATATTTTTATTTTATTCTCCATTTTATTGCTAATGTTATTTCTTTACCTAGATTATCTTTAGTTTTAGGTTAGTATTCTCTTTTCCTTTATCATGGTATTTTATCTTAGTTTTAAAAACCTGTTTTCAAAAATATTTTTTTTAGCCAATCGTCCACCTTGGAGGGGAGGGATAAAATTTGCTTACATCTCACACTTCCGAGACCTCACTTGTGAAATAACACAGGGTATGTTGTTGTTGATTGTCATGTTTATGTGGCAATTTTTTAGTCCATTTAACAAAAAGAGTTTTCTAAAATTTATCCAATTTTAGTATGGGACGTTTTTTCATTTTTATGTTCGGGTCAAGCAAAGAATCTATATTTTTCTTGCAAAACAGGCACTACTAATACTGGCTACTTTTAAAAAAATCTGCACTTTTAACGTGGATATTCTCAAGTATGTTGCAAAGATAGGCTATTCATATTCTCAAGTATGTTGCAAAGATAGGCTATTCGTTAATTCGCATCTAAAAAAGTGGCTAGGGGTCAAATATTTACATGCTATATCTTAGTTAAGATCTAATAAAGTGGCTACGGGTCAAATTCTCAGCCGGATCCGGTAACCGGAGGCAGCTCTCGGTCACGCTTATATATAAGTACTAATTTAAGCAAAAAATATTTGTATTTATTTTATGCAATCATATTAACTTAGAAATTAAAGGCAATTGATGAATTTAAGTTAAAAATGGTTAAAATTGCAATACATAGCATTAATTTCAGCCTACCCTTACAATTTCCCCACTAATCTATTAAAATCTAAAATTAGGGCTAGTTTTGCTTTAAATTCCGAAATCAGCCTATACATGCAAGAAGCATATATACACACACACGACACTTTCATTACCCATTTCAGTCAAAATCCCTTGACCCGTTGGATCCCTCGCAACCCGTTTCCCTCTTCGCTGACCCGATTTTCCCAATTTTTCCCTCCCAAAACCCACATCAGTCCAAGAAAACGGTACAATGGTCCCCTCCACTTCATCATCTTCCCGTACTAGATATAGCTGTATCGATCGTGGCCTTCATTTTCGCGGATCAAATCTGGAGCGTCGATTTGGTTTCAAAACGGGCAAAATCTTTGAGGATAAGAGAAAAAACGGTACGATCTTTGTGAGGTTGGACTGTTTTCTCCCTTATCCCACAGAGAAAATGTCCATTTTAACCAAATTTGAAATTCAAAAATAGCTCACTCGAAAACCCTAGCCGGAGAGGTATATAATCATCCATTTTATTCATTTTGAGGGGGTTCTGATTTTTGACAATACCAAAAACAAAAAACGGCAGCATTACACACAACTTTGGTTTTTCTCTGATTTTTTCTAAAATAATACATACATACATACATACATACATAGCTTCACTGTTTTTTCCATTTTTTTTTTGGGTGGAGAATATTGTTATCGAGTTCGAGTCGTCGTTTTCGTTCGAGTCGCACTCTTCAGTTCATCGCCCTTGTCCGCTGCTCTCAAAAGGTAAACTCTTTTATTTTTGCATTTAACCTTCTTGTTCATTATTGTTCGGACTAAATGTGTGAATGAGATGCTTTAGTAGTGTATGATTTATGCAGTATTTGAGTAGTTCTTTTTGTTTATAAGCATGAAATCGTTTTGAAGTTTTAAAGTATTATTAATCTTCACTGTTCTTATTGCGAAGTTTTGAGCTTGAAGTTCGTTATATATCTTCGTAGCCTAAATGAGTAGATCGATCCTAAGATTGCAAAGTTTTGAGCTTTTGTATCCGTTTAAATAGTTTGGAGCTTGCTGCATTAGTTTGAGGTTCATAAGACTCTTTTTCTTAGATTTTCATGGGGTCTGTTAAGAGATGCGTGAAGTCATTTATGTTCAAGTGCTTATTTAAATGGAAGACTATTTAGAAAAGGATGAAACTTTATGGTTTCTTCTCCCTGAGGTCTAGTTGCAGTCTGCTAATGAATCTTGTTTGTAGTATAAGTCCTTAAATTCTTGTCCAGATAGTGTGTGCATTGAAGTTTTGAATTTTAGCTCTGTTCTTTCAAGTTTTGGTGAGAATCTTCTTCTTCTGGAGCTGTGCTGTGTGTGTTCTGGTTTGCTGAAGAGTCCAGGGGTGTTCTCCCTGATCTTTTTGCCTGTTAGAAGAAGCTAGGAGGGTCTGCATGTGTGTGCATGGAGAGGTTTGTTAGCTTGCGGGTTCTGAAAGTATGCAGAGGTGCTGTAGGGTGTAGGCTGGTATAGTTTGGAGTCCTGGTTTTGGCCTGGGAATTTTCTTTGCTTGCTTGAAGCAGGTGTGCTTGTCTGTGAGGGAGAGGAAGCAGAGGGAGTTGCCTCAGGTGTATAGTGAGGTGTTCTGGCAGTTCAGGGTATGTTAGATGGTTTCTGGAGGTCTGTGAGGGAGTAAGAGCTTCAAGAGGGAGTGTAGATAGCTGCAGCAGGTTTAGTGGTAGAGATGAGTGTCTTCAGGGTTGGTGAGCTCTGTTTCTTGGAGTGGTAGGCAGTGAGGGAGTATAGGTGTTCAGGCAGGGGGTCTGGAGCTGCATTCAGTGGGTTCAGGGAGTGTATTTTAGGCCAGTGTTAGGTGCAAGGTTGTTCTTTTGATGCTGCAGTTTGTTAGGGCAGTCTAGGGAGTAGTTGGTCTTTGTGAGAAGTGTCAGGGGGCTTGTTTTTCCATGTCTCTAATATCCTGTTGTATGCATCATGTGGCTTGGTTGTTTCCCTTAGTGTCAGTTAATTGCTTTTGTCCTGAGTTGTCCATGTAGTATCAGCTGACTCTTGTTATTTCAGGGTCATCTTGGCTCAGCCTTTTAGCTTTAGATCTTCGTTCATTGTCTGGTTTATATAGTTGTTATTAGTAGTTAAATGTTATTAATTCTTGGCATTGTAAACTTATTAATCTGGTGATTACATTTTCCAATTTTCAGTTTGGTATTAAATCTGGTAACTTGCTTAACGAAGCTAGGCATAGGGGCGTAGCAAATTAAGATCTGTGATTAATTCAATTCTGTTACACATAAGTGTCGTTTTTTTTTTTAGCTTGCATATTAAAGCATACCAGTGAATGGCTAAGGAATATTTGTGGTAGTGTTTGCATTTTGATTAGGTATTATGGTATTCTTTTGAAAGAGTCAATTTTAATTAAATATAATTAATATTTCATGGATTGGTTTTGGTCTTGTTGTGTCATAAATCATAGCCAAGGTTATGGTATCAGCTGCTACCCTCTCAAATTAGTTCCAACTTGAACCTTTTGCTGCTTAGTATATCATGGAATATCAATGAGGTTCTTTATGTATTTCCTGGCAGATATCTCTATTAAAAGCTATATTGTTTAGTAAAAATATTCTAAGTTTTTTTTAAAAAAATGAACGAAGCTGGGATTATTCTCCTTCTAGTTTGTTTGGTAATAAGTTGGTTTTGAAGTATTTGTGGACTTGTTTGTTTGTAGAGCCATGAAAGTATCTGTTAAAATATTTTATCATTTGTTAACATGTATTTTGCCAATCCAAGACAAAATGAACAGAATGTGTCTTTGCGCTTGACCTTAGTCATTTTACTTTTTAGTTTTTACTCATTGCGTCGAAGTTAAATTGTGTTAACTATACAAGCTTATCAATTTTACCTTCAACTACAGCTAGCCCAACTTATATGCATATCTTGACCTGTTCCTTTCTGTTTGTTTTTCTTTATGAGTTGCTTCAATTAAGATAATTTAACAGTTGGAAATTTGCTAATTCTTATCCTCTTATTTTTCCTTGGCATGAACACTTGGGATGAGTTGAATGAAAACTCACAAATGGGGTGGCGTGCATTTGGATGTTACTTGAATCACTCCGCATTTTCGGGACTTGATATCCCCGAAAAATGTAAAACAAAAGGAATGAATAAATGAAAACCTTGTGAAATACAAGGCTCGCATCGAGTTCGCTATCCCGGGTTCTACCTTCTAAACTCCCGCCTTCCTGTTCCCTTTAGAAAGCATGTTTTAGGAAGCCCTGAAACCGGACTAGGATTTGCATGTTAGAAACTTGGTAGGATAGTCGCTTGATCGAATTGTTAACTTATTGCATGTTTTAAAATGATTATATAATTGATTATCCCGCTTCCTTTGGGACTCGCCAATTAGTTTAGGTTAATGGTAATCTATGGTTAATTATCGAGTGCAAAAGAAATTAAATTTAATTAAATTATACATTCCCATCTGTTATTTATATTCATCCGTTTATTAAACATTTATTTAAACCATCTACTCATTTATTCATTAATCCAATTAATTATGCGATATTTATTTATTAAATTATTTATTTAGTTAATTTTATTTATTTATTTAATTTAATTAATCATTTATTTATTTATTTAATATAATTAATCATTTATTTATTTATTAATTTAATTTAATTATTTATTTATTTATTTATTTAATTAATAATGATTATTTATTTGCTCATTCATTTATTTCATTAATTATTATCAATTTATTCTTTGTTTAATTAAATTAATATAAACATTAATTTATTTAATTAAGTTATCTATTTATTTATCCATTTACTTAAGCGATCATTTAATCAATTATTTATCTAATTAGTTACTTAGAGTATTTTATTTTATTTTATTTTATTTATATTATTTATTTAATTTATTTATCCTTATTTATTTAATCAACTAATCAATCAACCCTTATCTCATCATTTCATTTAATTAATCTTAAATTTTGTTCAAGTATTGTCATAATCAATTTTATCTCCTTTATATTATCTATTCGTTTTTTTTATTTAAAATTTATCCCAAACCAAAATTTCAAGTAAAATTCGTGAAAATCGCCGGATTAACCGCTTTTAGCGGATTTTCGAAAGTGCTCCCGTAATAAGGACCTTCTTTCGAATTTAATAGAACCGCTTACCTAAGAATCTCTGAATTTAATTTAATTTCTTTTAAATAAAAGTTAAATTGCACTCCTTAGTTAACTTAGGTTCCTAATAATCCTTAAATTAGGTGGCGACTCCAAAGAAATCCTTTGGAATCCCACTTTGTTGAAATATTCCGAAACCTACCTTTTCCTAAAGAAAGGGTAATTTTTGGGGTTCAACAGCGTGGCGACTCCGAAGAAATCCTTTGGAATCCCACTTTGTTGAAATATTCCGAAACCTACCTTTTCCTAAAGAAAGGGTAATTTTTTGGGTTCAACAGCGTGGCGACTCCGCTGGGGATACGCAAATGGTTCTAACCAAAAGGCTTTCACGAATTTGTTTGTTTGTATTGTTTGAATTGTATGCCGATATTAGTATGCGTAGCTTATTTAGTTGTTGTTGAAACTGGCATGATTATACTTATTGTTTATTTGCGAGCATGCTTAGATTAATCTAATTGATTGCTGTGTGTCACGAAAGCATGTCACTACACCCTTATTTGTGCACATATATAAACTGGCATTCCGTTCATACTTCCCCCACTCCTGGGAACCTCTTGTATTTCTCACTCAAATATCCGCGAGGTGCGCCCATGCGCACCCGCACTTTCTTCCACTAAAGAACCTTTGTGACGAGTTGGTACACCGGCGGCCATCGTAGGAGTAATTCGACTGCGAGACCGCTTGCCACTCACCTGTTAGCCTCAACCGTTAACCCACTCTTAGAAGGAGATTAGGAGCATGCATGCATTTACACCTTAGTCTGGACCCGGTCCTTGGTACCGCCTCCATAGTTAGGAATCCGCCCTTATGTCAACGGGCTCTTGTAACCCGGTGACCCGCATATTATGTGTTTTGTGATAACGAATCTCCAGTCCCAGCCGAATTTTGAGCACAATCAAATTTAGAAACTTTGTTTTCATTGTCTTGTAGGTTAAAAATGGAACAACAGTTTGACAAAATTTACATGGTTACTGAGATCCCAGAGAAGTTAAAGTTGTGGTGGGAAAGCTTTACTGATCGAGAGCAAGCAACCGTTCAGGAAAAACTAGGTAGAATGGTGGACTTGCTTTATTGTATCACCCCAAATCGCAATTTGGTTCAGGCTTTGGTCCCGTTCTGGTGTCCGACACGAGCTGTTTTTAAATTCAAGGACTTTGAGCTGACACCCACTCTAGGGGAGATGGTTGGAATAACCGGTTTGAAATGTCAGGGCAGGGATATGATCTTCCCAAATCATCAAGGAGGAATGAAATTCCAGCAGAAGCTAGGGCTAGACAGAGATAATAGATTGGGTTTTGTCGACAGAGATTGGGTTCATTTAGATTATTTGTATACGAGGTTTGGAAGTAGGTGGGGTTACCGTGATTTCGGGACGGAGTTCGCTTGTAGTAAAGAGACTTGGGGGGAGAGGCGTGTGAGAGCTTTTGTGGTCGCTTTTTTGGGTGCCATAGTCTTCCCTGAAGAAAAAGGGCACATTAGAACATGTATTGGTTCAGTGGCTCATGCAATGTTTGACGGGATTAACAAGAACAAGGCCACCACAATTATTCCTATGATTCTAGCGGAAATATACCGGGCTCTAAATGAATGCAGAAGGGGTTCAAAATATTTCGAAGGTTGTAATCTTCTCCTTCAGGTATGGGCGATAGACCAAGTGTGCCATCGAAAACCCATGATGGATATCTGTAAAGGGTTAGATAGCCAGGAATTAACAAATCCTATTGCTACCCAAAACATGAGAACGAGATGGTGTGAAAAACCTGAAAGTTTTGTGGGATGGTATGATTTCTTAGTCTGCCTTACTGATAAGAAAGTAATGTGGAAGTTAACTTATGCTCCTGGAGATGAGATAGTGCTTAGGACTTCTAAGCGATACTATATTGAGTTGACTGGTTTAACTGGGCTTCAGCCTTATGCACCTTTGAGAGTCCTCCGTCAGTTTGGGATGGAGCAATTTATTCCCCTCTGTGCCGATATGTCAAAATCAGAAACTCGCTACAGCCTGCCGAATGCAATTCCAAGAATGAAAGAAATACTCGAAGATTGGAGGAATCTGCAAACAGTAAAAGTGTCAACAAAACACCAGAGCTGTACACCAGAATATCTCGCCTGGATCAAAGAAGAGCGACGCTTAGGTCTCAGTCCTCCAGGAAGAGTTGGCTATGAAGACACTGACATGACGAAGAAAATGAGACAGGCAAGGGCAGAAACCAGTCTTGATGCAACATCCGCTCCAACAAGCAAGAAGATGAAGCAAGCAGAAACATGATGCAGAACTTGGACAAATGGCAGTTTATTTATTTACTTTTGATGTACTTTCTATTATGCTTTCTGTTGTTGTATTTTCACTTATTATGTAATGATGGTGTATTGAAAAAAAAAAAAAAAAAAAAGAGAAAAGGGAAAAGAAGGCAGGAAAGAATGAAAGAAGTTGATTACAATGATGCAGACTTGATGATGAAGATGAAGCAAAGAAAGCAGAATTCAGTCACAACGGTGCACCTACACCGGCATGATGCAGTTGATCGGCAGAGTGATGGCTTTTATTTTAATTTTGATGTATTCTCAATTATGTCTTTATATTTATTGTATTTTTCATTTGCTATGTAAGGATTATGTATGAAGAAAGAAAAGAAAGAAAAAGAAAGAAAAGAAAAAGAAAAAGAGAAAGAAAAGAAGAAGAAAAAGAAAGAAAGAAAGAAGAGGATGAAAGTATGATGTTATGTTATGAAAGACAATTTTGTATCAACTTTATCTGTTTTAATGAAATATCTTACTCTAAATTTGAATTGCTCAAAAATGGCTGTGACTATTTTTCGTTATCATTTATTCGCGCGATTAGGCTCACCTCTAGCACAAAGAGGCACCCTACAGGGTAGGACGCGTCCGCATTTTATTTTACGCACATTATTTGTGGTTGCCACATGCCTAATTTATCGCCCGTTTAAAATGCAAAAGCGCTACGTGACGCGCGCTATGTGCTTACGTGCAAATTTTACCATCAACATGCAAACTAACACAGTTACCTTTTGAATTTTTTCTTTTGTTTTGTTTATTCCTACAGCAGAGGTTTGATTTGTGCTGATTGAGCTGATCCAAAGGCTTTCCTCTGCACATTGATATACACTTCAGAATTTCGACAAAATGTCCGGTAATGATGATCAGCCTCCCGTCCTCAATGATAAGACTCTCGAAACTCCTGGATCTTCGAGGGGAAACATCCTCCTTGCTCAGGATGACCTTATTTTGAATCTGACCAAACAGATACAGATGCTGAGCGATGAGCTAGCAGCCATTAAAGGGCAAGCCCCTCAAAACATACCTTTAAATGCCAATCCTGTTCACAATATACCCACATACCAAAACAACCCACTTAATCAAACACCACCACCACAAAATCGCCCACAAGTTAGTCAAAATACCCCGCCCGCTCAGCAAAATGCCCAACCCGCTGGTTATCCCTCATATTATCCATATCCTAACGACCCCACCCCTCCTCACTACCAATATTTGCCTGCTAAAGACACTCCCCGTCCTCCACAATCTCAAGCGCCCATTCCTGTAGCCGTTGCTCCTCCAAACGCCAATGATTCAAGGCAGGGATATCCCGAGGCGTTATATTATGAGCATGACCCTAATGGGAAGAATGCGGACTTCACAGACTATCCGCCACAGAATGAAATGCCCACAGCTGTGGAAAAACAGGGAAGGACAAGCGAACAAAATGAGATAATCCAAGCAATGAAAGTCATGCAACAATCTATTAAGGACTTGCAGGTGACTAAGAAACGGCAAAGCACTTCATACCGCAGTCTTTATCTATTCCCGGACATTACTCCTCCTCCCGGTTTTAAAGTGCCGAAGTTTGACATGTATGATGGTCATGGTGACCCATTTGCTCATTTAACCAAGTACCTCAACAGAATGAGGGCGGCGGGAGGCAAAGAAGAACTTCTGATGGCTTACTTTAGCCACAGTCTGGAAGGTATTGCCGCTGAATGGTTTGCCAGACAAGACATAAGCAAATGGCACGAATTTGATGATATAGCTGGTGATTTCACAAAGCAGTTTGAATACAATGTGGCGATGGTCCCTGACCTCATAACCTTGTCCAATTTGAAGAAGAAACCAACAGAATCTTTTAGGGAATATGCCTTGAGGTGGCGTGAACAGGCTGCACGGGTGCAACCCCCGATGACTGAGAGGGATATGGTAAAGTATTTCATTCGTGCTCAAGACGACTCCTATTACATGCATATGCTTCCTATGATGGGTGCACCTTATGCTGAACTTCTCACAATGGGGGAGATGGTGGAAGAAGGCATCAAATCCGGTCGGATTGTGAGCTTTGCTGAAATGAAGTCAAGTGCTCAAAATGCTCAAGCCAGCTCAAACAATGCTAGAAGAAGAGAGAAGAGGGAAGAAGTCACAGCTGTTGCCGCAGACATTGACCGCCGCCCGGCTAGGAGGTTGAACTTTGATAATCCACCAACCTACCCCTCATCACCCAAATGCACCCCCTCATTACCCAAATGCACCTCCTCATTACCCAAATATTCCTTCTCCTTACCCAAATGCACCACCCCCAAATTATCCTAGTCACTATCAAATTCCTCCCGCTCCATATCCTGTCTATCAAGCACAACCCAGTTATTATCCACCACGAGCACCAGCACCACAACAATACCCTCCTCGCCCACAAAATTACCAACCCCGTGCTCCTGTCCGTCCAAATATGCAAGGACCTAACCAAAGCTATGAGAGGAGAGCGCCCAAAACCTATACTCCTATAGCTGAATCTTATGGTCAATTATTTGAAAGACTAAGAAGCGCCGGAGTTGTGCAGCCTGTTCCTGACAATACTCCAAATCCTCCTCCAAGGTGGTATGATGTTAATAAGCATTGTGTTTATCATTCTGGGGCTGCGGGCCATGATGTGGAAAGGTGTTATGCCTTCAAGGATAGAGTGGAAGCTTTGATCAAATCAGGCACTATCCAGCTTACTGGAACTCAGCCTAATGTGCAAGATAATCCTCTTCCCGCCTATGGAAACAATGCTGTCAATGTCATTTCCCTTGAGGAGGGAGTCGATTTGAAAGGGACCATTGTTCCCGTTAGCAATGTGAGGGTTGCTAACGAGGCCAAAGTATCTGTGCAAGTTAGAGCTCCCATTCTGGTGCAAGCGGGTATCCCGAGGCCAACTGTCACCGTCATGCTTGCCTCACCCCTTCAATATGATAGCAAGAGGGTTCCTTGGAACTATTCTGAAGTGCCTATCGGAAGTGGAAAGGTAACTGTTGCTGTTGCTGCTGCACAAGGCATGACCAGATCTGGTAGATTCTACACGCCTGAGGAGTTGGGTCGAGGCCTTAGGGAAAAGGAGGGCGTTGTAAGAAGAGTGACTGACACCGAAGCTGAGGACTTTTGGAGGAAAATGCAGTCAAAGGAATACTCTATTCTGGAGCACCTAAAGAATACTCCTTCCCCCATATCCATTATGGCTTTGCTGATGAGCTCTGAAACGCATAGAAATGCATTGCTAAAAGTGCTCAAGGAAGCAGAGGTGCCCGCTGAGACCACGGGTGAGAGCTTGGCCGTCTTGGTTGGCCAAATCTTAGAACCTCACAAGGTGTCCTTCTTCAAAGAAGAGCTTCTACCCGAGGGTCTCGGACACAACAAAGCCTTGCATATTGTTGTCAAATGTAGGGACAAATTTGTTGGACGGGTACTGATCGACGGAGGTTCCGGGCTCAATATATGTCCATTAGCGACTCTGAAGGAGCTTGGAATTGACGCTGGCAAAATTAGACAGAGCAATGTGAAAGCAAGGGCTTTTGATGGGGCTCAAAGGTGCACCTTTGGAGAGATTGATCTTGATCTGCAGATAGGTCCTGTGAACTTCTCTGTGGAGTTTCAGGTATTCGACATCCCGTCTACCTATAACATGCTGTTAGGAAGACCCTGGATTCACATGGCCGGAGCCGTCCCTTCCACTTTGCATCAAAGTGTGAAATTTATATGGGACAATGAAGAAGTAGTGGTTAAGGGCGAGGGAAACAGCCCCACGCATGCTAACACCACGATTCCCATGGTGGACAACGCCGCAGAACTTGATGGGACTACTTTCCACACGGTTGAGCTAATGAATGTGACCCGAGCATCTAAGGATGATTCGAAGAAAGGTACCCTACCCAGAGTTCCCAAGATGATTGCTGTGGAGATGTTGAAAAATGGTTTCAAACCTGGTTCGGGATTGGGAGCAAATCTGAACGGCATAACCGAACCCATCTGCTTGCCCAAGAATCTAGGTACCTTTGGCTTGGGTTACTGTCCTACCAAAAAAGAGATTGAAAAGGCCAAATGGAAACCAGCCATTGCCATGCCAGAACCCCTTCCTTCCTTGTACCAGTCATTTGTCAAGGCACCGGAAGTCAATATACCGGATCTGATAGAGGGAGTTGGCGATTTGTTTCTGAGTGATGATTTGGAATGCGATGTTATTATTGAAGACTGTGCTGAGGAGTCACCTGTGCGGAATGTTGAGGCAAAGGATCCGATGGCCAATTGGACCTGTGTCCCAGTGGAGGAGACCTGGTGAATGAACTCAACAGTTTATTTTGGCGTCACAGTCAGATTGAGGCCCTGAACTGTGTTTCGCTTTTGGTTTATGCTTATGTCTTTTCAAAATAATCTGTTTACATTCTGCATGTTTTACTTTAATGTATGCCTCCCTAAACTAGATTTTTGAAACAAATAAAATGCATTGCATTCTCCCTACTATTATTTTGATATGCTTCAATTATTTACTTTATTTTACGCTTTTGATTAATGTTTGTTTCTGTTTCAGCTTTCCACTTAACAAAACTGCCGAAACTTTGCTTGTGACATATAATGAAACAACTGAACAAACTGGCACTGATGCATTGAGTATTGGGGAGTTTGATGAAGATTTCGTTCCTGATGAAATAACAAGAGAAGTGGATCAATTTGAGAACAAACCAAAGCCTAACTTGGAAGAAACCGAGTCGATCAACTTGGGGACTTCAGAAGATGTTAGAGAAACCAGAATCAGTGTTCATTTGACATCGGAAGAAAGAAGAGCTTATATTGAACTATTGAACGAGTATCGAGACATCTTTGCTTGGTCCTATGATGATATGCCCGGTTTGAGTACTGATCTTGTCACTCACAAATTGCCAACTGATCCTTCATTTCCGCCTGTTAAGCAAAAGAAGAGAAACTTCAAAACTTCCACAAGCAAACAAATATTGGAAGAAGTGCAAAAGCAATTGACCGCCAAGGTGATTCGATCTCTCAAATATCCCACTTGGTTAGCGAATATTGTGCCGGTGCCCAAGAAAGACGGCAAAGTTAGAGTTTGTGTTGATTATCGTGATCTCAACAAAGCAAGTCCAAAGGATGATTTTCCATTGCCAAATATTCATATCCTTATTGATAGCTGTGCAAAACATGAGCTTCAGTCTTTTGTCGATTGTTTTGCCGGTTATCACCAGATCCTGATGGATGAAGATGATGCTGAAAAGACCGCCTTCATCACGCCTTGGGGTGTATTTTGTTATAGAGTTATGCCTTTCGGTTTGAAGAATGCCGGGGCGACATATATGAGAGCAATGACAACTCTTTTCCATGATATGATTCACAAAGAGATTGAAGTCTATGTAGATGATGTTGTTATCAAGTCAAAGAAGAAAGAAGAGCATTTGACCGATTTGAGAAAGTTCTTCAACCGCCTTCGGCGGTATAACTTGAAGCTTAATCCTGCGAAATGTGCATTTGGTGTTCCTGCCGGTAAGATGTTGGGTTTTATTGTAAGCCGGAGGGGTATAGAATTGGATCCGTCCAAAATCAAGACTATCCAAGACTTGCCTCCTCCAAAGAGCCGGAAGGATGTGATGAGCTTTCTTGGCCGCTTGAACTACATAAGCCGCTTCATTGCGCAATCCACGGTTATTTGTGAACCAATAATCAAGCTGTTGAAGAAAGATGCTGTTATTGAATGGACAGAAGATTGTCAAAAGGCTTTTGATAGGATCAAGGAGTATCTATCTAATCCGCCTGTGTTAGTTCCTCCTGAACCCGGAAGACCATTGATCTTATATTTGTCTGTCTCGGAAAATGTATTTGGATGTGTCTTGGGGCAACATGACAAGACCGAGAAGAAAGAACAAGCCATCTATTATCTAAGCAAGAAGTTCACCCCTTATGAAGCCAGGTACACTCTCTTGGAGCGAACTTGTTGCGCCTTGACTTGGACTGCACAAAGGTTAAGGCACTATCTTTCATCATATACAACTTATCTTATCTCGAGGATGGATCCTTTGAAATATATCTTTCAAAAGCCGATGCCCACGGGAAAATTAGCAAAATGGCAGATTTTGTTGAGTGAATTTGACATAGTTTATGTCACCCAAAAGGCGGTAAAGGCACAAGCATTGGCGGATCATTTAGCTGAAAATCCTGTTGATGACAACTATGAACCATTGAGAACTTACTTTCCCGATGAAGAGGTCTTGTTTCTGGGTGAAGACATCTCTTCTGAATATGATGGTTGGCGTCTATTCTTTGACGGAGCAGCAAATTTCAAAGGTGTTGGTATTGGAGCTGTCTTAATTTCTGAAACGGGTCAGCATTACCCTGTTTCGGCCAAGCTCAGATTTCCGTGCACTAACAATATGGCTGAATATGAAGCATGCATTTTGGGCCTTCGATTGGCAGTTGATATGAACATTCAAGAACTTTTAGTGATTGGGGATTCCGACTTGCTGATTCACCAAGTGCAAGGCGAGTGGAACACCAAAAATGCAAAGATTCTTCCTTATTTGCGTTGTGTCAAGGAATTGTGCAAAAGGTTCGCAAAGATAGAGTTCAAGCATGTTCCGAGGCTTCAAAATGAGTTTGCCGATGCTTTGGCAACTTTATCTTCCATGATCCAACATCCTGACAAGAATTATATTGATCCTATCGAAATTGAATTGCATGATAGGCCAGCTTATTGTTTTCAAGTTGAGGAAGAACGGGATGGACATCCATGGTATTTTGATATCAAGAATTATCTCAAGGTTGGGAGTTATCCTGAAAATGCAACAAGTGTCCAAAGGAAGAGCATTCGGAGGTTAGCAAATCAATTCTTTCTAAGCGGTGAAATCCTATATAGGAGGACCCCAGACTTAGGACTCTTAAGATGTGTTGATGCAGTTGAAGCAAATAAATTGCTTACGGAAGTGCATGCGGGAGTTTGTGGGCCGCATATGAATGGTTTTGTTTTGGCAAAGAAGATCTTGAGAGCCGGTTATTTTTGGTTAACTATGGAAACTGATTGTGTTCAGTTTGTGCGAAAATGCCATCAATGTCAAATTCACGGAGATATGATCAAAAGACCTCCTTCTGAACTTCATGCAATGAGTTCTCCCTGGCCTTTTGTTGCTTGGGGAATGGATGTTATTGGTCCTATTGAGCCGGCCGCTTCAAATGGACATCGTTTTATTTTGGTGGCTATTGATTACTTCACCAAGTGGGTGGAAGCAACTTCTCACAAGTCTGTAACCAAGAAAGTGGTGTCAGATTTCGTGCGCAACAATATCATTTGTAGATTCGGAGTTCCTGAATCAATCATCACTGATAATGGTGCAAACCTAAATAGTGATTTGATGAGAGCAACTTGTGAGAGTTTCAAGATTA
The DNA here is from genome assembly GCA_037355625.1 of Petunia x hybrida. Classification (NCBI taxonomy): domain Eukaryota; kingdom Viridiplantae; phylum Streptophyta; class Magnoliopsida; order Solanales; family Solanaceae; genus Petunia; species Petunia x hybrida. Next base: position 620,568 of record JBBBVM010000072.1, read on the forward strand.
CTCATCGCAACTCTACTGCATACCGCCCTCAAATGAATGGAGCTGTTGAGGCGGCAAATAAGAACATCAAGCGTATTCTTCGCAAGATGATTGATAATTATAGAGATTGGCATGAAAAGTTGCCATTTGCACTTCTTGGGTACCGCACCACCACTAGAACTTCAACTGGGGCAACTCCCTATCTCTTGGTGTATGGCACAGAAGCAGTCTTACCCGCGGAGGTAGAAATTCCTTCCTTGAGAATCATTCAAGAAGCTGAATTAGAAAATGCTGAATGGGTGAAGATCAGATGTGAACAGTTGATGCTTATTGATGAGAAAAGAATGAATGCAATTTGCCATGGGCAACTTTATCAAAATCGCATGATCAAGTCTTTTGGCAAGAAAGTGAGAGTGAGAGACTTTAAACCGGGGCAATGGGTGTTAAAGAAGATCTTTCCTAATCAAGAAGAAGCAAGGGGCAAATTTGCACCGAATTGGCAAGGTCCATATGTGGTTCATCGGGTTTTATCCGGAGGAGCACTGATTCTGGCAGAAATGGATGGTCAAGTTTGGCCAAAAGCAATCAACGCAGATGCCGTCAAAAGATACTATGTTTGAGGCGATCGCAAGTTAGCATGGTTTTGAATGTAATCTTTGATGTAATGCGAACTACGCGTGACCTGACTCCCAAGGCGGGATACGTAGTAACTCACATAGAGTTTGGTTGCATCGATATAAGAATTTCCCCTATTTTCTCTTTTATGTAAGTTTGAACTACTTCTGACCTGATTCCTGGAATGGCAACAGGATAAGTAGGCAATCCCCGTCGGATTCGGTCAAAATATTGTAACACTTTAGGCTTGTTTATCTTTTATGATGTAATGCCAAACTATGCATCTGGGCAGATGTGTGGATTTTCCAATTCGGATACGGCTTCGTACTTAGATTGCCATACTTTCCCAAAATATCTATGTAAGCAGAACTACGCACGGTCTGATTCCCGTGGAGGGATACGTAGGCGCTCTTAACGGGCTCGACTCTATAATATTAAAATTTTCAGTCTCCTTAAGGCAAGCAACTGGGGCAATTTTTGTAAAGATAATTTGAAGATATGGAAGATAGAAACTGGGGCAATTTTGCAAGGTAATCCGAAGATTTGAAAGATATCAACTGGGGCAAATTTTGCAAAATGAGTTGAAGATTTGGAAGTTCATAACTGGGGCAGATCTTTGCAAGAATTGGTTTGCTTATCAAAGGATGGAACAACAAAGTTCTGAAAGTATTCAAGATTAGCACAAGTTGCAATACAAAGGATGTTCAGTTTGTTTCGAGATATGTCATGAGTTTGAGTTAAAGCAGGAATTTTACATGCATTATAAACTTTTCACTTGCATATCAATGATTGCTTGCTTACTATTTTATCAAATTATTTTATTTTGCCTCTATATTAAGATGAGTTATACTATTGAGTTCATAAACCAAGTTTCCGAGGATGGTTTTCAAAGCCCGAGTTTCACGAAGAAGAGGAAGCGATAGCAGCAAATTCAAGATGAATCAGCACAAATCAAACACCCCTCCCCAAAACTAACAAATTTTTCTTTGAGAGCAGGAACCGGAAAGCTTGCAATGGGAGGTTCATTCGCACTATGGATGAACAATTTATTGAACGCGCATTCAAAGAATTGAACATCAGATTCAATATGAACTGAAGAGATCATTCAAAACTTTACACCACTATCCGTGCAAGCAACACCAATCAAGTTGATAATGCAAATGATTTGGCTGGCTTGACATCTAAGCATTACATTGGATTATTGCCGAAAAGGCGGCGCTTTTCTTTTCTTGAATCTTGACATTGCGATAGAATTTATCTCGCGATACTGATAGACAAGTCGGCTGGAACACCACTTTCGGAGTGTTTCGCGATGTCGGTTGTCCTGCAATATTGGCATGTTATGTTTAAAGTAGATTGATAATCTAAGACAAGTCGGCTGGAACACCACTTTCGGAGTGTTTCGCGATGTCGGTTGTCTTGCGATATTGACATTTTATATTTTAAATTTATTAATAGTTTGAGACAAGTCGGCTGGAACACCACTTTCAGAGTGTTTCGCGATGTCGGTTGTCCTGCAATATTGGCATGTTATGTTTAAAGTAGATTGATAATCTAAGACAAGTCGGCTGGAACACCACTTTCGGAGTGTTTCGCGATGTCGGTTGTCTTGCGATATTGGCATTTTATATTTTAAATTTATTAATAGTTTGAGACAAGTTGGCTGGAACACCGCTTTCGGAGTGTTTCGCGATGTCGGTTGTCTTGCAATATTGGCATTTTATATTTAAAATAGATTAATAGTTTGAGACAAGTCGGCTGGAACACCGCTTTCGGAGTGTTTCGCGATGTCGGTTGTCTTGCAATATTGGCATTTTATATTTAAAATAGATTAATAGTTTGAGACAAGTCGGCTGGAACACCGCTTTCGGAGTGTTTCGCGATGTCGGTTGTCTTGCAATATTGGCATTTTATATTTAAAATAGATTAATAGTTTGAGACAAGTCGGCTGGAACACCGCTTTCGGAGTGTTTCGCGATGTCGGTTGTCTTGCAATATTGGCATTTTATATTTAAAATAGATTAATAGTTTGGGACAAGTCGGCTGGAACACCGCTTTCGGAGTGTTTCGCGATGTCGGTTGTCTTGCAATATTGGCATTTTATATTTAAAATAGATTGATAGTTAAGACAAGTCGGCTGGAACACCGCTTTCGGAGTGTTTCGCAATGTCGGTTGTCTCGCAATATTGGCATTTTATATTTAAAATAGATTGATAGTTTAAGGCAAGTCGGCTGGAACACCGCTTTCGGAGTGTTTCGCAATGTCGGTTGTCTCTCAATATCAACATATTGTATTTGAAATACATGATTCGGCTTGAGACATTATGTCTTGTTAGTCAAACTTATCTTATGAAAGCCTTGCATTTTACAATTCATTTTCGCTTTACTTATTGTCCTACTTTACTGTTTCAGAATAATGATCAGCCTAGAGGTTCTCCGGGCGGAGCGTCTCGTCAGTTGATCAAGAGAAGAACTTATTGAGCGTCAAAACTAGCATTTATCAATTTTATATTATCCCTTTATTTATTCCTTATTTCAATTATTATAGTTTATTAGTAGTTGCTCGCTTACCGTTTGTTAAGTCTTTACAGAATTTTAGCGGCATCGCAGCAGCATTTGGAGCATAACGTGGAACTTTTTCTTAGTAGTGAACTGGGGCAATCGTTGATATGAGCTAGACTCGTCAACGAGGATCTGAAGAATCGCACTCGAACAAGCAAGTTTTACCTAATCTTTCATTTCAGATTAGGCGTCAGTTTGAATTCTTTCCTATTCGTGCGTCTTTCTCAATCAATCGTGCGAGTTTTCGTGTCTAAGTGTCGTTGAACTACATATGGCCTGATTCTCTTTCAGCCCGAGATATGTAGGCAACTCGAAAACCGGAGTTCGGCCATATCCATAAGCCTCGCACTTTGATCCTTGGAATCAAAGTCTTTGGCTTTATCGTGACAAAATTGGCTTTTCCGTCAACTTCTTTACCCTGAAAACTCTTTCATCTTTTTCCGGGTAAAGAGGGGCAGCTGTTGACACCCAATTTTGTCCCAAAAAATTTCAATTAAAAGCCTAATTATTTTAAATAAAATTAACTTAGAAATTAAAGGCAATTGATGAATTTAAGTTAAAAATGGTTAAAATTGCAATACATAGCATTAATTTCAGCCTACCCTTACAATTTCCCCACTAATCTATTAAAATCTAAAATTAGGGCTAGTTTTGCTTTAAATTCCGAAATCAGCCTATACATGCAAGAAGCATATATACACAGACACGACACTTTCATTACCCATTTCAGTCAAAATCCCTTGACCCGTTGGATCCCTCGCAACCCGTTTCCCTCTTCGCTGACCCGATTTTCCCAATTTTTCCCTCCCAAAACCCACATCAGTCCAAGAAAACGGTACAATGGTCCCCTCCACTTCATCATCTTCCCGTACTAGATATAGCTGTATCGATCGTGGCCTTCATTTTCGCGGATCAAATCTGGAGCGTCGATTTGGTTTCAAAACGGGCAAAATCTTTGAGGATAAGAGAAAAAACGGTACGATCTTTGTGAGGTTGGACTGTTTTCTCCCTTATCCCACAGAGAAAATGTCCATTTTAACCAAATTTGAAATTCAAAAATAGCTCACTCGAAAACCCTAGCCGGAGAGGTATATAATCATCCATTTTATTCATTTTGAGGGGGTTCTGATTTTTGACAATACCAAAAACAAAAAACGGCAGCATTACACACAACTTTGGTTTTTCTCTGATTTTTTCTAAAATAATACATACATACATACATAGCTTCACTGTTTTTTCCATTTTTTTTTTGGGTGGAGAATATTGTTATCGAGTTCGAGTCGTCGTTTTCGTTCGAGTCGCACTCTTCAGTTCATCGCCCTTGTCCGCTGCTCTCAAAAAGGTAAACTCTTTTATTTTTGCATTTAACCTTCTTGTTCATTATTGTTCGGACTAAATGTGTGAATGAGATGCTTTAGTAGTGTATGATTTATGCAGTATTTGAGTAGTTCTTTTTGTTTATAAGCATGAAATCGTTTTGAAGTTTTAAAGTATTATTAATCTTCACTGTTCTTATTGCGAAGTTTTGAGCTTGAAGTTCGTTATATATCTTCGTAGCCTAAATGAGTAGATCGATCCTAAGATTGCAAAGTTTTGAGCTTTTGTATCCGTTTAAATAGTTTGGAGCTTGCTGCATTAGTTTGAGGTTCATAAGACTCTTTTTCTTAGATTTTCATGGGGTTTGTTAAGAGATGCGTGAAGTCATTTATGTTCAAGTGCTTATTTAAATGGAAGACTATTTAGAAAAGGATGAAACTTTATGGTTTCTTCTCCCTGAGGTCTAGTTGCAGTCTGCTAATGAATCTTGTTTGTAGTATAAGTCCTTAAATTCTTGTCCAGATAGTGTGTGCATTGAAGTTTTGAATTTTAGCTCTGTTCTTTCAAGTTTTGGTGAGAATCTTCTTCTTCTGGAGCTGTGTTGTGTGTGTTCTGGTTTGCTGAAGAGTCCAGGGGTGTTCTCCCTGATCTTTTTGCCTGTTAGAAGAAGCTAGGAGGGTCTGCATGTGTGTGCATGGAGAGGTTTGTTAGCTTGCGGGTTCTGAAAGTATGCAGAGGTGCTGTAGGGTGTAGGCTGGTATAGTTTGGAGTCCTGGTTTTGGCCTGGGAATTTTCTTTGCTTGCTTGAAGCAGGTGTGCTTGTCTGTGAGGGAGAGGAAGCAGAGGGAGTTGCCTCAGGTGTATAGTGAGGTGTTCTGGCAGTTCAGGGTATGTTAGATGGTTTCTGGAGGTCTGTGAGGGAGTAAGAGCTTCAAGAGGGAGTGTAGATAGCTGCAGCAGGTTTAGTGGTAGAGATGAGTGTCTTCAGGGTTGGTGAGCTCTGTTTCTTGGAGTGGTAGGCAGTGAGGGAGTATAGGTGTTCAGGCAGGGGGTCTGGAGCTGCATTCAGTGGGTTCAGGGAGTGTATTTTAGGCCAGTGTTAGGTGCAAGGTTGTTCTTTTGATGCTGCAGTTTGTTAGGGCAGTCTAGGGAGTAGTTGGTCTTTGTGAGAAGTGTCAGGGGGCTTGTTTTTCCATGTCTCTAATATCCTGTTGTATGCATCATGTGGCTTGGTTGTTTCCCTTAGTGTCAGTTAATTGCTTTTGTCCTGAGTTGTCCATGTAGTATCAGCTGACTCTTGTTATTTCAGGGTCATCTTGGCTCAGCCTTTTAGCTTTAGATCTTCGTTCATTGTCTGGTTTATATAGTTGTTATTAGTAGTTAAATGTTATTAATTCTTGGCATTGTAAACTTATTAATCTGGTGATTACATTTTCCAATTTTCAGTTTGGTATTAAATCTGGTAACTTGCTTAACGAAGCTAGGCATAGGGGCGTAGCAAATTAAGATCTGTGATTAATTCAATTCTGTTACACATAAGTGTCGTTTTTTTTTTTAGCTTGCATATTAAAGCATACCAGTGAATGGCTAAGGAATATTTGTGGTAGTGTTTGCATTTTGATTAGGTATTATGGTATTCTTTTGAAAGAGTCAATTTTAATTAAATATAATTAATATTTCATGGATTGGTTTTGGTCTTGTTGTGTCATAAATCATAGCCAAGGTTATGGTATCAGCTGCTACCCTCTCAAATTAGTTCCAACTTGAACCTTTTGCTGCTTAGTATATCATGGAATATCAATGAGGTTCTTTATGTATTTCCTGGCAGATATCTCTATTAAAAGCTATATTGTTTAGTAAAAATATTCTAAGTTTTTTTTAAAAAAATGAACGAAGCTGGGATTATTCTCCTTCTAGTTTGTTTGGTAATAAGTTGGTTTTGAAGTATTTGTGGACTTGTTTGTTTGTAGAGCCATGAAAGTATCTGTTAAAATATTTTATCATTTGTTAACATGTATTTTGCCAATCCAAGACAAAATGAACAGAATGTGTCTTTGCGCTTGACCTTAGTCATTTTACTTTTTAGTTTTTACTCATTGCGTCGAAGTTAAATTGTGTTAACTATACAAGCTTATCAATTTTACCTTCAACTACAGCTAGCCCAACTTATATGCATATCTTGACCTGTTCCTTTCTGTTTGTTTTTCTTTATGAGTTGCTTCAATTAAGATAATTTAACAGTTGGAAATTTGCTAATTCTTATCCTCTTATTTTTCCTTGGCATGAACACTTGGGATGAGTTGAATGAAAACTCACAAATGGGGTGGCGTGCATTTGGATGTTACTTGAATCACTCCGCATTTTCGGGACTTGATATCCCCGAAAAATGTAAAACAAAAGGAATGAATAAATGAAAACCTTGTGAAATACAAGGCTCGCATCGAGTTCGCTATCCCGGGTTCTACCTTCTAAACTCCCGCCTTCCTGTTCCCTTTAGAAAGCATGTTTTAGGAAGCCCTGAAACCGGACTAGGATTTGCATGTTAGAAACTTGGTAGGATAGTCGCTTGATCGAATTGTTAACTTATTGCATGTTTTAAAATGATTATATAATTGATTATCCCGCTTCCTTTGGGACTCGCCAATTAGTTTAGGTTAATGGTAATCTATGGTTAATTATCGAGTGCAAAAGAAATTAAATTTAATTAAATTATACATTCCCATCTGTTATTTATATTCATCCGTTTATTAAACATTTATTTAAACCATCTACTCATTTATTCATTAATCCAATTAATTATGCGATATTTATTTATTAAATTATTTATTTAGTTAATTTTATTTATTTATTTAATTTAATTAATCATTTATTTATTTATTTAATATAATTAATCATTTATTTATTTATTAATTTAATTTAATTATTTATTTATTTATTTATTTAATTAATAATGATTATTTATTTGCTCATTCATTTATTTCATTAATTATTATCAATTTATTCTTTGTTTAATTAAATTAATATAAACATTAATTTATTTAATTAAGTTATCTATTTATTTATCCATTTACTTAAGCGATCATTTAATCAATTATTTATCTAATTAGTTACTTAGAGTATTTTATTTTATTTTATTTTATTTATATTATTTATTTAATTTATTTATCCTTATTTATTTAATCAACTAATCAATCAACCCTTATCTCATCATTTCATTTAATTAATCTTAAATTTTGTTCAAGTATTGTCATAATCAATTTTATCTCCTTTATATTATCTATTCGTTTTTTTTATTTAAAATTTATCCCAAACCAAAATTTCAAGTAAAATTCGTGAAAATCGCCGGATTAACCGCTTTTAGCGGATTTTCGAAAGTGCTCCCGTAATAAGGACCTTCTTTCGAATTTAATAGAACCGCTTACCTAAGAATCTCTGAATTTAATTTAATTTCTTTTAAATAAAAGTTAAATTGCACTCCTTAGTTAACTTAGGTTCCTAATAATCCTTAAATTAGGTGGCGACTCCAAAGAAATCCTTTGGAATCCCACTTTGTTGAAATATTCCGAAACCTACCTTTTCCTAAAGAAAGGGTAATTTTTGGGGTTCAACAAAGTTCTATGTTAAAAAATATATATATATTTACTTTTCTATGGATAAATTAAAAAGAAAAGTGCAACGACGGAAGAATGAAGTAGAATGTTAACTGTGGAGTAATTACTTTTATAGTGAACCTTTCTAGTGTAAATTTATTTTTTTATTAAGATTAAAACGTCTAAATTTTAATACACGTTTGAATATTATGATATTAATATTCAATGATTAAGACTGTTTATTTTCTCAAGATCTAAATATCTCTAATTCACTATTTAAGCTAATTCAATTAAATAAAGTAATAAAATAGGAAAACCATAACTTCTTATGTTGTAAGGTGGTGCATGATGGGCGTAATTATTGTTGGGGAGCAATTGTGGTGTTGGTGATGATTTTTTAATTGTGGTAGTGGTGTCTAGAGTAGTGGTGGTGTTGGTGATGATTTTAATTGTAGTGTGTGATGTTAGTGGTGGTTGACAATGATTGTGACAGCGATAGTGGCAGCGGATGGGATAATTGGAATTGTTGATGGTATTTATTAGTTGTGGTGGGGCGAATAACGGTGATAGTATTGATGGCGGAGATTGTTGGTGTGGTAGTTACTGACATGTAGTTGGTGGGTTGGCTTGGCAGTGGTGGTGGTGATATTAGTTTATAGGGACGGCTTTTATGATGGCTGAGGTGTCTGTAGTGATGAAGTGATGGTTGGTGCTAGCAGCTTGTGATAGTTGTGATGATCGTGGAAGTGATAGTTGTGATAGTGGAGCTAGCTGTATCGTGTGGTGCTGGTTGGTAAGATGGTGGCTGGCTGGAACATAGATGATTTGTGTAACGATAACTAAGTGTGCTTAGAAACAGAGTGGTATTGAAAAAGTCATCTTCACAAAAACCAACAAATAACTCTTGGTGAATGATATGGAAAATAAAAAGTGAATGATTTAAATATACGGAAAAGGACTAAATGTGATCCTCTACTATGTGAAATAGGTCATTAATGACCTTTGTTATACTTTTGTGGCGTTCATGACCCTGATGTTTTTGTATACTTCGTTTGTGACCTTCACTTAATGGAAGACCACGTGGCTGTGTTAAATCCATCAACCACACTAACTATAACTCATATCCACACTTAAACCCAACTAATTAAGACAACCCGACCCATCTCTTACAACCCGACCCATCTCTTACAACCCGACTCAAATATCCTTCACCATATTGGCCCCAAATAACTCATTTGTTCATCATCTTTTTTGTTGAAGGGTTGAATTTTAACCATTAGGGTTATTAGAATTTCATTTTTTTTTCTAAGAAAAAAGCATGTCGGAAGGTAACTTTTCATCACATCGGAGGTGTCGATGTGGTTTGGTTGCAAATCATTTCACTGTTATTACTCATAAAAATGCTGGAAGGAGATTTTATAAATGTCTTCAACCCGATGTAAGTGAAGTATCTTGATTAGGAACAATGGATGATATTCTTTTTATTTAAATTTGCACAAGTCGTTCATTATTTTTCTTAGCTAAAAGGCAGCCAAAAAACTGAAATTTTTGTTGTGGCAGAATAATTTGTGTGGCTATTGGGAATGGGATGATGCAATTCTCCCCGATAGAGCAGTGATTGTAATAAAATCATTGAAGTAAAAGTTGGATTTGGCTAGGATTGAAAAAAAAAATTTGTTGAAAAAATACATGCTAAGGAAGCTAATCCTCAAGCTGATAACCAAGCTAAACTTGTTTGTTTGGAATAAAAATTATTGAAGAAAAGTTCCAAACTATTGAAGACGAGGGCAGATTTGCTTAAGACGAGGGTGATCCTCATATTATCATGGGTTTTCTTTATCTCTGACATCTACACAATGATAAGATTACTTTAGGGTTATGTGTAATATAAGGTGATGATCATATCTTATGTAGTTTGATTAATGCTAGTATTATGGAATTTAGAATTTGAAGTCATATTATGGAATGTTTGTTACGTGTAATGCTAGTTTCTTTGTCTTTCTTGGATGCTAATGTTATGCTCATATTATCCCATTGTTGTAATATGAGTTTGGATTCAAGTAGATGTCTTTAGATTTAATTTGCCAAAAACTTGTTTGAGCTTGAATTCAAAGCCAAATAAGTAGTAACATACAATAGGTTCAAAGCCAAATAGATGACAACATCTTGAATTCAAAGCCAAATACTAGAACATACAATAGGTTCAAAGCCAAATAAATGACAACATACTTGAATTCAAAGCCAAATGACACAAGACATTGTTTGTCAAGACATTAAGATGGTGAGACGGATGTCACATTATAACATAAAAACTTACACCATTTAGTCATAATATGACATCCGACTCCAATTCTAACCAATACATGATTAAAAACAGATTAAAATAGTGTCATAGCACATGATTAAAAACAGAAAACATCCATCAAAAACATCATGAAATCACAATTCATTTCCCTTTCCATAGTTTATGCTTCCCAATCCTTGTTTGCCTTTGGAGTTCCAAGTTGTTTCCTATCACAGCTTCTCTCCCCATCCATGTTAGCAATCTTGCTGAGCAAGACAGATTAGTTGGAACACCAACACCAGTTTATCTATCTCCTGTGAAGGATATTGCCCTTGTTGCTTGTCTGTTGTGTTCTTCGTGTCTACTTTGCATCATGCTCATCTCAGAAACAGTCCTTGGCCTTAAAGCAGGGTCTTCATCAAATTGTGGGTTCTCAAGATCAGTTGCATTAACAGTTGAAGAGTTGTAAATTGATGGAGTTGTCATGAACACAAAACCACTGCCTTGGCTGCTGCTTTGACTGAACTTTGGTGCAGTCAAGTTTACTTCTTCAGGTTCAGCTGCCATTGGTTCATGTGTTGCTTCTACTTGGACTCCACGATTGTTTCTCTTCATCTTCAATGTCATCTTGGTCTTACCTTGTTGTTTTGCATAAAAATAACAATGTAAGGCAGATTAAATAACCAAACAAAGTAAAGAATTACAAGCTAGAATGGTTACCTTGTCACATCCTCTTACATTGTGATTTGGCAGTCAACATTTGCTATAAGTCATTAGTCTTCCTTTTCTGCTTACAGCCCAGCCACCTTGCGTGTTAATGGCCTCAACTTTGTCCCTGGTTCTCTTCGCTCTAGGCCTGCCGGCCTTGTTAAACTTAGGTGGTGGTTCCATTGCTTGAGAAGCCTTTATCTTCCAGAATTTTTGACCCTTGACTGGTTGAATCTTGTTTTGGTAAGTCAATACATATGCCTGCTTACTATACCAGAAGTTCATCTCTGTCTTTGGGTCAATCTTCAGGTGCAGCAAAGACTTAATAGCAGGAGGACATGGGATCCCTGTGAGGTCTCAAGTCCTACATGTGCAAGACCTCTCACCAAGCTTGACAGTGTGCTTTTCATTTCCTCCAAAGACTTCAAATCTATCATCACCATTGAAGTCAACATTGCACTTATGAGCAATCCTCAAATACTGCCCATACAGCTTCATGCTATAAGGACTCCAGTCACTATCCCATCTTGCACCAGCCTCATCATGTTCCCTTAATATGATTTTAATCGTGGTATGTGGTGTTAGCGGTGGTTGGCAATGATTGTGATGGCGATAGTAACAGCAGATGTGATAGTTCAAATTGTTGATAGTATTTATTAGTGGTAGTATTGATTTCAGAGATTGTTGGTGTGGTAGTTACTGACTTGTAGTGGGTGGTTGGCTTGACAGTGGCGGTGGTGATATTAATTGATAGTGACGGCTTTTATGATGGTCGAGGCATTTGTAGTGGTGAAGTGATGGTTGGTGCTATAGTTGTGATGATTGTGGAAGTGATAGTTGTGATAGTGGAGCTAGCTGTATCGTGCAATGGCTAGCTAGGTAGGGCCAAGGGGGTAAACTGAACCTCTTTTGCCAGAAAATTATACTGCGTAAATAGGGTAAAAACGAAATTTTTTTGTTATATATACAATGTTGAACCCCCTTGACACAAGAAAATCATGTAGTATAATGGTAAAGGTGGTTCTAAAAGTGTTTTAGGTTCCAAGCTCAAATTTCAAATGTAATATTCTATTATTTTTTGAACCCCTTCTCATAAATTTCTAGGAACTTAAATGATTAAGATTCAGACCTAAAAGATAAACACGTAGAATGACTAGATTCTGATTTATATTAAATGCAACCAAATAATACTTTATTTTTTTTTCGACAAAGAGGGAAATCTAAAAGTAAACCTAAAAACAAACTACTAGAGTTGGTACTTCGAAAGTACGCCGCCTACCTTATTTTGTTGAGATATTCACCTGTCGCCAACCGACTTCACTAGTCGACCATTATCGGTCTAATAAACATTTGGCACACTTATAATCGGGAATCGTATGAACATGACCAAAGCAAACTTTGAAACATTTCTGAATCTTATTGATTTAGTTCTTTGGTCCAATTGATCTTTGGCATTTTCATAGTGATTTTTTAATGGTTTTCTAAAAATAGGGTTTGAAAAATGAAGACGTTATGAAATAAGAGTAAAATTATAGATAGGGAGATATTACCAAAGGGGATGAAAAAGAGGAACTTTGATACATATAAGCACACGCTCATTGAAATTTTACTTGGATTCAAATTGATTAATTAATAAAAATATCTTAATTAAGAACAAAGAACACATAATATCTGTAGAATACAGGAAGAGTTACTTAAAGACACCTTTTTAACCAAAAATATACAGTTGGAAGAAAACATAGATAAAGGAAAAGGGAGTGCGTTGAGTAGTTAATTCCATGATCACAAGGACATCAATTGGACCTCTCCAATAGCTGTGAAAATTCAATAACGTACCAATGACAGCTTTCCTTTCCTCACCTCACGGCTTGAACCAGACTTGTGGTAGCTTTTAGAGTAAAATCATGAGGTAAACCCAATAGCACTATGGATTAGACCAAGCACTAAATGTAATTTCATCACTAGCTCAGCAATAAGAAAGCAAGGATTTTCTCCACAATTTCTTGTTTACATTAAAACAAACAGAAGGCAAAGCAATAGTAAGAAAATACAGAGCGTGTACAAGGCAAGAGTTCTACATCATCAAGTAAAGCTGAAGCAAATGTCGATATTACCACGCATACTCTAACATGGAAGTTTTAAAGATTTCCAGCAGTATGTAGGCTCTGCACCGTTCAGTCTTTTCCCCAGAATCAGTATCATCACACATCTTCAAGAACTGTTTGAACCAATTCATGAAAAGCATAACCTTCGATCCTGTGGATGGATTGCACATGTTACAACACATCTTCTCATTAAGCATGCGAGAATGTCAGTTCGTCTCCATTGCTTCTGCATGGTACTTTTCCAAGTCCGCATCAAGATCTTCTGCAGATACATTCTCACCACGACCTCTGCCCCTTCCTCCCCTTCCACCCCTTCCACGATCACTTCTCATGCTTCCTCCGCCACCTCGAGGACGTCTAAATCCACCACCTCTTTGTTGACTGTCAAATTATTTCAATGAATAAGTTACAAATGTTACTTAAGGACAAAATGTCCACTCAAAAAAGTAAGTAAAACTGATCAAAAGTATTATCACTATCAAACTTAAAGAAGCTTCACAGCTGTAGTGAACATCCACCAGTGCCGCACGCCATGAAAATACTATTACTAAAAAAAAATAAACATGTAAAAGAACAAGCAGCATCTGCAGCATTGAATTTTATTTGCATAATAGATAATACTAATCATGAATATTCTGCATTTCAGTTTTGGCCTAAATAAGTACACCAAATTACATAGCAGTACTAGAGCAATAACATTTTATCTTCCATCTTGCTTAGAAAAGCCAAAATGTAATTTTTAGTACGAAACATTTCATAAAAGTAGAAGCAACAAAAACTTCCAGTCAAAGCCTGAAACAACCAACTCCACGGGGTTAATGCCGTGTAGATATAGATGGGACTTTCTTAACACAATGAATCATCCATATGAAACAATATTCAGAAGAAGCGTAATACTTAAATACCAACTTATTTACCACTTATAATAAGACTACTTATAAAAGTTCTAGATAATGCCTGGGACTTTGCTTTAAAAACTATACGGCCTTCCAAGAACTTCCCCAGATCTAAGCTCAGTAATTTGGAAGCTAGATTAGAGAATACCTTATCATGCAATACATGAAGCTTGACTGCTCTTTCACCAAGTATAGCTACCATGGATAGCAGGCCACTTATCTAAATGCTACTTTGTCAAAATTGTTTCTCGTTGTTTGACCATATATTCAGAGTGTCTCAGGAAACAACTTTTATTTGGAAAGTACCATGTCGACTAACAGTTTCAAATTGTAAGAAGTTTCAAGAAGCTTCAAGATAAGGAGGAAAAAAGAAGATACTGTAGTAACAATATACGACAATGACAATTTACCCAGTGATATCACACAAGTGAGGACAGTAGTAACAGTATATACGAATGTGATATAGACAATTGAGAATAAAGTCTAATGACACAACAAACATGCATGTGTTTATTGTGTATGGATGTTTATTGGATCACGCACGCACGCATGCATATACATAGGATGATACACATAAAGTCTCGTTGTGTATAAAGAATCATCTATTATGGAAGCAATAGTGTTTAATCACATGCCAATGGACATGTAGCACAAATAATATCATATTTGAGATTGGGATATTGAAGGATCCCGAGAGAGTGATTATTTTAACATTAACCATCTTCAGCATCCTATTGCCAGGGTTTTCTGGGACCATTGCCAAGGATTTCCACAAACTTCACATAATCTTTTTCATCCAGTTAAAAAAAACAAAATCTCATTGTAAAGGGAAAATTAGCACCTGACAATTCACATTACACAGCAACCAATGTAACAGTCGGCAGAGTTACAGACTAAGATGCACAACTCGGGGACAAGGGAACTGCCATCATCTTTTTTCAATACCCAACTCATATGACCAAGTTAGATTTGTGGAGTTTAGAAAACCTTGTAAATTTCGCAGAGTACCTGCCTCCTACTAGCACAGGAAGCGGATAACTCTGCACACCAAGGCTTAGGCAGATAGGGAAAAATTACCCAGCATTTTTTTTGTCTGTTGAGATTTGAACCTTGATCTTCCATGGTATTCAACCACTTCATCGACAGTTAGGCGACACCCTTGGGTGCTAGTAATTTCAAATATTTGCTATAACAAAATGTTGGCTGTAGTGGCTCCAAGCTGGGTTAAGCTCAACAAATTGAGTCCACAGTGCGTGCAGTAATCTGAGAAATCCACATATATTTCGGACGAAAAGTGGAGTATAAATATCTATATACAGCAGGAAAAAACCTTCTTGGAGGACGATTTGGATTCCCATACAGACGATTCCCAATTGGAGGAAGAGCAGGAGTAGCAATGTTTGTTCCAGCAAACTCGATCTTCATGGGCTTCCCGTCTAGCTGAACATGGTTGTATTTCTTGATAGCTGCCTCTGCATCCCTTCGACGTGAAAAGATAACTTCTGCAGTTCCCTAGAAGAAATACTCATTTGTTACTAAAAGAACTCTTGGCCCCGTTCGTTCATAGAATTTGGGAGTAGTATTTGAAATATTACTTCAAATTTTTGTTTATAGGATTTGTGCAAAATTTGAAACCAAAACTTCAAATTCCCAAATTCTGGTTGAGAGTAGTATTTGGGAAATTTGGGGAAATTACTTTTTTCCACTCTCAAAACTTCAACTTTTTTTCAATTGAAAATGTATGTACACAACTTCAAGTTCCAAAAACTATTTTTCAACTCAACTTCAAATACTCAAATTTTCAAGTTTTAACCAAATTTATGTCCAAACGCTAGCTTAGAATCACCTTAATTTATGCCAAATTGCAAGAAATAAAATATGTAGATTTTTGGGATACCTTTGATCTTCCACTCCTATCATAATGAACTGAGAAACGCTTTATATCACCAGCTTCTGAGAAAAGCTCCTGTAAGAAACCACAAGCAAGGCATTAGATTTCAAAGCTTTCATTCTTTTACGTCTCTTTTCCATAAAGGGGACTTATAGCCAGAAATGCCATTTGACGACTTCATGAAGTGGAGATCAATTACCCAAAACTACAAAGAGAAAGAAGGGGGATACCTAAAAACCCAACCAAACACTACAACTAGTACTTGAAAGCAAATAGAACACACAAAGGTCACCTTCCCCATTATTTAACCATTCTTAAATTCTTCTGTTAATTTTTACAAAAACTAGATGCATATTATATGTCATGCCAGAAAGATATTTGTAGTTATATACCTTCTCTTTTATAACTGATCAAAAAGAATATATAACCTTTTTTGATATAATCAAGCTTACCAGTATTTTCTTTCTCTTTCCTTCTTTTTTCCGTGACTACAACTTTCAATTTTAAGGTCACTGCTACTCCAATAAACTAAAGCTAACAATCAGGAGCGGAGCTACTCATTAGCAAGGAGGTCCGATTGAACCCCTTCATCGAATAATTGTACTGTGCAAATAGGGTAAAAACGAGATTTTTTGATAATATACGCACTATTGAACCCCCTTGACACAAGAGAATTTGCTAGTGAAATGATAAATGGGGTTCAAAAATTATTTTAGATCACAAGTTCAAATCCCCAAAATTTTTTTAACCCCTTCCATTAATTTCTGGCTTCGCCCCTGCTAACAGTATAACTTTATGCAAGTGCAACGCCTTCTAGTCGTTGCTACATTATATTCCCGTCAAAAGGCAAACTACTCGTCACTGAATCGCCTTAAAACACCAGCAAACCTCTACCCTTCTGTAATAAGGTTCAAACTTGTAAAGTGCGCCTAACCCACTCCTCACAAGCTGAGCTCTTACCACTAGACTAAAAGCCTTGGGGACCAACGAATCACCATATTTAACATCATTAACCTAATTCCAAACTAATTATGTAATATTCAAGGTGTGGCTATAGCTTGTTTCTCTTTTATACGGAGATAATGTCGATGGAAGAGTTTAGCCAACTACGACAAGGCATTTTAAGTTCGAACTTTGTAATACTACTATAAAGCAATTGCACAACCAATAAAGTACTAATAGTACTTAATGCAAGTATGGAACAACTTAAAGACCCTAAAATAGTAACCTTGATATCTTCATTGGAAACTCCATAATCCAAATTGGAAATAAGGAGCTTGGTGCCCGTCTCAATACCCCCGGTCCCTCCTCGGGGAGGAGCTGAATACGACGGAGCTTGATCCGCAAACATGTCATGGTCCCAATGACTCTCTGGCGCATGAACCTGTATTAAAACAATTCAACTATTTAAATTTCAAACAAATACAATTACAAAATCAAATATAAGGAGATTAAACGAACCGGGCCAGAGGAATATGGAGTGGGTCGATTGGCGGCCCGATTAGGGAAGCGACGACGTGGACCGGGACCGGATCCGGATCCAGATCCGGAAGGTCTGGGTTTAGGGTTACGATTGGTATTGGAAGATTTGTTACGTTTGATTAAATCGTCAAGGGATACATCTAGATTTGACATTTTTTTGAGATTTTTTTGGATATGAGATATTTGAGCTTTGTGAAATTTGGGGGAAAAAAAGGGTTTAGGTTACGATTGGAGAAAAAGGATCCAATCACAATTATTAGTTGTATACTTGTATCCCATTGTAGGATAAGTTTTTATAATTAGTAATAAATTTTATGCAATGAATTTTCATCAAAGAGGTGTCGTGGTGTAGTTGGTTATCACGTCAGTCTAACACACTGAAGGTCTCCGGTTCGAGTCCGGGCGACGCCATTTTCCATTGTTTTTTTTGGTTATCAAACAAAGAGTGTCTTATCCTTCATAGGCTCTAGCTTAGTCAAAGTGAAGCCAATTTTAGATTCTCTAATTTGTGTCTTTTTGTTTCCTAAGTTTGATTTGTTTCTTTTAAAAGTTCTGAATGAGATATCTTTTCTTCCTTTTGAATATCGCATTGTGTTTTCTCCCTCTTTCCATTCAGAAAGTATCAAATATTCTAAGAACGTCTAGAGCCTGTTTAGCCAATCTACCAAAAACTGCTTATTTTGAAAAGTGTTTTTATCAAAAGTACTTTTCAGATAAGATAAGCAGCTTGTGTTTGGCCAACGTATTTGAGAAGTACTTTTCTAAAAAGTTTGTGTTAGGATAATATTTACAAAAAGTACTTTTAACTGTCAAATTACGAAAAAGTGCATTACTAAGATTCATTATACGAATAATATTAATTAAACGTATAAAAAAATATTTTTCCAATAAAAGAGTTAATTTAATATTTTATTTTCATTTAGTTTAAATATAAAATATAAAAGAAAATATATACTATGGTTTTTAATCAATAGAAATAAGGCTAAACTAAAAGAGGGAAGCAGAAAATAAAGTTTTATTCATATTTAAGATATATTGGTTAAAATAATTAAATACAGTATGATAAATAAATATTTTGGTAAGGATATTTTTGTCTTAAAAAATACAATAAACTGCTTCTGCTTCTGCTTTTGAGGAGAAGCGGAAATTTATAGCTTCTCCCCAACAGCGGAAAAACTGCTTCTGCTTCTTCTCAAAAGCACTTTTTTCTTTTGGCCAAACACCTCAAAATTCTTCAAAAGCGTTTTTTCTTTAAAAAAAATACTTTTGACTTCTGAGAAGCTTGGCCAAACAAGCTATTAGTCACACGATTAGGGGTGGAAATAGGCGATTTGGTTTGATCTTTCTGTTTATAAACCAAACAATTATATCAGTTTTTTAAAAAAAAAAAATCTATAAACCAAATCAAATTAATTAAAGTTTATTTTTTAATAACATTTTTTTAATTTTTTTGGCTTATTCGGTTTATTCAGTTTTCACTAGGTAAGAAACAATTAAAGGATAGCTTCTCAAGAAAATAATATAATAAAATATTTAGCTATAAAAAATTAATATAATAAAATAAAGGTAGTATAGTGACATAATTATGATTCCTCGTATATATTATACCAAAACCTATTACATCAGTATACTAACTAGACAATAGTGTGTGTGTGTATATATAAAGTAGGGGTCAAAACCGATCAAATGACAGAAGAGCCAAGTACACAAGATAAGCCTTGCAAACAAAACCACATAAAGAATGAAGTGGCGCAATGCAGGAGGAGATAGGGGGCTAAGGATACTCATCATATTAGATTTTTTGTTTCTTTCCTTAACGAATAGGGGCTTATTTATATGTATATATACCAAAGTCTTCCTCTTTTCCATTTCACATTTTTTTTTTTGTATATATATATTAGATTCTCTATTTGTACACACACAAATGTGGAATGGAAAAAAAGGAAGACTTTGGTGTGTCCTTTTTGTGATTTGAGATATTCTTTAAGGTTGATGAGTGGGTTATTGACTAGAACTTCTATTTTAATGAGATTGAAGATGGGGAGCATTAAGAGATATGGATATCTAGTACTGATGTAGATCAAGTCATGACGAAGAGGCCTTTTACTAGAAGTCAAGCTAAGGGATCTTCAAGCCTTACAAGCTTTTTGGATGAAGATGGAACTTTTGGAATGCTCCAATATGGAAGACTTGAAGATATTTAATGTATTAAAAATATTACTACTTTAGTTTGTAATTAGTAGCAATTAAGTATTTCTAATTAGACTTGTGATCTCTGTTTTAAAAGGCAGTTTTGGGACTCGCCCGGGGCGGGGCACTTGCAAAACACCCTGAGACTCTCGGGTGGGACTTAGATCCGTGAGGCTTACGCCTCAAGCGCCCGACGGTGCACCCAGAGCACGCCCAATGCTCAATGCTCGGGACTCGCCTTATAGAACCTATGCAAATGATCTGTCCAATTCCCTAATTAATATTGTCCACCCATAATTTTCTTTAAAAATGAAGTTATATTCATCTATAGAAATTCAAAAATTGAGTGTAGCTCAATTAACTAAACATAATATTACATTTATTATAATTGAGAATATCATGAGGGTGAATAACATATATATACTTAATCTGAATATGCATAGTCAATGTTTATATAATCACTTGTTATTGGTCTTCATGTTTATTTATGTCACTCAAAATTGTTAGATTTCAATTATATTACAACTCAGAAGCAATTTTATATTTATCAATGAAGAATTAGTATTTTAAATTATAATAGTAATAAATTTTACTGTTTATTCACTTTTTATAGTAATAAATTTTTATTTTTAATTGTTTGAAAGTTAAGGCCTTATGGTTTATTTGTATCTCATAAAAAATGTAACATTATTCAATTTCTTACAATTGTTAAAAAGACTAGATCTTTTGTTTCTATAATTTTTTTTCTTATTTTTAATTTTCTTAAGTTTTTTTTATGTACTTTTGATATTTTTTGGCTCATTATGCTATTTTATTAATTTAAAATTAATTTAAAAAAAAAAGATCCATATGACTTACGACGCCCCATGTCTCGGGGCTTACGCCTCGCCCCATTATAAGTAAAAGGTCTCGCCTTGCGCCCCCGCCTTTTAAAACATTGCTTGTGATGAGGGGCAATTAAGACATTTTCTACTATTTTGGCCCCTTAGTATAAATAGTAAGCATTTAGGGTTCCATAGCTAGTTTTGGGATATTTGATGAACTATCTCCTCGGTGAGAATTTGAGAACCCCTTTGTTGGCTTTCAACTTTGTCCTAGAAATTTCAAGTTTGGTACTACCTTCTTGAGGATTCTATTAGTTTAGGTGCCTGTTGAACTCATTTGGGAGGTAAATTGGTACTATTAACTTTTATATTTACCAATTGTTTGTCCAATTTGTGTCTAGCTTTTCTTTTTTATTTCTATCTTTCCATTTCATCCTTGTTATCCATATTGTTTTACATCAAATTGGTATCAAGAGCTTGAAAAAAGTATTGTTCCTACAATACTTGGTCCTACTTTAATTTTTTTTTTTTCAAATTCCAAAAAAAAAATAATAATAATAATAATAATTTATCACTGTTGTTTGTTTCTGAATTTGAAGGAACATTGAAGGGATTATTTAGCACCTCCTAAATTGAAAATGAATCTCGTTGAAGAAACCATTCTTGATTAAGTTTTCGGATATGGGGTTTTACAAATTGAGCTTATTTGCTACTATACGTCATTGGTGATTAACTTTGATTGCTAAACAATTGAAAAAAAAAAAGCAAGAAGAAGAAGTCCCCCATTGAAGTTACGAAATAGAGAGCTCACGTAGAAATCAAGAATTCTCAAAAATAGCCTCTTTTAGTCACATATTCAGAAATTAACCATCTTCTAGTTGTGATATAGTTTTTGTGTAGTTTTTGAATTTGTCCTTTCCACCTTGTTTCCTTATCTTTTCATGATTAATCTTGCTAGTTTAATTGAGTATTAGTTCATACTTAATATTAAACTAATTTTTGTGTCCGGTTTTATTTCCTGCCAATATTTTTCGCACTTTTCTCTTTTTATTTCGTTGAGTAATTGTTTGTTTCCTTGTCCATTAGTTTAATTGTCCTTCTTTGATTTACATTAACTCCACTGTTTGCCGAAGTAGGACTACTTGTTTATCATTTTGGGTAAAGTTGATTTTCAACCTTAGTTTTCCAAGAGTAGAAAAAGGCAAGAGTGAAGCAAGATCATTGGAGTGTGGCCTATAAAAATAGCCTTTGGCCTAGACTGATACACAAGTGTGAGTGAACGCGAGGAAAAAAACAGTGAGCGATTGGTGAGGAACTTTTTCTACTAACTTTTGTTCATTTTGTATGTACAATGTCTCAATCGGAAGGTGTATTCAATAAAAAATTGGAAAAGATGATGTTGTATATAATGGAAGACATGAAAGAAATGAAAGGGAAAGTGGAAGATATTGAGCGGAAGGCAAAGAGTCAAGAAATGGGAAAGCAGCCCTTAGATGTTGTTAATCTCCTTGTTCAACAAGAATAAGGTTCAAGTAAAAGTCCTATTGGAAAACCTCCATCAAACTTGGTTGTGCAAGATACCTTCTCACCTAAAGCTACTATACCCAACTTGGTTGTGCAAGATACCTTCTCACCTAAAGCTACTATACCTACGGGGTTTGTAAGCAAGCTACAATTCAACAAGAAAGAGGTCAACAATCCAATCTTCCACAACAAACCTTAAGACCTCAAGTGAGGGCCCGACATCAACAACAAAACCTTGAAGATAATGGCCTTTTTTATGATGACTATGATTATAAGATTAGATAATGGGGCTCAACAAGGAAGGTTAGGGGGAAGAAGAAGCCTGACATCAACAACAAAACCTTGAAGATAATGGCCTTTTTTGATGATGACTATGATTATGGATTAGATAATGGAGCTCAACAAGGAAGGTTAGGGGGAAGAAGAAGATGAGGGAATGGAGGTTGGCATCAAGTTGATGAAAGGGAATATAATAGAAAAAATGATGATTAATACCGGAGATTCAACAACATCAAGGTTACACTTCCATTTTTCAAAGGAAGTAGTGATCCAAATGAATACCTTGATTGGATTATTAAACTTGATAGGCAATTTTCTCTCAATAAAGTGAGTGAGACTATGAAAATCAATTATGCTATAGCTCACTTTAAGGGATATGCTTCCACTTGACGGGAGAAGGTTGAAAGAGATGCTTTGGATCAAAGGAATATTGTTAGAGAATGGAGTGAGATGAAGAGGCTCATGCATCATATATTTATTGGTCAAGATTATGTTCAAGATACACACAAGAAACTCTACACTCTCCAACAAGGAAATAAGAGTGTAGTTGAGTACTATGAAGAATTGGAACATACTAGACTTCGGACCAATGTCGACAATGAGGAAGATAATCTTGTGGCAATGTTTCTAACAGGTTTAAATAGAGAGGTAAGGCAACCGTTGGAGCTACAACGACTTTCTACCTTATATGATATTTATCAAATAGCACTCAAGGTATAGAGGCATCATAAGGAGAACAAGTCAACAAATCAATCTCTCTCATCTTCATGGAATAAAGGCAAGGATACTTGGAAGTCATCTTCTAGATGGAATAAATCCAAGAATCAAAAGCAAGACTTCAAGACTAATATTGACAAGAACAAATTAAAGGTGGACTTCAAAGAGGGAGGCAACAAAACTAAACTTGAAACTCCTTCTAAAATTAAGTGCTTTAAATGTCTTGGAATTGGCCACAAAGCCAATGAATATCCTAATAAGAGAACTATTTCTGATTTGAATGATAGCGGCTATGAAACTGAAAGTGATGGTGAACACAAAGAAGACCATGTGGGAAATGATAGTAGTGATGAATTTGTGGGTAAAGGTGATGGAGAAAAAAATAATGATGACAATAAAATTGCTCTTATAGTGAGAAGAAGTTTGAGTATTCAAGTGAATGAAGATCTTGAAAAACAAAGAGAAAATTTGTTTCATACTTGGTGTAGTGTGCAAGAGCGCCTATGTTTCATAATAATTGATAGTGGAAGTTGTGCTAATCTTGCTAGTGCATCCATGGTTGAACAATTGAAGCTTCCAACTAGAAGGCACTCGAATCCTTTCAGTTTGAAATGGTTTAATGATTGTGGTGATCTCAAAGTGACCAAGAAATTTTTGGTGAAATTTAAGATTGGGAGCTACCCGGATGAAGTAATTTGTGATATTATACCTATGCAAGCTTGCCGCCTTTTGTTAGGAAGGCCATGGCAATTTGATTTTTGGGCTAGACATGATGGAAAGTCCAACAAGTATGCAATTGTGAAAGATGGCAAGAAACACCTCGTTAATCTCCTTTCCCCCTTTCAACTGAGTGAAGAATATAGAAAAATGAGAGAGTCGAAAGAAAAACTTGAAAGAGAAAAAAAAAAAAAAAAAGAGAATGGCAAGGGAGTGCAAAGTGGCAACCCAAGAGAGGAAAAAAAGAGTGGTTGAGAGACTAAGTGAGAATGGGTTATCATAAGAAAAGATTGGAGGGAAAGAAAAATAAAAGTTCAATGAAAAAGAGAAATTGTGCATGATTTTGCTAAATCAAGAGAGCATAGATTCTTTGAAAATTAAGGATGATACTCCAATCATTCTAATTAAGTGTATTGTTTATTCCTTGCTTTCTACTAATGAGCTAACATTTTTACCTTTGCTTAGTGTTGTTTCTTCTTTGTTGCAAGATTATGAAGATTTGTTTCCGGAAGAAATGCCAAGTGGATTGCCACCTTTGAGAGGGATAGAGCATCAAATTGACTTTATTTCGGGTTTTCAATTACCTAACAAGGCGGCTTAAAGGAGCAAGAAGGATGGAACGTGGCGGATGTGTGTTGATTGTCGTGCCATCAATAAAATTACGGTAAAATATCGCTACCCCATTCCTAGACTTGATGATATGCTAGATCAATTGTGTGGTTCTACCTTGTTTTCTAAAATTGATTTGAGAAGTGGTTACCATCAAATTAAAATGAAACCCGGAGATGAATGGAAAACCGCGTTCAAAACTAAGTTTGATTTGTATGAGTGGTTGGTGATGCCTTTTGGGCTAACTAATGCATTAAGTACTTTCATGCATTTGATGAATCATGTGCTTAAACCATTTACTAATGACTTTGTTATGGTTTATTTTGATGATATTTTAGTTTATAGCAAGTGCTTGGATAATCATGTGCAATATTTAAAATTGATATTTGATGTGTTGAAACAAGAAAAGTTGTATGTGAATCTCAAAAAATATTCTTTTTGTGTGGATCATGTTATTTTCCTTAGTTTTGTTGTAAGCTCAAGAGGAGTTGAGGTGGATGATGAGAAGGTAGAGGCGATTAGGAGTTGGTCAACACCTAAATCCAGTAGTGATGTTAGAAGTTTCCATGGGTCGACAAATTTTTATAGAAGGTTTGTGAAGGATTTTAATTCTCTAGCCGCTCTTTTGACCGAAGTCATTAAGAAGGATAAATAATTTTTTTGGGGTGAGAAATAAGACCAAGCCTTTAGGATTTTAAAGGAGAAACTTAGTTCCACGCCTTCACTTCAACTTCCAAATTTTGAGAAGATGTTTGAAATTGAGTATGATGCTAGTGGTGTGGGCATTAGTGCGGTCTTGATGCAAGAAGGTAAACCCATAGCTTACTTTAGTGAGAAGTTGAGACGAGCTTTATTGAAATATTCTACCCATGATAGGGAACTCTATGCCTTAATGAGAGCTTTAACAAATTGGCAACATTATTAGTGGCATAAGGATTTTGTGATTAGGACCGATCATGATGCCTTGAAGCATATTAGAGTCCAAAATAAGCTTAATAGGAGACATGCCAAGTGGATGGAGTTCATTGAGTCTTTTTCTTATGTGATTAATTATAAGCAAGGTAAAGAGAATATTGTAGCAGATGCTTTATCTCGAAGGTATGCCTTAATGAATACCTTGGCTTCTAGATTGATGGAATTTGAGAGTTTGAAGGAGTTGTATCCTAATGATAATGATTTTGGAAAGATTTTTGGAGATTGTCAAGTAAGCTTAAATGGATGTGTGCAAGTTATTGAGGGAAATAATGAAGCTAGAGTTCCTAGATTTGAATTGAAAGATGGATACTTGTTTAGAAATGGAAAGCTTTGTGTTCCTATGTCTTCTTGGAGAGAGTTGTTGGTAAAAGAGGCACACAATAGAGGCTTGATGGGTCATTTTGAGGTTTCCAAAACCTTAATATTCTTGGTGAGCATTTTTTTGGGCTAAGATGAGTAGGGATGTAGAAAAAATTTATAAAAGGTGTCTGGATCAGTGTTTTGAAAAGCGCGCGCTTCTGCGCAGCGAGGCGCAGTATCTGCGCTTTTTACGAGTGAAGCGAAGCGGAAAAAAAAAGCGCACGCTTTTTTCAGTGAAGCGCGAAGCGCAACAGTGTTGAAGCGCACGCTTTGCTGCGTTTTTTTTAAAAAAAAAGTTAAAATCTGATTTGTTTTAAAGGAAAAGAATATATAAAGCTAAATTTTAGGATTTTTGACACAAAGTAAAAGAAAGAACGCAGCCTCTCTCATCAGCCTCTCACCACGTAGACCAGTTAATTTCTCCTCTTCTTTCTTCTTCCACTCTTCTTTCTTTCTTCCTCCTCCTCCTCCTCCTTCTTCTTCTTCTTCTTCTTCTTCTTCTTCTTCTTCTTCTTCTTCTTCTTCTTTCTTCTGTTAACAAGCAGACTCTTTTTTTTTCTTCTTCCTTTCTTCCTCCGATCTCCTCTTCTTCTTTCTATGCTCTGTTTCACTTTCCTTCCTGCTCTGTTTCACCGCCTTTCTTTAAGCTCTGTTTTTCTTTGTATTTTGGATTTTAGTTTTATTATGCTTGTCCTATGGAGGATTATTTGCTCTTTCCTTTAGTGTTTGGATTGAATTTATCTTATTTTTAATGCATTCTTGGCTTCTTGCTTATTTAAATACTAAAATTTATTTGTGAAAAAATATTTTTTTATTTTTTTAAAATTGTGCTTCATGTATAAAAAGCGCGCGCTTCGCGCTTTGAAGCTCCAGGGCACTCGTCGCTTCATTGCGCTTCTCGCTCACCAAAACACTGGTCTGGATTGTAAGCATGCTAAATCTTGTACCCCAACTCCATAATTTGTATACTCCTTTGCCTATTCCTAGTGGCCCTTTGCTTGATATTTCTATGGACTTTGTTGTTGGTCTACCTAGGACTAGAAATGGAAGAGATAGCATTTTTGTTGTTGTTGATAGATTTTCTAAAATGGCTCATTTTATTGCTTGTCATAAAAGTGATGATGCATCTCATGTTGCCACTTTATTTGTTTATAATATGATGAAGTTGCATGGTGTACCCAAATAATTGTTAGTGATAGGGATTCAAAATTCCTTAGCATTTTTGGAGGTGTTTGTGGGAATTTGGGAATAAAATTGCTATTTTCTACTTCTCGTCATCCTCAAACGGATAGTCAAACCGAGGTGGTTAATAGAACCTTGGGTAACATGCTTCGGGCTATGGTTAAAGATTAATTAACTTCTTGGGAGGATCAATTACTATTGATTGAATTTGCATATAATAGAACTATTCATAGATGTATTGGTATGACTCATTTTGAATATGTTTATGGTTTTAATCCTCGACTCCATTGGATTTAACTCATATGCCTAAAGATGTTATTTTGAGCATAGATGCAAAAGCTAAAGCCAAAGGCCATGAAAAACATTCATGAGAAAGTGAGGACGCAAATTGAGAAGACCAACTGAGATGCAACCAAAAGAGCAAACAAGGGAAGAAAAAGAATTACCTTTGCACCCGGTGATTGGGTATGAGTTCATTTTAAAAAAGAATATTTTCAAGTAAGAGGAAAATCAAGCTTATGCCAAGAGGAGATGGACCCTTTAAAGTGCTAGAGAAGATTGGAGACAATGCTTACAAAGTGGATCTTCCTAGTGAGTATTTGGTTCATGATGTCTTCAATGTTAGTGATTTGTCTCTCTTTGATGTAGATAAGAGGAATTTGAGGACGAATTCTTTTGAAGAAGGGGAGAATGATGTAGATCAAGTCATGAAAAAGAGGCCTTTTAGTAGATGTCAAGCTAAGAATTTTCAAGCCTTACAAGCTTTATGGATGAAGATGGAACCTTTGGAATGCTCCAATGTGGAAGACTTGAAGATATTTAATGTATTAAAAATGTTACCACTTTAGTTTGTAATTAGTAGCAATTAAGTCTTTCTAATTAGACTTGTAATGATGGGAAATTAAGACATTTCCTACTATTTTGGCCCCTTAGTATAAATGATAAGCATTTAGTTCCATAGCTAGTTTTGGGATATTTGATGAACTATCTCCTTGGTGAGAATTTGAGAACCCGTTTGTTGGCTTTCATCTTTGACCTAGGATTTTCAAGTTTGGTACTATCTTCTTGAAGATTCTACTAGTTGAACTCATTTGGAAGGTAAATTGGTATTATTAACTTTTATATTTTCCAATTGTTTATCCAATTTGTGTCTAATTTTTCTTTTTAATTTCTATCTTTCCATTCCATCCTTGTTATACTTATTGTTTTACATCAAATACACAATGATTTAAGAGAATTTATTGAGATTATAAAAGTGATACTCTTAAATATAAAAGATAGAAATTTGGTATTAAATTCTAAATAATGGTACTAGTGAAAAGCTTCTAGATTGTTGGATATATGAATACTTTAGAGATGGCGATTTGTTGTAATTTTCCTATTTTTTATTAAAAAAAAAAGAAAGAGAATAAGATATATTTAATGTCGGTCTGAACATTTTTTGTTAACCCCAAACCAAATCAAATATATTAATTTATTTTTTTCAACACCAAACCAAACTAAATTAAATGGCTAGTCGATTTTTTTCGACTTGACATGATTTGTTGATTTGATTTGGCTCACCAGTTTGATTTGTACACCCCTACATATGGCAACAATTGGAATTATATAGCTACCCTTGGCGTAGTTCCAACGGTTTGAGTTGTCGGCCTTCAATGTTGCTAGTCGATTTTTTTCGACTTGACATAATTTGTTGATTTGATTTGGCTCACCAGTTTGATTTGTACACCCATATGTGGCAACAATTGGAATTATGTAGCTATCCTTGGCGTAGTTCCAATGGTTTGAGTTGTCGGCCTTCAATGTTAAGGCAACTTGCACTTAGCCAGGTAAAGTAATTAGTATTAATTAGGTTAATAATCAGTGTCAAAGCTACTTTTATTCCTCAAGTATCACTAGCACTAGCTTCACATAACTTTGACAACTAGGCAAACTTTATTGCTCGAAGTGCCAAGATAGTACGATATCTTCCTGTTCTAGAAATTCCAACAGCTCTGGCCTCTGAGTATTGTGATAGATTTCCTACTAGACGACGTACATATACACTTAAAATATACATTCTGCATACATTTACACATGACAAAAGCTAAGTAGGTTTTTTTTTTTTTTGTTTGCTCTGAAAGCATCTATTCTTCTTTTCTAGCCATAGCCCATAAGGTCCACACTATATACACAGTAATTGTTATCCAGAAAGACTTTACTTTTCTGTCCACCATTTGATCCTACCAGCTTTTCAATAATTGTCTAATAAAGAAAGGCATGACCCAGTTGATTCCACAAATCTTCAAAAATAAATCCCACAACTGTCTTGACATGTTTCAGTGAATAAGCAGATGATCAGTTGTCTCCTCCTCTGCCTCGCAAAATAACACCTGCTACAAAGTACTCCCTTAATTCTTTGCAACCTACTTTGGGTTGATGAAGCATTTAAAGTTGTTATCCAACCAAAACAGATAACTTTTGGAGGGGCCTCGTCTTCCACAACATTTTTCATGCCATTTAAGATACCATTTTCTGTAGAATAACATAGCAACTCTTTACTATATAAAATTCATCTTTCTATGATTTCTAGACTAAAGATTTTTTGTTCTATGCACATGTGCAACTGAATCCAATAGTAGGAGTAATTGGCTTGCCTCCTCTATCTCTCAGTCATTAAAATCTTTACTAAGGAATAATTGCCAACCATTTATAAGATAAATAGTTAGCCACAGTACCTTTTTTATTCAAAGTCACGCTATAAATAGTTAGAAAAACTGTCTTTCAACCTTTGCTCATGCAGCCATACATCTTCCCAAAACCTTATTGTCCATGCATGTTGCTTTAAGATATGAATAAAAATAAACCTAATAAGAAGCACAATTAAGGTAGTCATACTTGATTCAAATGATTAAGTTCAGCCATAGGAGGCTTGAGTCTTACAAGACTTAACACTGTGATAGGTGGATCGTTCGCAATATGTATGCTTTACATCTTTGAATTGTTCATCGTGTACACCCCATGTTGCTTGAGTCTTTATTTTTTTATATTTATCTATTTTAAACTTTATACCTTATTTTAAGTTATTAGATTTGAAATTTGTGTGAATTTTCGTCATTACTCTTAGGGACCTTTTGTTTATGTAATGTAATGCATAGCAAAACAAGCCAAAATAATCTTACGGTGCTCTGTTGGACGTTGAAAGTTGGAAAGTGGTACTGCATATATAATTTTGCACTGTTAAAGTGTCATGTCTAGTCTGACTTTAATTAATTTGTCTGAGGGCTAGCCCTTCATATACTTGAGTGTCCACGAATATTTGGAATTATAGAAGTGTATTGGATAAAAACCGACGTCGCTTAAAAAGTAACACGTGTCTGTCACGTGGTACAGACAGAGGTTCCCCGGACAGATATCTAACGGACAGATGACTGGCCAGGCGGTTACCACGAGCAGGCTTAGAGCAGTAACGTAACGCTTCCCAAATCAGCGCGATTTGAATGAGCGGTTACCTAATCGTACGCGATTGCTTAATGAATGGTCATGAAGGCAACAGTTACACATCCAGCGGTTACGTATCCAACAGATACATACCCAGCGATTACAAGCCCAACGAATGCCTATCAGATCTATAAATAGCACTCGTTCCGAATCATTGTAACACACATTCTCTTCTCTGCTTACAATATCAATAAAAATATTCTCTTTACTCTTGCTCAATACTGTTCTTCATTTATATTTGCCGGATACTTTGCTCTCGAACCTTCAAGTATAATCAGTAATAAGAAATCATCACCGGGATCAAGTGATCCGATACAGTTCCTTCTATCTATTATATTCTCACTTTAATCTTATTTATCTTTGATTATCTCGTATTACGTCCATATCTTCATTTATTGTCATCGCATCTCAATTGGAAATCGTGCATGTATTCATAATCTAGTAATTAGTGCAATTCTGTATTTAATTGGGCTAAACTCTTAATCTAAACTATTGATCGTGACTCCGAAAATACAAATTTAATTATTAATTGGCCTAAAATCGGATCTAAGTTAAACAATTTGGCGACCATAGTGGGAGCCGGTCAATAGCCTCTATAGGTTAATAGTTTGTCTTTTTTCTGCATTGTATTCTTTTCTGTCGATACTTTGTTTGTAACTAACATGGCAGAAAGCGATTCACAACGGACTGTGGCGAACAACGGACTAGAACGTGCCCCTCAGGCCAGCCCTAATTACTCTCCGGACTACTCATCCGACGGGCAAGAACGTTCTTCTCAAGGACCCAGGAGACAATGACACGGGCGTGGACAATCTCGGAGCATGACCCCGCCTAGAAGACGACGCCATAATAGTCTCTCCCCTGACCAAAGAGATCTCCAAGAGACAATCTTTGAATTTATGCAGTAACAAACGGTGGTCAACAGAGGAATCAATGAGGCGATCAACTCTCTTCGAGGGCAAATCCCTCAAGTTACGAGGACTGATCCTGCAGCCCAAGGTCGAGATGTTCCTTCTTCACACACTTCAAGGCAAGATCGAGAACGAAATGCGGCCAACAACGGAGGAACCATGGACCCGACGACCCAAGCAAACCAAAATCAGAACGGAGGATCTATGGTATCCACTGAGATGAGCGTCGTCATGGAGGCACTCACCAAGAAATTCAAAGAGAGTGAAGAAGCGCTTCAAAAATCTCTCCACTAGAGGATTGACAAGATACCAGGTGCTCCACCCACATTAAAGAAGGTCGACGTTCAACGCTATTCGCAAAGGCCTTGGAAGAAGGAAGCAGCACCAATGGCGATACCAAAAACATTCAAGATGCCAATCATTCCGAGATATCGTGGGACTTCTGAACCCAATGATCATCTCATGATGTTTAGCAATTTTATAAAGGCAAGTGATCTCACCGATGAGGAGATCGAATCTGTGCAATTGAAGAAATTCGTGGAGACCCTAGCGGATGGAGCTCTACGATGGTACTCAATGTTGCCACCAAACTCCATTGGGTCCTTCGCGGAAATGGCTGAACTATTCGTGAAAGCCCACACAGGCGCCCAGAAGACGGAAACTCGCGTGGAGGACATCTTTGAAATCAAGCAAAAGCCCGGCGAGTCTCTCCGTAGATATGTAGACCGTTTCCAACGGGAACGTATGTTGCTGACCAAAGTACCGGACAGATGGGCGGCCATTGCGTTCACCAACAGTTTGGATGTCAAAAGCTCAGAGGCTATGCGCAGGCTATACGAATCTCTGCACGAATTCCCAGCACCCGATTGGTCAAATGTCTACAATCGCTACAATTCCAAGGTATGCATTGATAAAGATAAGCTGATAGTAACCACTGCCCGAGGAAAGAACCAATCACAAAGCGGTGGCCCTGGCGGAAAGATGGAGTCGGAAAGGTCGGATGTGCATTATGAACCGTATCCTGACTAGTCACGCAACAACTCCAAAGGGCGCAGTCGTAATAACAAAGGGCTATCACCGTGGGGGGGAGGGGGGAGGGGAGGGGGGATGATTCAGAGTCAGATACTCGTGGAGCCCCAAGTCTACCAAACTTCAACATAGAAATGTCTGAAGTAATTGCAGCGCTTAAAGATATGGGCGAAAAGGTCAAGTGGCCAAAGGACATGAAAACTGATCCAAGCAAGAGGAATCAGGACCTTTGGTGCGAATTTCATCGCGACCACGGTCACACCACTGAAGATTGCAAGGCCTTAAGGTACGAGGTCGCACATCTATTAAAACAAGGGTTCCTGAAGGAGCTTCTAACCGAGAAGGGAAAGCAAACTCATGCGAGGGCTCAGCAGAACAAATCTGGCCCCTCACGGGCATCTTCCCCGAAGATGACAGTCAACGTTATCTCAGGCGGGATCGAAGTTGACTCCGTTGTTTTCACAGCGAAGAAGTACGCAAAGGTCTCTATTACAAGGACCAAGCGTCCACGGCCAGAAGAAACAATAACATTTGAAGATTCGAACACGGATGGCTTGCAGTTCCCGCATGTTGACGCACTAGTCATAACATTGCGCGTGGCCGAGTATGATATCAAAAGAGTGCTTGTTGATGCGGGCAGCTCTGCGCACATCATTCAATCACGCGTCGTCAAGGAGATGCAGCTAATGGAGAAGATCGTGCCAGTATCGCGAGTTCTCTCCGGCTTCAACAACTCAAGCGAGAAGACCCTTGGAGAAATTACTCTCATGACTCTTGTCGAGGGAGTGGCAAAGGAAACAGTGTTCTATATTGTCAACAGAGACATGGCCTATAACATTATCCTTGGAAGGCCATGGATCCATGAAATGCAGGTTGTCCCCTCCACGTATCATCAGGTATTAAAATTCCCATCGGAGTGGGGAGTACGCGAGGTACGAGGAGAGCAACGCTCTGCTCGAGATTGCAATTCGGTGGCCCTCAAGCTGCCCGAAGAAAGTAAATAGCAATTACAGCAACCGGGATCTGACGCAGCAAATGAAGAAGCAAAGTACAAGGTCCTGGAATTCATCACAAAGCTAGAGGCACGGGAGAATTATACACCAACCCTGGAAGCTTTGGATCCAGTAGAACTCTTCACGGACATGCCGGAGTGGAAGGTCTACTTGGGGACGGAATTGAATGAATGCCTACGAGGAGACATCCTTCAATTCCTCAAGGAGCGGCATACGACGTTCGCTTGGTCTCATTCAGACACGACAGGTATTTCTACAGAAATTGTCTCTCACAAGCTGAATGTCGACCCTTACCACTGTCCGATGAAGCAGAAGAAGCGCCAACAGGGAGCTTTTCGGAATCAAATCATAAATGACGAGGTTGATCGACTGCTGAAGATTGGATCTGTACGAGAAGTGAAATATCCAGACTGGTTAGCCAACGTGATCGTTGTGGCCAAGAAAAATGGCAAATGGCGAGTCTACATTGACTTCACTGATTTGAACAAAGCATGTCTGAAGGATTCATATCCCCTTCACCGGATAGATCAGTTGATTGATACAACCGCCGGCCACGAGGTGCTCACCTTCCTTGATGTATATTCAGGGTACAATCAAATATTGATGGATCCCAACGACCAGGAGAAAACGTCATTCATAACGTGCAGAGGTACGTATTGCTATAAAGTCATGCCATTCTGGCGCACTTGAAGGAAGCTTTCCGAATACTCGACCAATACAACATGAAGCTTAACCCAGAGAAGTGCGCGTTCGGAGTCGGTTCAGGAAAATTCCTGGGCTTCATCGTCTCTCAATGAGGAATTGAAGTCAATCCCGCTCAAATCAAGGTGATTGAGTCAATTCCAGTCGTACTCCACAACAGGAAGGACGTCATGAAACTAACCGAAAGGGTGGCAGCCTTGCGCAGGTTTATATCCCGCTCGTCTGACCGGTGCAAGATTTTCTTTGATGTCCTGAAGCAGAATAAGGAATTCGACTAGACCCCCGAATGCCAGCAAGTGCTAAGAGATCTGAAGAAATATCTATCCAATCCACCATTACTCTCTACGCCTCAGCACGGGGAGCAGTTGCTGATCTACCTGGCAGTCTCCGAATCTTTGGTAAGCGTAATCTTGGTTCGAGAAGAAAAAGGCAAGCAACTTCCCATTTATTACATTAGCAAAGCTCTAATTGATGCGGAAACACGTTACCAACCCTTAAAAAAATTGGCTTTAGCACTACTAACTGCTGCCTGTAAATTACGCCCTTATTTTCAAGGTCATTCAATAGCTGTAGTGATAACCTTTCCTTTATGCAACGTTTTGCACAAACCCAAATTTTTGGGAAGGTCAGTTAAATGGGCTACAGAATTAAGTGAATTTGATATTACCTACCAGCCTAGGGTAGCAATAAAATCACAAGCCCTAGCAGACTTCGTAGCAGATTTTAGCGCTAATATATATCCTGAAGTAGAAAAAGATGCAATCCTCTATGCTGGGCAGGCCCCTGGCGCGTGGACCCTGTACACTGATGGCTCCTCGAGCGTCAAGGGGTCCGGTCTTGGACTGGTTCTTATCACCCCGTCCGGAGAGATCGTCAGGCAGGCCATCAAGTGCTTGTTTATTACTAACAATGAGGTCGAATATGAGTCCGTGATTGCAGGATTGGAGTTAGCTCGAAGCTATGGAGCAAACATTATCAAACTCAAGAGTGACTCTCAACTAGTAGTCAACCAAGTGACCGGAGGTTTCATTGCACGAGAATCCAGAATGAGAGTGTACCTTGCCCGTGTAAAAGAACTCCTGGCCCAGTTTGACGAGTGGGAAGCGCTCCAGATCCCACGAGAAGAGAACCATGAGGCAGAAGCCCTGCCAAATCTGGGGTCAGTAGCAGAAATTGGGGCGGCCAGCTCCTCGGCTGTCGTTCAACTCCTCTGCACGACCATAGAACGAGAAAAGTTGGAAGTTAATGCTATAAACGCAACTTGGGACTGGTGGAACGAAATCACGAATTATATTCTTCATGGAACTCTGCCCGATGACGCGAAAGCCGCTCGCAAACTCAGAATAAAAGCTGCTCGATATACAATCATCAACGGTGACCTCTACCGTAAGATGTTCGCAGGGCCCTGGGACCGAACCAGATCAATTACGTGATGCGGGAGGTCCACGAAGGTTGTTGTGGTAATCATTCTAGGGGCAAAGCGTTAGCACGCAAGTTGATCCATGCAGGATATTATTGGGATAAAATGGAGAAAGATACAAACGAGTTTGTCAAGAAATGCGATAAATATCAAAGGTTTGCACACCTTCTTCATCAACCGGCAGAACCGGTCCACTCAATTATCTCCCCGTGGCCGTTCTTGAAGTGGGGAATGGACATAGTTGGTCCTCTCCCCGCTGCGCCAAAAGGGGTACGTTTCCTACTAATCGTCACTGATTACTTCACCAAATGGGTAGAAGCGGCTGCATATGCAAAGATACGGCAAACAGAGGTAATTGACTTCCTTTGGCGATATGTCGTATGCCGTTTTGGAGCACCAAAGGAAATAGTCATGGATTATGGCCCACAATTCATCGACCAGAAAGTGACTAGGTTCCTCGATGACTTACACATCAAAAGGATTACTTCTTCTCCATACCACCCAGTTGCCAATGGACAAGTAGAGTCAACGAACAAAATAATCATCGAGTCTCTCAAGAAGTGCCTCGAGCAGGTCAAAGGGTGTTGGGTAGAGGAACTGCCCGGTGTACTATGGGCTTATCGCACGACAATAAAAATGAGTACAGAGAAGACACCTTACTCATTGGTGTACGACGCAGATGCTCTAATCCCGGTTGAAATTGGAGAGCCAAGTCTACGGTATGCACATGCCACCGAAGAATCCAATTCGATCAATCTCTCCGACGAGTTAGATTTCCTCGAAGAACGAAGGGAACTAGCATTTGTACGAGTAGTCGCCCAGAAGGAATGAATAAAACAATATTACAATCGGGGACTACGCGTACGAAGTTTCCAAGTTGGAGATTTTGTGCTAAGAAAAGTGTCTTAGAACACACAAGAAGCAAATTCGGGAAAGCTAGGCTCCGATTGGGAGGGCCCCTACAAGGTAGTCGCGTCAGTCGGCAAGGGATCTTATCGCTTAGCACGACCAGATGGCTCGATTGTCCCGAACAATTGGAACGTGATTCACCTCAAAAGGTATCACTTCCGAATGGTAAAACGGTCAGTTATTCTCTTCCTACCCTTTAATTTTGTGACATTCCTACTTTTATTATACTTCTTTTAAATGGTACTAACGGCCTGAACAAGGCTAGATCCGTTTAGCTCAATTGGTAGAGCTCGAAGTTCTTCAACTTCGCGGCTGTGGGTTCGAAACCCTCAACGGACACACTCCTCGTTTGGTTATATGTGTTCTTTTATCTACGACCAGCCTTAACTCTTTTTATGTTAAATCTTTTCTTATTTCAACATAAAAATAAGGAGGGTGGTAAGAGGCCCATGTAGGCTAGATAAGACCTTCGTAAAGGCAAAAGACCTTGCAAAAAGGCAAAAGGTAAAAGACCTTGCAAAAAGGCGAGTTTTCAAAACTTTTTATGTGACAAGCTTCCACGAAAATAAGAGAAGTCGTTCACAAGGCCAGCGACTCGGCCAGAGTTAAACTACAAATTTTCTGCGATAACTTTCGACTATCAAGATGATAAGCAAAGTTGTTCGCAAGGCCAATGATTCTGCCATAACTTATTGACCACTACTCGGTCAGAACAAAGCATCTGCGCAGATCATTCACAACTTATGACCTCTTCCTTGGGAAAGGCTAAGTTAAAACATTCGGACAGACTTTTGAAGACCAGTTTTTAGCAAAGTTCAAACTTCTAAAAATCTCTTAGACAAAAGGCATGAAGGCCACAACACATCCAAACGAAAATCAAAGATTCAGGCTATATACAGTCATTGAATTAAAAAGGTCTGAAAATATATACATTATCCTGACAAAACAATAAAATGCCGAAACGGCTGACAGAAGTTTTGTTGAGTGATCAAGGTTAATGAAACCGGCCAAACAAGGATTAGAGAGTCCCTAAGAGACCTCTATCCACAACTAGGGGTGGGTATAAAGTCTGAAATACCGAATTCCGCACCGAACCGAATTAATTCAGAATTTTGGAATTGGTATTTCGGTATTCGGTACAGAATTCGGTATGAAATTTCGGTATTTCAGAATTTCGGTTCGGAATATGGTAAGAGGGTCTGGAATTTCGGAATTCCGAATTCCAAAGTTTTTTGGGTTCATTTTTTAATTTTTACAATAATATGTACCCATTCAAGCGCCAGTACAATAAAATGGCCCAACGACCCAATCCAACTAAAATTCAGCCTTGCTTCTTAACGAACTTCCACTTTTCATTTCAATTCAAATACTAAATCATTGGTCTCTTTTCCACCAAAGCTGCTGTAACGTGATCACATGTGCAGTAAAATGAAGAAAGAGCAGCCATGTTGGCTGCTTTCATTTGTTGTATGCTACTGCCATTTTAAAATGGAGCAAGAGCAACCTTTAAAATGGAGCAAGAGCAACCTTTTTCGATCAACTCTTTGGGTTTGTTTAACTATTTTCTATTGTTAGGTATTTGATCTATTAATATTCAAGTTGTCCAACTGTTGGAGATGAAAAATTCAGTTCCACCTGCTTGCAATCAGATTGGAATTACATGGCCGTGGAATAGATACAAATTAATATGCGAAAGTTCTTCATTTCCATTGATTCGACTTTACTGAAGTTTAGAAACTACAACTTGCAAGAAATTAATTTGGTATACCGAATACCGCACCGAATAAAACCGAACCAAAATATAAAATACCGAACTGTACCGAAGTAGTTTGGTATGGTATTTGGTATCCACCCTTTGAAAACCATATACCGAAATACCAAACCGTATTTGATAAAACCGTTCCGAAATACCGAACGCCCACCCCTATCCTTAACCAATCATCCGGCTCTCGCCGAATATACAAACCTACAACCTAATCAATTTGGGGGGGCATTAATTTTGGGGACTACGACCAGAACCCGACGCACTAGCTCCATCGGCTCTGTCATCATCACCTAAGCTCTCATCATCATCTTCATGTTCATCTACTTCAGACTCTTCGGGAGAAAGGTTCATACTTTCCTCACTTCATGAACAGCGCACTTTGTTTTCAGCATCGTTTCCTCGACGTTGATCTGACCAGCATGGACCTGCTCGAGCAATGTTCGCTTGGCCTCGAGTACGGTAAGCTTCGCCTTGATTTCAAATTGATCATGCAAGTTGGCCAAGTCCTTGGATAACACGCCTTGAACGCTCATCAACTGGGCAGCTTGGTCCTTAGCGGCTTGAAGCTTAGCTCTGGCTTTAGCAGACTCTTCCTTAGCCCTTTGCAGGTCCATCTCACAAGATCCACGCTCATCGAGTGCCTTGTTCAGTGAAGACTTGCATTCTTCAAGCAGAGCCTCCAGGCCTCGAGCAAATTGTGCGAACCCTTCTTTCTCTTCAGAAAGAAGGTCCTTTTCCTTGGTAAGTTCGTTAATATGTTCAACACGTTTGTTGTTGGTCTCAGCCAACCGGTTAACTTCATTCCCAAGGAAACCACACCTCTCTGCCAGGACCTTATTCTCCTTCAAAGTCTTTAGCAACTCTTTCTTCAGTTCGAGCACCTGGTCAGGGTCGTTGATCCTGGAACGGAACATCAACTCGGCCGCTATCAGAGTTGACTGAAGAAGCAAAAGAAATAAGGTTAGAAGTATAAACCCAAAATTACTTTCGATTCAAACAGTGTTAAGAAAAGCACTTACCCGGAAAGAATCGGCAGCAATAGTAAAAGCCAACTCCTCGTCACTCATCTACCTCATTGTCCACTCCTCTCAGAGACCAATGAGCGATGAAACTGCTTTGGCTAAACTTCCCGGCCTGGTCACAAAGTTGACATTGGGGGCTACCTTCATAGAGCATTCCCTCTCGCAGTACTTAGGCTCCTTAGCCTGCTCGGAGGGAAAGTTCGGACCAAATTTGTAGCGCATGCCCCGAATGTCCCTTGGCCCAGTCTGACCGCTGATGGTGGTCCGCCGAGTGAGCTTTTCTTGACATATCAGAGTCGTCCCCACTCCAGGATCTCTTGTGCCGCATTCATGAAGACAGACGGGCACCTTCCCCTCAGCGGCCACGTTCTCCAAGTCCTCAAAATAAAAAACACGAGGACCCTGGCCACCCTCTTGGGAGATCTCTTCTCCTCCTTCTTCTTTTTATTCGCACGGGCAGACTCCTCCTCGAACTTCCTCTTGTCACTTCGAAGAAAGGGCTTTCTCACAAGGGGTTTAGTAGCTTCAGTCTCAGTATCTGAAACATCGATTACCTCCTTGTCAAAATCCTCTCCCCGTGCAGATTCGGGGACTTCAACAGGAGTCTTGG
The DNA here is from genome assembly GCA_037355625.1 of Petunia x hybrida. Classification (NCBI taxonomy): domain Eukaryota; kingdom Viridiplantae; phylum Streptophyta; class Magnoliopsida; order Solanales; family Solanaceae; genus Petunia; species Petunia x hybrida. Next base: position 660,235 of record JBBBVM010000072.1, read on the forward strand.
CCTCCTTTTTCTCAGGCTCAGGCACATTGGCACCAGGTGGGGTCTCACCTCCAACAGCTGAGGCTTGCCCAACAGCAACGGAAGCTTTGCGAGCAGATTTCTTCCGTGCTCCGCCCTCACCTTGGCCCTTCTTTTTCCTCTTCACGGAGCTCATGCCGCCAGACAATAGCTCCTCACCACCTTCCTTCCCGCGCACTGCCTCCACTTGCTGCGACCTCATCCGCGGGGTCAACATCGAATCCTGACGACACTACCTGAGAAAAAGGGGCAGGAAAGAAGTCTCCCTGTGTGCCAAGACTTGTAAGAAGGCAAAGTAGTTAGATACGGCAAAGCCACGGAGAGAAGAAATAGCTACAACAGTGAAAAGTTCTTACCGTGAGTCTGCGCGGTCGGACTCTTTTGCGTAGCAAAGTACACCCATTCCCTATGCTCATCAGGGAACTTCTTCAGAATAGCCTCAACCCATGCCGTTAGCTCACCAATCGATATGAGCTCATCGTAGGGCAGCTTGGCAGCTGTAAGGAAGAATCAAAGGAATGAGTGAACAGAGAGGAAGAAGCATGAAAATTCAAAAGAAAACACGGGGACTTATGCCTTTTATTCCAGATCTCGGAGAGAGGAGTCTTGGAGTTGAAGGACAGTGCCTGGGTGCGCACGAATATGTACCGGTGCAACCAACCCCGGTCATTTGTGTCCTCAGAACTGCGTACCAATCCCTTGCTCCCACGCATTCTGGCGTTGACAAAACCATCCTTAAAAATTTGTATGCTGTACAAAGAAATAAAAATCTCATATTAAAAAATTTGACCGGTTTCTTCCGCAAACCAGTCCATAAGTGTTACTATTCTATACATACTGGGGCTCAGTTGCCCCGGGCAGAGAAAATACTCCCTACAGAGCCTCTCGAGTACAGGATGTAGGGGCAACGTGCAACCAATTGTGAAGGGGTAGGTGGACATGGTCGTCCACCCAGCCCTATAGGAAGTAATTCTCTCCGTTTCAGATACCGGCAAAAAGGGAACACTCGCATCCCAATTACAGTCCGCTCTAACTCGCGAGATCATCTCAAACGTAATCCCAGATTTGAATCTGTACGCCGACCATGCGCGTACATCTCCGTAATTGTTGAAAGCCTTGACATTGCAGACTTTTTCCAATTCACCCCAATTCTTGGGGATGATCTCTGCAGCGATGGCCTGGGCAGCCCTAGGCCTAGGGGTAGCCGCGGAAGAACTACCAGTGGCAGCGTCCGTGTTCAAGTTGTTCTTAGCCTTTGGAGACATGGTTCAAGAAGAATTGAGAAAATTGGAAGGAAGATTGAAGGATATTCAAGGGTTTTTCAAGATTTGGAAGTTGTAGAATGAAAGCAAGTAAAAGTGTTAAAATTCAGTAAACCCCTATTTATAGGAGTAAAAAGTCTGGCCCATCAGATTCCCATAAGACATGTGGAGGTTATCGAAGAGGCCACAATCAGATCCAACCGTCAAAAGAGGAAGTAGGTTTCGCCGAGTTTTGAAGCAGCATCATTGCCCTGAAGTGCAGCGGTCACCTCGCAACTGAAAACAGACGTGTGCACGTGACTGAAGCGGTTAAAATCATTACTTTTACCCTTGGGACGCGCAGTAATCACTTCGAAGCTGACAGCGGACGTGCAGACGTGCCAGTTGCAGTTACTTTTTTACGTCGCGCATTTAATGCACACGTCACTGAAGCTTGTCATATTACTGATAAAGGGCGCACGTCACCGAAGTTCGTCATGTTGCAGAAAAAGGTTGGATTTTACAAATAAAATTTCCCGCCAAAAATTCACATCCACTCCTTGAGCAGAAACTCTGCTCGAGAAGTGCGGGGACTATCTGTATTGGATAAAAACTGACGTCGCTTAAAAAGTAACACGTGTCTGCCACGTGGCACGAGCAGAGGTTTCCCCGGATATACATCTAACGGACAGATGACTGGCCAGACAGTTACCACGAGCAGGCCCAGAGCAGTAATGTAACGCTTCCCAAATCAGCACGATTTGAATGAGCGGTTACCTAATCGTACGCGATTGCTTAATGAATGGTCATGAAGGCAACAGTTATACATCCAGCGGGTACATACCCAGCGGTTACAAGCCCAACGGATGCCTATCAAATCTATAAATAGCACTCATTCCGAATTATTGTAACACACATTCTCTTCTCTGCTTATAATATCAATAAAAATATTCTCTTTACTCTTGCTCAATACTGTTCTTCATTTACATTTGTTGGATACTTTGCTCTCGAGCCTTCAAGTATAATCAGTAACAATGAATCCTCACCGGGATCAAGTGATCCGATACGGTTCCTTCTATCTATTTTATTCTCGCTTTAATCTTATTTATCTTTGATTATCTCGTATTACGTCCATATCGTCATTTATTGTCATCGCATCTCCATTGGAAATCGTGCATGTATTCATAATCTAGTAATTAGTGCAATTCCGTATTTAATTTGGCTAAACTCTTAATCTAAACTATTGATCGTGACTTCGCAAATACAAATTTAACTGTTAATTATCCTAAAATCGGATCTAGGTTAAACAAGAAGATAGATGCCTTATGTTACCAAATAGTTATTACTCCAAGTACGTACTTAATTGGTACATAAAACATAAAACTGTAACATATTAGAGTACTCTTCTACGAATTATTACTACTACTCCTAATTTAGTACTACTCAAATATCAGGATTTAATTTAAGAGAAAATATGTGATCTAGACGAGAGAAGTCCATAATTTTCACAAAATATAGAAAACAATCTAACTCCAACAGTACTTGTATTTTCTTTTAAATTTAATCATGCTTCCGGATTTGAAACCACAGGTTAGAAATCTGATTTCGTAATTGACCAAAACATAGATGAACAGAAATATGCATAATTATATGTCCCCGAGCCCACAAATTTCTTGTGCGTCCTTATAAAGAATCTTATCCCCTTACTGTTGCCCAAGGTTCACGGATAAATTCTTCCCAGGATAGAACGGAACGTTCAACTTAGCGGTAGCGGCACTTCAAACCACTAAGTTATCGGCGAACTCAAAATAATGGTGCAAATCACACGACTGACTTACTTTGTTTTGAAAGTAATGATGCAGAAAGGAAGAAGAGATATATCAGAAAATTTTAGGGTAAAAAATTCTGAAGGAATAACTATCTATTTATAGCCAACGAAATTCTGGATGAAAGGGTGTGAAGGTGGCTGTTCACATTACAAGTGGCTATTCACGAAATGCAACCCTTCAGGTGGGTGGCTGTTCACATTGCAAGTGACTATTCATGAAAGCAACCCTTCAGGTGGGTGACTGTTTTACAAGTGATTATTCATAAAAAGCAGCCCTTCTAGAATACGCGGGAATTTTCTAGAGCGGGAATTTTATTAAAGACAAATTACCATTACGAAAACTGTCACATAAAATATTAATATTAAATAAATATTCTATAAGTTGCCTTTTCATCTTCTTCCCTCATTTCCCATTCACACTACCACAATTCAACCGCAACAATCCTCCACATGAATGGGAAATGATGGAAAGTAGGTTTTCCTTTGAAATTTCCATAGTAAATATATATCGGATATACTTGGTCAATCGGAAGATATTTTATCTTTGAACCGTCGAGCTTTAGTGTATACCTAGACAACATATGTCACATAATTAATCCTTATCTATTTTTTGGTTCTCATTGTTGTGTTTGTTTCAGCCATGAACACCGCCTGGTTTAATAAGTGCACAGAGAATTGGCCATACAGAATCCTCCTTGAAGCGGCTTCCATTTCACACTTACATAGGTGATTTCTAAACGTGTAGTCCTGTAGATGTACACTGTTTGATAATCCTCATATCAAACTTAGATAATCATTAGAAAGCAATGACGCTTTATCCTTGGTACTGAATATTGTCTCATCATGAGAATGGATCAAAATAAATTTAGTTTGACAATGTTGAACCGTAACTCACAACTTTGTTTGAGCTCCTTGAACCTAGATCTTGGGATCTCCAGTCTTCTAGGTAGAGTTACCGCCATGAGTCACTTGTCCTCGGCCATAGTCCCATTCCCTTTGATGACTATTCTACTGCCTCTCTAGTTAGGCCTTTTGTAAGTGGATCCGACATATTTTCTTTTGACCTTACATAGTCAATTGTCATAATGCCCCTAGAGATTAGTTGTCTAACGGTTTTATGTCTTCATTGTATATGACGATTTTTACTGTTATACATGACATTCCTTGCCCTTCCTATAGCCGATTGACTATCACAATGTATGCAGATTGGTGTCAATGGCTTTGGCCAAAATAGAATATCTTCCAAGAAATTCCGAAGCCATTCAGCTTCCTCACCGGCTTTGTCTAAAGCTACAAATTCAGCTTCCATTGTGGAGCGGGCAATTAATGTCTGTTTGGACGACTTCCAAGACACCGGTCCCCCACCAATTGTGAAAATGTATCCACTTGTGGATTTAGACTCAGTTGAACCGGTGATCCAGTTTGCATCACAATATCCCTCAATAACTGCAGGGTACTTAGTATAATGCAAAGTAAAGTCTTGGGTATATTGCAAATATCCCAAAACCCATTTCATTGCCATCCAATGAGTTTGGTCTGGATTGTATGTGTATCGACTCAATTTACTTATAGCACATGCTATATCTGGTCGAGTGCAATTCATTATATACATTAAACATCCTAACACGCGTGCATTATCCAGTTGAGACGTACTTTTACCTTTGTTCTTCTTAAGAGCAAGAGTTACGTCTATTGGAGTTTTTGAAACTTTGAAGTCCACATACTTTGTCAAGTACTGATTTGATGTAATGAGATTAAGACAGAGCTAAACCACCAGGAGTTTTATGTATTTTAATACCCAAGATTACATCGGCAACTCCTAAGTCTTTCATATCAAATTGCTAGTCAACAAATGCTTTGTAGCACTTATGTTGGCAATGTCATTACTCATTATCAACATATCATCCACATAAAGGCAGACAATAAATATTTGTTTTGGAGTGTTTTTAATATAAACACATTTATCACACTCATTAATCACAAAACCATTTGACAACATTGTATGGTCAAATTTTGCATGCCATTGCTTTGGTGCTTGTTTAAGTCCATAAAGAGACTTAACAAGTCTATAAACCTTGTTTCCTTTTCCAGGAACCACAAACCTTTCAGGTTGTTCCATATAGATTTCTTCCTCCAACTCTCCATTTAAGAAAGCCGTTTTAACATTCATCCGATGGATTTCAAGACCATACACAGCAGCTAAAACGATTAACACCCGTATGGATGTAATCCTTGTTACCGGCGAATATGTGTCGAAATAGTCAAGACCTTCTTTTCGTCTATACCCTTTGACAACTAGTCTTGCCTTATACTTGTTAATAGTGCCATCAGCTTTCATTTTCCTTTTGAAAATCCACTTAGAACCTAACGGTTTATTCCCAGGAGGAAGATTAACCAGCTCTCAAGTGTGATTGCTCAAAATAGATTCTATTTCACTATTGACTGCCTCTTTCCAAAATGGCAATTCTGAAGAAGACATGACTTCTTTAAATGTTTGAGGCTCATTTTCCAATAAGAACGTCACAAAGTCATCTCCAAATGAAGTAGATGTCAGTTGACGCTTGCTGCGTCCTGGCTCTTCTTCATTTGATGTACCCTTGTTAGTTCCTTCCCGAGGTCGTTTGGATTTCTCACCAAACGATTCATAATCCTTTTCATATGGATATCTATGTTCAAAGAATTCAGCATTATCTGATTCTATTACCATATTAACATGAATTTCAGGATTTTCTGATTTACAAACCAGAAACCGATATGCTTTAGTATTTGTAGCATATCCTATGAAAGCACAATCAATTGTTTTCGATCCTATTTTAACCCTTTTGGGTTTAGGAACCTGAACTTTTGCTAAACACCCCTACACTCTGAAATAATTCAAGTTGGGTTTCTTTCCTTTCCATTGTTCATATGGAATGGATAGTGTTTTGCTATGGGGCACTCGATTGAGTATTCGATTAGCTGTAAGAATAGCTTCCCCCGAAAAGTTCTGGGGTAAACCCGAACTTATCAATAAGGCATTCATCATCTCCTTTAACGTTCTATTCTTTCTTTCCGCAATCCCATTGGATTAAGGCGATTACAGTGCAGTTTTTTGATGAATAATGCCATATTCCAAACATATTTCTTCAAAAGGAGATTCATATTCACCGCCCCTATCACTTCTTATCATTTTGATCTTTTTGTTAAGTTGCATTTCAACTTTCATTTTTGTATTGCTTGAATGCGAAAATTGCCTAGTCTTTACTACTAAGGAAATAAACATAGCATTAACGAGTGCTATCGTCAATGAAAGTTATGAAATACTTCTTTCTACCGCGAGATGGTATTGAATTCATGTCACAAATATTCGTATGAATTAAGTCTAAGGGTTCAGAATTCCTTTCAACTGATTTGTAAGGATGTTTGACATACTTAGACTCAACGCATATTTGACATTTTGATTTTTCACATTCAAATTTAGGCAATACTTCCAAATTGATCATTTTACGCAAGGTTTTAACATTGACATGTCCCAACCGAGAATGCCATAAATTGTTGGACTCAAGCAAATAAGAAGAAGCTGAAATTTTATTCATATTGTCAACGACCATTACATTCAGCTTGAAAAGGCCCTCATTTAGGAACCTTTTCCTACAAATAGATCATTCTTAGTTAATACAACTTATCAGAAACAAAAACACACTTAAACCCGTTCTTGACGAGAAGTGCAGTAGAGACTAAGTTTTTCCTAATTTCAGGAACATGAAAGACGTTGTTTAGAGTCACCACCTTGCAAAAGTCATCTTAAGACAGACTTTCCCATATCCTTCAATCTTATCCGTTGCAGAATTTCCCATAAAGATTGTTTCATCCGTTCCAGCGGGAGCTAGGAGGCAAAAGCTTCTTTAACTGCACAGACATGGCGGGTGGCACTAGAATCGATCCACCATTATTTTGGATTTCCAACCAAGTTACATTCGGAAATCACTGCACATAGATCAATGTCTTGAACTCCTTGGGAAATTACGCTCTCTTCAACCATGTTGGCTTGAAGCTTCTCCTTTTTCTTGTCCTTGTCCTTGTCCTTGTCCTTGTGTCAGGGTAATTCTTCTTTCCGAAAGACATCTTTCTCTTATTTTGTTTTGGAGTATGCTTAACAAATTTTCCTCCCTCAATTGTTGAACTTCCATGGGACTTCTTTTCAGCAGACTTGTTATCCTCTTCAATTCTTAAGCGGACGATCAAATCTTTAAGCGACATCTCCTTGCGCTTATGTTTCAAGTAACTCTTGAAGTCCTTCCAAAGTGGAGGCAGTTTTTCAATGATTGCAGCTACTTGAAATGTTGCATTGATATTCAAACCTTCAGCAAGGAGATCATGAATGATCACTTGAAGTTCTTGGACTTGAGACACAACAGATTTACCATCCACCATTTTGTAGTCCAAAAACTTGGAAGCCACAAACTTCTTCTGCCCGGCATCCTCAATTTTGTACTTCTTTTCAAGATCATTCCACAACTCCTTGGACATATCAATATTGCTATAAACATTGTATAAATCATCTTCCAATCCGCTAAGAATATAATTCTTGCAAAAGGAAGTCAGAATGTTTCCATGTCTCAGTAACGAGGAAACGGCCATTGTCCGGAGTTCCATCAGGTAATACAAGAACGTCTTCTTTGATGAACTTTTGCAGACTTAAAGTAGTCAGGTAAAAGAACATCTTTTGTTGCCACCTCTTGAAATCAATCCTAAAAAATTTTCTAGGTTTTTCTGCCGGTGCTGGCACCACAATTAGCCCTGCTGGAGGATGGCTTGAACTTGCCCCAGCATTAGCAGAAACTGCTGCATTATTTGCAATATTATCCGTTGTCATTTCTGTCAAAATAAAATAGACAGATTCAGTGAGTGGTGAAGTATTGAAATCTTCAAACCGAACTTAACAACACAATGAAGAGATTATTCTTCAAGCCGATTTAAACAACACAGTGAAGAGATTATTCTTCAAACTGATTTAAACAGCACAATAAAGAGATTATTCTTGCAACTGATTAGGAGTAGAAAAATCACACAGATTTTTAATCTTCAACTAATAGTAACATTAGGAGTAGAAAATCGCGAAGGTTTTAGTCTCCACAGTCACTAAGAAAATCAGAACAGAAAGTATAATAAGATTCTTTAAGCTTGTTAGAAATCAGATTACGTAAGTGACCAAAATAAAAAATAGATGAACAGAAATATGCAGAATTATATGTCTCGAGCCCACAAATTTCTTGTGCGTCCTTTAAGAATCTTATCCCCTCACTGTTGCCCAAGGTTCACGGATAAATTCTTTCCAGGATAGAACAGAACGTTCAACTTAGCGGTAGCAGCACTTCAAACCACTAAGTTATCGGCGAACCAAAAATAATAGTGAAAATAACACGACTGACTTACTTTGTTTTGAAAGTAATGATGCAGAAAGGAAGAAGAGATATATCAGAAAATTTCAGGGTGAAAAATTCTGAAGGAATGACTATTTATTATAGCCAACAAAATTCTGGATGAAAGAGCGTGAAGGTGACTGTTCACATTACAAGTGGCTATTCACGAAATGCAACCCTTCAGGTGGGTGGTTGTTCACATTGCAAGTGACTATTCATGAAAAGTAACCCTTCAGGTGGGTGATTGTTCTCATTACAAGTGACTATTCATAAAAAACAGCCCTTCTAGAATACGCGGGAATTTTCTAGAGCGGGAATTTTATTAAAGAAAAATTACCGTTACGAAAACAGTCACATAAAATATTAATATTAAATAAATAATCCATAAGTTGTCTTTTCATCTTCTTCCCTCATTTTCCATTCACACTACCACACTTCAACCCCAACAACCACTAGTAAAGGTAAATGAATTTCAATCATCCTGTCACACTCTTCTCAATGCATGTATATTAAAAGGGTGGACCACACATATCACGACCTCTCTGTCCCATATGTTTATCAGAACGAGTGTAATTTATCAATACATTACGCCAAATGCTTGTACTCGTCATAGTGTCATGAGTGTCTAGTTATGTTTCACCATTGAATAGATTGGTCTGGTGTTCGTTCTTTTGATTCGATAGACTATTGGATACGAACCAAGTCCCACATCGAAAGTTGACACGAAAAATAAGTTATATATAAAGTGTAGGGATCTCTTAATAGTATGAGACCTTTTGAAAGAAATAGGATTCTATTAATAATATGAGGTATTTAAAAAAAAATATTCGAACTTGGTCCAAAGCGGACAGTATCACACCATATTAAGAGTATCTTTCAGCCCAACATAGACTCACTTTTATATCTTTTGGGGTTAAGTACAAGTAATGTGCTCTTTCAGCCCAACACATTAAGAGGCGGACAGTATCACACCATATTAAGAGTATCTTTCAGCCCAACACAGACTCACTTTTATATCTTTTGGGGTTAAGTACAAGTAATGTGCTCTTACCAATACTTTGCTAAGGAGTATATTAATTGACGAAACATATACTTATTTGAATAAGAATTTTATCTACATGAGCATGTCTAAGTACATGAGCATGTGTATCAATATGTAATTAGTTTTAAAATTGATGGAATCTTAATAAACATGTGTGCATATTATCACAAATGGCACATCAAAAATTGTACGTACTCTGATTCCTGAGAAGTCCTTCCAATTTGGCGCTAGATATGAGACGTATAATTGAAACAGTTAATTGTCTACATGTAGAGGCTCTAAAGTAAGCTTAAGTGATGATGGCTAGTTTAAATTCATTGTTGAAGGATGAGAATATTCATTTCACACAGAAGAGAAGGTAAGAGGGTTTACCTAGTCTCGCCCATATAGAAGGCGGATCTAGTTTTGCTTAAAAAAGTTTGTATGTTTATACATGATGAAACTCATTTTCTGAAAGATGTTTCTGGATGTTTGAGAGCGGAAAATAATTTAGAAATTTTATATAAATAGCTACTCTATTCAGTATACATAAATTATGCACATATTATACACACAGTATGCAATATTATGCATAAAATATGCAAAAAAATAGCTACTTTTTATTAAATTGATTTACCATTGCTCATGCATCATAATTTTCCTACAAAAAGATTATTGTTAAAGCTTCATAATAACACCAGCAAATTGGATAATGTCTTGGTAAAATTTAAGAATATTAAAGATTGATAATGATGTTGTTAAATCATGAGTAATATGGGTTAAGAGTTGAAATTATATTTGTGAAAAAAAAGACTTTCGCCATAAAGTGTGAGTAAGTTTTCTAGCACAAAATACTAAATATGACTTCTTTTCTAGATAGCATTATCTCTATATACCACACTCTATGAGTAGTAAATAAATTTGTAACAAGATAATATAATGGTAATTACAGTCAAACCTTTCTATAACAGCCCCTAGTTATTACAACATTTTAGTATAACAACTTAATTATCTTCAGAACCAATATTTCATGTTATATTTTACATCTCTATAACAACATTCTACCTATAACAACAATGTCGTTCATTATAGTGATACACTCTTTATAAAATTACCTCTCTATAATTGTCATAGTCAAATATTATATAATAATATTTTGTAAAAGATATATTATGTATAAAATAAAATTCAATATATTTATGATAATCATTTTGTAACATAAATATTTTACCTTTTTCGTAATAGAAACACATTGCCTCAACCTACTGCTACTTGGGCCGAGATGGAAGAGTCAACTATTAAGTTTTTAGACAGCCTTCAAAGAAAAGCTATTGAATGAATACCCTTTTGCTGAAAGTTTGGACAAATATCTATGCTAATTCAAATGTTATATTGTTACTAAGAGAATGCAATTTACGAAATAACCTAGAATTATAAAATTCTTGCGTCAAACTTGATTTTTCTTACAATTTCAATTAATTTTAAATGCATATGTTCATTAGATTGTATTTTTTTATTGGTACGGTACAACTAGTTATAGATTTATTAACAATGTATTAACCTTTTCAATTTTTAATTAATGAAATATGAAAATCTATTGAGATTTTAAATTTAACATGTATTTTTTGGTAACTTTTTTACTATAATCAAATGTCAGTATACATGTATAATAATTGTTGATATTACCTTTCATTTATTGGTAATAACGTGCAATGCCTAGTCAAAGTATTTCTTTTGTCTGCATTCATTTCTACCAACGAATGTACATCTTACCTAGCCATTACAGATTGTTACATATCCCCATATTTACTCCTCGTAACAGATGATTAAATTTTGTAATAATTATCATTAATATTTTAACTTCTGTATTTCTCTTCAAACATTTAAACAATTGTAGGCCTGTAAATAGATTGTCTTTCTCCAAATACAGACACACAAAAAAAATTCTCTCTTGTTCTATAGCTTCAAGTTTTAGGTTAATTATTTCTGCAAGTTTCAAACTTCCAGCCACGAGTGCATGCGTTTGGGAGTATTGTGAAAATCCTTGGGAAGCGACTGGCCATGGAGGATTTGCACCAGATTCAGGCCGAATTCACTCTCAAGGCAATGGCTTAGCTATTGCACAGTAATTACGATAAGTTGTTCCTGCCTTGAATACATTTTTTGTTCTTAATATTTTGTTCACTTTTGTACTACTATTCAAACAATTTGAAAGCGAATTACTCATACAATATTGAATAATGGCTGTAACTTTGAACAAAACACTTCCTGATTAGTCAAAACTTGAACCTTTGGAAGGAAATAATTATAAAAGATGGTCACAGAAGTTGCTGATTTTTTTGAACAGTTAGAAATAGATTATGTGTCGTTTGATGAATCTCCTGTTGTTGCTGCTAGTATTACTACTGCTACTGTTCCTACTGCTATTGCAACTGGTACTGCCGTTGCCAGTTCTTCTACTGTTGTTACTGATGTTGTTATAAAAAAGTTTGAAAAGGATAATAAAAATGTTAGGGGGCACCTTCTGGACCATATGTCAAACACTTTGTTTGATCTGTTCATTAATTATAAATATGCTAAGGACATATGGGATATTTAAGAGAAAAAAGTATGGTGCTGATGATGCTGGAAAAAAGAAATATGTTGTTGGTAAGTGGATTGAATTTCAGATGGTTGATGATAAGCCAATCATGGAGCAAGTTCATGAATATGAGAACTTCACTGCTGATGGGCTTAATGAGGGCATGAAGATGTGTGAAATTCTTCAAGCTAATGGTCAGCTTGAGAAGTTTCCTCCGTCATGGAGTTTCTATAGGAACTAGTTGAAACACACGAAGAAAAACTTGACACTCTAGGAGTTGATTAGTCACATGAGAACTGAGGAGACTAACTGTCTCAAGGATGCAGAAGCGACTCGTCTTAAAGGTAAGATGGATGCTCTTACTCTTAATTCTTCTAAATCTAATCTTGTGGAATCTGCTAGTACTTTTATGAAAGACAGGTGCAAAGGCAAACAGAAGAAATGACCGAAGAAAGGGCAAGGGAAGAAACAAAATTTCTACAACAAGCCCGAGAGCAATATCCAGAAGCCAAAGCAAGGAGGACCTTGTTTTGTTTTTGGGAAACTTGGTCATAAGGCTTTTCAATGTACTCAAAGACAAGGATAAAATACGAAGCAAGGAGCCTCTGCCCAAGCTCATCTTGCTGAAGGAAGTGACATTATTGCTGCTATGGTTATGGAAGCTAATATGGTGGCTAACAAGACTGACTGGGTGGTGGACACAGGAGCTTCAAGACACCTCTACGCCAACAAAGAGTTGTTCCATCACTTTGAGGAGTCAATTGATCATGGATAACTCCACTACAACTGGAGTTCTCGGTAAAGGAAAAGTTTTACTTAAGTTGACTTCTGGAAAAAATCTTTAGCCTTGAACAATGTTCTGTACGTACCCTCACTTCGTAGAAACTTAGTTTCTGGAGCACTTCTCAACAAAGTTGACGTTAAACTTGTTTTTGAATCTGACAAAATTATAATTTCTTGTGGAGGAGACTTTGTTGGGAAAGGGTACCTCAGGGGAGGTCTATTTATACTGAACATTGTTCAAGAGATTATCAATAATGGAAGTACTTCAAATTCTGCTTATATTGCTGAGTCTATTGGTTTATGGCATGGTAGGCTAGGAAATTTTAATATTTCTTATATTAAAAGACTTAGAAATATGAAACTGGTTCCTACTTTAAGTATTGGAGAAATTTCTAAGTGCCAAATTTGTTTAGAAGCTAAACATGCCAAAAAGTCTTTTAACTCTGTTACTGGAAGAAAAACTGAGTTGCTTGAACTAGTACATTCAGACTTAGCAGATTTCAAGAACACTGCTAGTAAAGGTGGAAAGAAGTACTACATTATATTTATTGATGAATTTTCAAGATATACTAAGGTATATCTTCTCAAATCAAAGGATGAGGCTGAAGGGATGTTCTTGAAATACAAAGTAGAAGTGGAAAACCAATTATATAGAAAAATAAAGAGGCTTAGATCCGATAGAGGTGGCGAGTATAGTATTCATTTTCTAGAAGCTTTTTGTGAGAAAAATGGAATTATTCATGAAGTTAGTGCTCCCTATACTCCCCAGTAAAATGGTGTAGCTGAGCAAAAAAATAGAACCTTTAAGGAGATGATAAATGCTATGCTTTTAAGTTCTGGATTATTTGACAATATGTGGGGGGAAGGTGTTCTATCTACTTGCTACATTCTAAATAGGGTCCCTCATAAAAAGTTGGATAAGACTCCATATGAGTTGTGGAAAGGGTTCGCCCCTAACTTGATATTCTTGAAAGTGTGGGGGGTGTCTGGCTAAAGTTGGTTTGCTTGATTTCAAATGGGTTAATGTGGAAACTAAGACTTTTGATGTTGTTTTTATTGGTTATGCTCAAAATAGTGTTGCTTATAGATTTATGTCTTTAAATGATCATTCTATCTGTGAATCTAGAGATGTAGAAATTTTTGAGCATGTTTTTCCTTTGAAAAAGAATGTGCCTAGTGATAGAGCTTCTTCATCTTCTATGAATGTCAGTGTTGATTGCGCGCCTTCTTCTCGTAATTTTAAAATTGAGCCTCGAAGAAGTAAGAGGCGTAGAGTTGAGTCTAGCTTTAGTCCTGATTTTATCACTGCTTTTCTGGCTGAGGATGAGTATGATATTGATGTTATAAGTAAAGAACTAGTATCTATCTATTTAATTGAGGAATATCCTAAGACCTATGCGAGGCAATGAAGTCAGTAGATGCTGGTGTTTGGAAAGAGGCCATTAACAATGAATTGGACTCTATAGTTTTGAATCATACTTGGGATTTGTCCGATTTACCTAAAGGTTGTAAACCCATAACTAGCGAGTGGATCTTTAAGAAGAAAATGAGACGTGATGGTACAATTGAAAAACATAAGGCTAGACTTGTGATTAGGGGTTTCAACCAGACATTGATTATTTTGATACTTATTCTCCAGTGACCAAAATAGAAACCATTAGAACTCTAATTGCCTTAGCTGCTATACATAGCTTGGTGGTACACCAAATGGATGTCAAAACAGCTTTTCTGAATGGCTATTTAGAGGAAGAGATCTATATGTTTCTACCTGAGGGGTTTGTGGTGCCAGGTCAAAGGAATAAGGTATGCAAACTTAAGAAGTCTCTGTATGGCCTAAAGCAAGCACCTAAGCAGCGGTATGAAAAGTTCAATGGCACATTAGTGGACAATAGTTATGTTGTGAATGCATCTGATGCTTGTGTTTATTATAAGATGGTAGGGTCAGACTGTGTGATAATATGTCTATATGTGGATAGCATGTTAATATTTGGCCCTAATGTGGATGTTGTTAATGAGACAAAGAAGTTTCTATCTTCTAAATTTGAAATGAAAGACCTTGGAGAAGCAAATGTGATTTTAGGGATTAAAATCAAAAGAACTTCTAATGGTATTTCTTTGAGTCAGTCTCATTATGTTGAGAAAATGTTGAAAAAGTTTGATGTTTTTGATTTAACTCCTGTTAGAACTCCCTATGATCTTACCATACATTTGAAAAAGAATAAAGGTTTTGGTGTTTCTGATGTTTGGCATTTTATGCCTATATTTCTTTAATATTTCCTCACGTTTTAGTACCTTATTCGCTCGTTTTATGGTTTATGAATGTGGTTTTATACTGATTTGATGGCGTGTGTATGTAGGTTGTTATGAAGTGCATTTGGAGCCTTTTGGAGCATGATTGAGCAAGAAAATATTGGATTTTGATTGAGGATTGGGTTGAGCACACGAAGGCACGACACGAAGCGAGCAAAGGAGCAAGAAAACACGAAATTGGCCTGGCGCTGTAGGGCACGTGGCGCGCCACCCACCGCGCCCAGTGCCCCAACGCTATTCCTTGCGCGCCACGTGCCAAAGGCTCTCAAAATGTGACGCTACTGGTTGGTTCGGCGCTTTCCGAGGCGCGGGGCGCCCGTTATACGCCCCGTGTGCGGTTTTTCACTTCCTATTTCATCTAGGATTGGGTCTAACTTATTACTAGGTGTTTGTAAACTCTATAAATACTCTTTTACTTAGTTTTTGAGAGGAGTTCAGACTTTGGAACAAGTTTTGGAGGAGAGGGGAGGAGCCCTAGATGTCTTCTACACAAGTTCTTTCTCTCTTTCTCTTATTCTTCTCTTTAATCCTATAGTTTGTTCGTTCCAGGGTTAGAGTAAATACATGAAGGTTGATGTTTGAAAGTTGATTTCTATATATTGATTTACCATTATGGATTGTTTATTCTTTCTTGATCGTAATTGTTTGATTATTGAGGCCTGATAATTGAACACTATCTATGGTTTTTAGATTGAACTCGAAAGAGGGAATTTAATTACGTAATAAGAAAGAATAGGACTAGTTTAAGAACCCGTGCATCGAGGAACCAATTTGTGAGTAGGATAGACATATACTTGCTTGCCTAGTTTAACTCATTACAGAATTCGTTAATGCGTGCACGTGATTCAACCCATAGACATATAGGGATTGGAGTAGCCTGTATAGACCGTGAAGAATCGAAAGATTTTCATTGGTACATTTAACCTGTAGTTAGCAATCTAGGAAATCAAGAAGTAGAATCAACTGGAAAACTCAACTGGATTGTTCGTAACTCTGACCCGGGACCGTCATCTTTTATTGATAACAACGTAGAATTTGCTCTTTTACTTGATTTCAATAACTTGTTTTTATTACTGCATTTAGTTAGTAAATTCTCAACCATTGGAAAAAGATCCCTGAATAGTTTTAGGAAATTGTTTGCTAGAATTCAGTCTGAATAGTCCTCGTGGGAACGATACTCTACTTATCACTTTATTACTTGTCGACCACGTATACTTGCGTGTGCGTTTGGGAGCAACAAGTTTTTGGCGCCGTTGCCGGGGACTAAATTGATTGTTTTCTTTTTGAACAATTTATTATTTTCTATTCAGGTTTAATTTTTTTAATTTTATTTTTAGTTTATTATTGTATTACTAGTTTACATGGCATCTTTTAATGAAAGTGGGTTGAATGATGGTTGCTCAAATTTTATTGATTCTTGTCTACTTTGTGGAGGCAATCACTTTTGGGAAAATTTCCCGAGTCTTTCAACCCTGCGAGACTGGTTATGTGAATTTTCTACCACCTTTGATTGGAATTTTTGTAAATTGTGTGGTGGTCGGTGGAATGATTGTCCTAAGTGTCATGCTCCTTCCCCCAATAATTTTTGTGATTCTAATGATGTTTGTGAGTTTGACAGGAGCGATAAAGTACAGGTTGTTAGCGAAACTTGGCTAATGGAGCAAGCCAAACTCTTAGAAGCTTATCGGGATTTCAGGAGTGAACTTACAAATATGACGAGGCAATTTATGGAAGAAAGGGTTGTGCTCGGGCAAGAGATCGACGAATTTGGCTTGACTATTCACGACTTGGAGGAGAATTTGAGTGATATGGTTGAGGTGTCTGAAGCCCAATTATCAGTTGTCGTGAATAGTAGATTTGAGATGGAAGAGCTTAGAAGCCAATTTGAGGAGCAAAAAGTGGAATTCCTACTATTCGACCCAATATTAGTTGATGATGCTAAGGTTGAAAAAATCACATTAGAGTCAAGTGAGGAAATAGAAAACATCATAGGTGAGGACTCTAGTGTTTGTGCAAGTGAGGGTGTCAAAAGTAATGCAACTTTAGAATTGAAGCGCATTGGACCTCATTCCAATCATTTTTCAACATTGTGTTTGGATGGTGACATGAAAATTGAGCCACCCGAGCCTATGAAGAAACAAAAGGAGGAGGAACAAGGTGCCTATATTTTAGAGTTTGTGATGCCGAGGAGACAAAACGACATCCCTCATTTAAAGGCTAAGAAGTGCAAAATGCGGCATTGTTTACTTGGTCCTGTTGTATTTTTGCCACCACCCCAATACCATAGTTATAAACTTGAGGCAAAGTTGGGGATTCAATTCATTAGTTCAAGGTGGAGACAAAAGTGATGAAGTTGTCTTCGTCGTGCCACGACGTTAACTAAGGCGCTTCTTGGGAGGCAACCCAATTTGCTTGCTTTACTTTTATTTATTTTTATTAGTATTTTTATAGTTGTATATTACTTTGGGTGATTCTTTGGATTGCAGGTTCATGTAATGTCGAGGCTAAGTGTGGGGTGTCCTCACCCTTGCCCAATATTGATGACCTGATGAGGGAAGTCTGAGTACCTCATACTATATGGAAGCTTGGAGGATGCTAGCACCAAGGACTAGAATCTTCAGGGAAGTTTTCTTTACCTTGCGCTTGCTTATTTTTAGCACTGAGGACAGTGCTTAGTTTAAGTGTGGGGTGGGGAACTACCCTTTATTTATTTTTGAGGTTAGGGATGCATGTACCGTAGGATTTTCTTTTGTTACTTGACTTTATTTTTATTTGTTTCTTGCTTTAATATATGGAAAAAAAAATAGAAAACCAATGAAAATTTTCAAAAAGATTTTCCTTTTATTTTTATTAGTGGTACATGTCATCCACCCCGTGGTTTTTCTTATGGCCTCGGTTCTTTTCCACGGGGAGGCCTTTGAACCGGGTAGTATTTCTATTTTTAGGATTATGATAGTTAGTTGTAGATGACCTTAGACGAAGGAAATAGGTGGAATGCTAGGAGCCTTTGATGTGTTTGATACCGGTGGACTTGAACTTGATTGCATGTGCTATTTGTGGTGTCCTTGGGTTTTAATTTGATGCATGCCTAAAAAAAAAATATGGAACAACCCCCTTGAGATGCTTCAGTCCGCTTGCTTGACTTGATTGTGAACCTTTGTGCATGAGTGCTTAAATTTCCACAAGTTGCACTCTAAATGCTTGATTGGGAGTAGTTGATGGAGCCATTTTGTGTGGACCATGTGCTATGTGTGTGTGAGGAATATTCTTGTTTACTCCATGTTGCATGTTAATGTCTAGAACTTGCCCCGTGTGTGTGCAAAGCAAAATCCTAGGTTTGCTCTAGTTGGGAAATGATACAAGGCCTTCTTTTGATTTGCCTACCCTTACATATACACCTTGGAAAAAAAATTGTTGTTGTGATTCCTTTGACCTTTTTGTTGGCACCCACACCCCGAGCCTACCCATTTGTTCTAAATTGACTCTTTTGGCCCTTTACTCCTTAAGCACTTTATTGATATTGTGTTGTTATGTTGGAGTTGTGGTTGGATTTTGGGAGGTTTTTGAGTGGAGCTAATGAAGGGGAATAATTGTTAAAATTGTGAAGTAGTGAAAAGCATTGGCAAGGTTGGATGAAAAAGAAAAAAGAAAAAGAAGAGCAAAGTTGAAAAGAAAAGAAAAAATTGTGGAAAAAGAAATAAAAAAAAAGAGAAAAAGATATTCATTCCTTGCTAGTGTGTGCTTAAAAGAAAAGTTGCTACTTGTTGAGAAGGTGTGTGTGAAAGTTGTTGATTGGGTGGCTTGATGAGACTTGTGTTTGAATTAATTGTGGTGTATTAAAGTGCTTAGGGAGGTAGTCACTATTATCCATATGTATCCTACCAGCCCTTAGCCTACATTACGACCTTTCTAAAGTCCTTGTTAATCCCGATTGGAGTGAGCTTACATTAGTGGAGTCCTACACTACGGGCAAGCCTATGGTACGTTGTGTGTGACATATGAGACTTTCATGAGAGTGAGTGAATTTATTTGTATTGCCCCCATTCTATTCATGATATTGATTTTGTGTGTGATCTTTGGGGGGCACTCTTTTGCTTCATATTGGTGAGGGCGCATGGTTTGCATGAAATAGGTGAAATTGATGGTTCTTGGTTGAGTAGATAGGTGTGATTTTGTGGGAGCATGGTTGCATTAAGTTGAGTTTGTGCATTTGAGCTATTCTGGGGTGGTTGTTCTCATATTTTTGAGTTTGGTAAATTATTGGCATGTTTGTGGATCCATAGTAGTCATGTGTGCATTTGTTCAATGATCGGTATCAACCATGGTCATAGGCAGACCTGTTTTACCTAGGTTGGGAAGTGAGTTGTGACTTGCTCGAGGACGAGCAAAGGTTCAAGTGTGGGGTGGTGATGTTTGGCATTTTATGCCTATATTTCCTTAATATTTCCTCACGTTTTAGTACCTTATTCGCTCGTTTTATGGTTTATGAATGTGGTTTTACACTGATTTGATGGCGTGTGTATGTAGGTTGTTATGAAGTGCATTTGGAGCCTTTTGGAGCATGATTGAGCAAGAAAATATTGGATTTTGATTGAGGATTGGGTTGAGCACACGAAGGCATGACACGAAGCGAGCAAAGGAGCAAGAAAACACGAAATTGGCCTGGCGTTGTAGGGCACGTGGCGCGCCACCCACCGCGCCCAGTGCCCCAACGCTATTCCTTGCGCGCCACGTGCCAAAGGCGCTCAAAATGTGACGCTACTGGTTGGTTCGGCGCTTTCCGAGGCGCGGGGCGCCCGTTATAGCGCCCTGTGTGCGGTTTTTCACTTCCTATTTCATCTAGGATTGGGTCTAACTTATTACTAGGTGTTTGTAAACTCTATAAATACTCTTTTACTTAGTTTTTGAGAGGAGTTCAGACTTTGGAACAAGTTTTGGAGGAGAGGGGAGGAGCCCTAGATGTCTTCTACACAAGTTCTTTCTCTCTTTCTCTTATTCTTCTCTTTAATTCTATAGTTTGTTCGTTCCAGGGTTAGAGTAAATACATGAAGATTGATGTTTGAAAGTTGATTTCTATATATTGATTTACCATTATGGATTGTTTATTCTTTCTTGATCGTAATTGTTTGATTATTGAGGCCTGATAATTGAACACTATCTATGGTTTTTAGATTGAACTCGAAAGAGGGAATTTAATTACGTAATAAGAAAGAATAGGACTAGTTTGTGAACCCGGGCATCGGGGAACCAATTTGTGAGTAGGATAGACATATACTTGCTTGCCTAGTTTAACTCATTACAGAATTCGTTAATGCGTGCACGTGATTCAACCCATAGACATATAGGGATTGGAGTAGCCTGTATAGACCGTGAAGAATCGAAAGGTTTTCATTGGTACATTTAGGAAATCAAGAAGTAGAATCAACTGGAAAACTCAACTGGATTGTTCGTAACTCTGACCCGGGACCGTCATCTTTTATTGATAACAACGTAGAATTTGCTCTTTTACTTGATTTCAATTACTTGTTTTTATTACTGCATTTAGTTAGTAAATTCTCAACCATTGGAAAAAGATCCCTGAATAGTTTTAGGAAATTGTTTGCTAGAATTCAGTCTGAATAGTCCTCGTGGGAACGATACTCTACTTATCACTTTATTACTTGTCGACCACGTACACTTGCGTGTGCGTTTGGGAGCAACAGTTTCCCAAACTGAGTATGCTAGAATAATTAGTAGTGTAATATTTCTCATGAATTATACTCGGTCTGATATAGCTTATACTGTAAGAAGATTAAGTCGGTATACTCATAACCCAAGTAGCGAATATTGGAATGCTCTTTATCGTTTGTTAAAATATTTAAGAGGTACTATAGATTGGTGTTTGTATTTTAATAAATTTTCTGTTGTATTAGAAGGTTTTTGTGATGCAAACTGGGTAAGTGATAATGATGAAGTGAGTTCTACTAGTGGTTATGTTTTCGCTTTGGGTGAAGGTGCTGTTTCGTAGAAGTCCTCTAAACAGACTTGTTTAGCACGTTCTACCATGGAATATGAATTTATTTCTCTTGAGTTAGCAGGGCAAGAAGCCGAGTGGCTGAGAAGTCTTTTGGCAAACGTACCATTATAGGGGAGACGAGTTGTACCAGTTTGTATGCATTGTGACTCGCAATTAGCAATTGGGGTTGCTAAGAATAGTGTGTACAATGGAAAAAAAAGGCACATTCGCATTAGACATCATGCGGTTAAACTATGGTTGAAACATAGTGTTATCTCCTTGGATTTATTAGATCCGAGAAAAATTTGCCGGATCCTTTAACTAAGTAATTGGCAAGAAAAATGATCAGTGAAACATCGAGGGGGATGGGACTAAAGCCCATGGATTGAAGTAGTATGGTGGATACCCATTTGGTCAAACGAAGCCATATAAGTCTTCAGTATGCACTACATCTCCAATCTCTATGGCGTGTGGTAGTGCAGTGTTAGGATGGGCTTTATGCTCTTAATGGTTCTATAGCCATAAGGTGGTCTATGTGGAGATAGACTTGATGGAATCACCGAAATAAGTAAGGTTGAGCTTACTGTGCTCTTAATAATTTCATAGCCTTTGTGGTGGTCTATGTTGAAGATAGACTTGATGGAATTACCTACGTGAGTCTAAAGGTATAGTCGCCTTTTATAAAAGACGTGGGTTGTCTTTCTAGAGCGCTCATGAGACCCGAGGTATGTGCATGACCATTGTAGCATTATGTGAATATCGCGGAACTTGCAGAATATTAAGAATATGGTATGTGTTGTGGGGGTCTTAGCTGCTGGCCATTTAGTTCAAGAGTGATTCACTTTGTGGACATTAGTTGTTGCCTCACTTCACTACGTGTCAATTCAAATTGAAGGATACTGACGTTTAAGTACATATATATATCCTTCTTTCGCCCAGAAATATTTCTATTCTTTGCCTTGGTATTAGTGGGGGACTGTTGATATTACCTTTCATTTATTGGTAATAACGTGTAATGCTTAGTCAAAGTATTTCTTTTGTCTGCATTCATTTCTACCAATGAATGTTCATCTTACCTAGCCATTACAGATTGTTACATATCCTCATATTTACTCCTCGTAACAGATGATTAAATTTTGTAACAATTGTCATTAATGTTTTAACTTCTGTATTTCTCTTCAAATATTCAGACAATTGTAGGCCTATAAATAGGTTGTCATTCTCCAAATACAGACACACACAAATATTCTCTCTTGTTCAATAGCTTCAAGTTTTGGGTTGATTATTTCTGCAAGTCCCAAACTTCCAGCAACGAGTGCACAAGTTTGGGAGTGGAAATCCTTGGGGAGCAACCGGCCGTGGAGGATTCGCACCAGAGTCGGGCCGAATTCGCTTTCAAGGCAGTGGCTTAGCCATAACATTGTAATTACGATAAGTTGTTCCTACCTTGAATACATTTTTTGTTCTTAATATTTTATTCAATTTTGCACTACGCACTATTCCAACAATAATAACTCTCTATAGCAGTCATTAAAATTCTAAATAAATTTTGTCACTATAACTAGGGGTGTTCATCAGAAACCGAAAAACCGAACCAACCCGAAAACCGACTCAAACCGAAAGAAAAAACCGATATTTTTTAGGTTTGATTTGGTGTTGGTTTTTAATTTCAATAACCGACAAAATTTGGTTTGGTTTTGGTTTTAAGCAAAAATAACCGAAATAACCGAAGCAAATCGATTAGATAAATACATACTTAAAAATTATAATTGCACATGCAATAATGTGTAGTTTTATGTAAATCTTTATGAATTTACACCATATGTTTTCTTTTTTTACTTTTCTTTTTTGCGCTCCTGAATTCTAGTCTAGCCCCTTACCTTTATAATGGTAAAAATTTCGTCCAGCGGCCACTTTTAATACCGGTATTTAATTTGAGGCCACTATTTTCTTTGGTCTTATACTAGAGGCCACTTTTGGGACTTTACTAAATAAGCATTGACTTAACTTCTGATCATTGACTGAAGTTTTGTCCACAAGGCCCTGGACTGAAGTTCTATTTTTAAAGACTAAACTTCAATCCATATGGCCCTGGACTTAAGTTCTATCTTTAAGGACTGAACTTCAGTCAATATGGCCCTAGACTGAAGTTCAATCTTTAAGGACTGAACTTCAATCCATATAGGCCTTGGACTGAAGTTCTATCTTTAAGGACTGAAATTCAGTCAACATGGCCCTGGACTGAAGTTCTATCTTTAAGGACTGAACTTCAATCCAGGGCCCTGGACTGAAGTTCTATCTTTTAAGCGAAAGTGGCCACAAACTAAATATTTTGGTATTAGTGGCCTGTGCCCAAAGACCAGTGACAAAAGTGGCCTTTCGTGCACTTGCCCCTTTATAATTTTTGCATTTTGTATTCTAGTTTGCATTCTTGTCTTTATTTCGATAAGTCAAACATTCTATTGTATGTTAAAAATAACTTGTCTTGTAGTCTTTCATTGTTGGTTAATTCGATATCATCAAGATATCTTGGAAAAAGATATTTCAAGATATCTCTTCAATTTTTCAAACACGAAAAAAACTATTGTAAGAAGTTTGATGAAGTTTAATAATGATTAGATGCTTATACAATCATATGATTTTTAGGTGAAGCTACATATATAACTTGATTACATATAAAGTTTATTCTTTTCTAGAGAGTACTTGACTTGGGGTGTATACGGTGGAATATAGTCGCTCGAATATGTGCTTGATCCATAGAAGTGTATGCAAATTTAGAGGGAGGAAAAACCCGACAAAAAACCCGAACAAACCAAAATAACCGACATACCCGACAAAAACCGAACAAATGAAAACCCGAGTTAATTGGTTTAGTCGTGGTTTAAGTATTTAAAAAACCGAATTCATTGATTTGGTTATCTTTTAGAGGAAAACCGACCCAAACCGACCCATGAACACCCCCTAACTATAATAAGGTTTGAAAATTCTAAACAAAGTTGCCACTAATAGAAAGATTTGATTGTATTTTTTCAACCTAAACATAGGACTACAGTTGAAAGGTTGGTGAAACTAATAAAAGGTAGTAAACACCGACTGGAACATTGAATGCCCATATTGTCAGATTCTATACCAAATTGACTACCAACAATCTCTCTAATTCTTTATTACCGTGTTTGTATTCCATCTCAACCTCACGGTTCGTCTCTTTCATTATTGCGTAATATTGTCCATTTGCCACTTAATTCTCTTTCTTTTCCTCTCCAACATCTCTTTAAATTCTGAGAATTGTGTTTGACACACACAAGTTAGAATCTCTTCTTTCTTTTGTAGAGAAAATTAAACAGAAGCTACACCACAAAGAAATTTATTTTTTCTTCTTAAAACATCATGTTTAGGTTGATAACAGGTATAACAGGACCAAGTGGATTTGGTTCAGCTTCCACTGCTGAACAGGTTACTGAGGGGATTGATGCTACCCCTCTCACTGTCATTGTTACAGGTTTTTCTATTATTTTATCATGCATCTTTATTTGATACTATATATATAGACACACCTTACGGGTTGATATCTCTCTTTTTTTTTCTTGTCGGGCTAATTTAATCGCGCGGAGTAGGGTTGTATACTTCTCTTGGCCAAAAGTTTTTTTATTACTGTAATCTAAATTTGAAAACTTTAATAAAGAGTGAAGGGATCTCAACTATCTAACCGTTGTTGCATCTCGAGCTGATATTCGCGCAGCCATGCATGGGCAAAGTTTTTTACATAGATAATTTGTAGGCACATCACATGCACACTCAAGGAGCACCCATAGATGTACCTGATTTATTGCTAACTCAAGGAGTAATGTTTTGCAATAAATTGATTTTTTTTTTTGTTGTGCCAAAACCTCTTCTTCAAGTTTTCAAGCAAATGCCACCCTGAATTAGTAACTGTTTCCTTCATATTTTTGGTGTCTGTACGGGTGGAAATTAACAAGTGTGTGGTGCTTGAGGAGTTCGAGTAAGCAATGATGATGTTCTAAATATTTTGTCTCCCTAGCTGGTTTTCTGTGATACATGACAACCAAACATCCAAAAATAAAAATAGTATTCTTTTCTAAAAGTATTTGGCAAGCCAACAAAATAGTGTTCAGTTTTGTAAATGCCATGAATAGGGTTGATGCAATTTGTCTTTTGATTCATTTATATAATTTCAAGCATAGGATTCAATTCGTCTCTTTGTTATGATCAGTAGAAGAACTTTGTTCATATAATGCTTCATGGCCGAGTATCTCGTAGATACTTCTAAGTTCTAAAGATGCTTTTATCAGTAGAGAAGATGGCAGATCATTATCTAGACAAAGAACAATTTCTAGTGATACACTAGTGTTACAAGTTTCTCTAAGATTCTTCAAAGCCAAAAACTACTCAGGTAAATAAATATATATGTATCTTATTTTTGAACAAGTTTTTACGTTTTAAACTTAAATTTCAAATCTGAAATTTAAACATTTAAATAAAGGAAAATTTATACAAAATCACTACCCTAATAGCTAAATTACAAAAAATACCGATACTTTTAAATATTTACACTACATAACAATAACATAACAATAGTTTCCCATTTCCCCCAAACATAAACCCTAATTTCTTCCTCTCTCCTTCTCTCCTCTCATCCACCCATCCACCCACCCCACCAGCCGCCGTCACCCTCTCCTTCACCGGCGACCAGAGCCCCCATCGGTGTCGTCACCCTCTTCTCCCCACTTCCACTGTTGTGACCCCACAACCTCGCCGTTATTGGCGCTGCTGCATTGCAGCGACGGGCTGCCCCAATTTGTATTTTTCGGTGGGTTTTCCAGGACTTTCAGATCTGGTTCCTTTTTCCTTCTTTTTTTTTCCTTTTTTCCTTTTTATATGTATATATTTGTACTTTTTGTGTATATATGTGTATGTGTAGTATATTTTTGTATTTTGTATATATAAATACGTATACCTTTTGTATTTTTGTATATGAATGTCTATTTTTTATTTTTTATGTGTATATGTATGTATATATGTGTATATGTTTGTATGATTGTGTTTATGTATGTCTAGAGTAGAAAAGTTTTTTTTTTTTTTTTTTTGTATAACTTTATATGTTCGTGTATATTTTTGAATGTGTGTGTATATTTGGGTTATATTTAGTGTATATGTGCGTAGTTTTTGTATGTTCCATTTTGAATATCGAAAAAAAAATGGTGGTGG
Organism: Petunia x hybrida; assembly: GCA_037355625.1. Classification (NCBI taxonomy): domain Eukaryota; kingdom Viridiplantae; phylum Streptophyta; class Magnoliopsida; order Solanales; family Solanaceae; genus Petunia; species Petunia x hybrida. Next base: position 686,640 of record JBBBVM010000072.1, read on the forward strand.
TGGTGGCAGCCAGCGGCGGCTGTTCAGTGGCCGGAGGTGGCTGGCCGGTGGCTATTCGTTGTGGCAGCAGCCATGGCAATGATGGGTGGAGAAGGTAGGAAGAAGGAGGAGAAAACCATAAATTGTAGGTATTTGTTGAAACTTGTATATGTATGTAAAAAAACTATTGCTATATTTTGTAAAGTGGAAAAGTATCAGTATTTTTTTTATAAATATTGAGTTAGGGTTGTATATTTTTGTAAATCTCCCATAAATAAATAAAATAGTCCCTCTTTAAAGAACTGTCCCAAGCCCATGTCCAAGTATTAATGATATATATATATATATATATATATATATATATATATATATATATATATATATATATATATATATATATATATATATATATATATATATTACAGATGGACTTTATTCATTTATTTTAATAGGTGGGCCTTGGCTTTATACCTTCTCATAGACAATGTTCCCACCGAGGAACAATGTCTGTGTCTCCCACGGGACAAATTATACTACAACAAGAATGTAAATTACATTGTATGAAGAATTGATGGGAGAGATGTTGATAGAAGTTGAGACTTAAAGAAAGGAAAGTCTACACTTGCCTGCAGATATTTAAACACAAAAAAAAAGGAGAAATTTATCAAGAGATACACCCTTAAAGATGTTTCTGGGTCGAACCCTACGTATATATGGACAAAAAATAAGCTAAGTTTGGATATAGATTTGGTTGAAACTTGAAAATTTGTGTATTTAAAGTTGAGTTGAAAAATAATTTTTGGAATTTGAAGTTGTGTTTGCACATACATTTTTACTTGAAGAAAAAGTTGAAATTTTGTTAGTGGAAAAAAGTAATATTCCCAAATCTCCCAAATACTATTCTCAAGTAGAATTTGGTAATTTGAAGTTTGGTTTTCAAATTTTGCACAAATCTTATAAACAAACAAAAATTTGAAATAATACTTCAAGTACTACTCCCAAATACTATCCACGTTCTATGAACAAACGGGGCCACTAGTATAGATAGAGTTAGATATATATTTCAAAGCTCACACTTTCGGCTCTAAACTCACTAACATCTAAATTCTAGATGTACCACTAGCTGGTGATTACACAATATGTTCCTTTGGTAGGTTTGAAGTAATTTGTATTTATAAGATAACACATCTCGTCCACAGGAGGTGCAAGTGGAATTGGTTTGGAGACAGCAAGAGTTTTAGCTCTGAGGAAAGCCCATGTCATTATTGCAGCAAGAAACATGGAGGCTGCAAATGAAGCAAAGCAGAACATTGTGAATGAAAATAGAGCTGCCCGTGTTGAAATTCTGAAACTCGAACTGAGCTCAATGATATCGGTTAAGGCATTTGCAGATAAATTTTTAGCACTTAACCTTCCTCTCAATATCTTAATGTAATTCACTCTTCCTTGATCCATTGTGTCCTTGACATGCAGCTAAAAAGAATATTTTAATTACCATGTTTCTAAATAATCTTCGCAAAACCAGAAACAATGCAGGTATCATGTTCTGTCCATTTCAACTTTCTGAGGATGGAATAGAGATGCAATTTGCTACAAACCATCTTGGTATAACGCGTCATTTCACATTCAAATTTTGGATAGAATATCATTCTCATGGATGTGACTGATATGATTCTAAAACTTAAGTTCTTTTTGGATATTTTCAGGTCATTTCTACTTGACTAACCTTCTTTTAGACAAAATGAAAGAAACAGCAAAAGCAACTGGTATTGAGGGAAGGATTGTGAACTTATCATCAGTAGCTCACATATGCCCTTATCGAGAAGGAATAAGATTCAACAATATCAATGACAAAAACAGGTAATCTTTTGCAGTGTTATGAAGTGATGGCAGTAGAATCAATTTGATTGCAACTCATGTTCATTTTTTTCACCCCACTCACTGTTTCTATAAAATCAGTTATCAAGACAAACTGGCGTACGGGCAATCCAAATTAGCCAACATATTACATGCCAATGAGCTATCCCGCCGCTTGCAGGTAATTGGCTTAGTTTGTATCATTACTACTAGCTATCACCTGGAGAAAACAACTGCTATATCTTTAAGAGCCTGATTGGCAAAGCTTCTAAAATCTGCTTGCTTTTGGAAAGTGCTTTTTGTCAAAAGCGTTATATCTCTAAGTGCCTGTCTCGACATGTTTACTGTGTAAAAACTTGACCTGTCAGATTTAAAATATGAGAACTTTTCATCAAATTTCCATTTGTCACACAAATTTAGGGTATGACATCTTTTCATCTGGATATATGACTAGTGACTGACATATTCTCAACGGGTATTCCTAATGTGATTTTCGCCTGATAAGCAGGAAGAGGGAGCAAATATTACTGTCAATTCAGTTCATCCAGGTTTGATAATGACAAATCTCATGAGACATTCAGCCCTCCTGATGAGTATGTATAGATAACTGTCACAAGAAAGATTTAATTTACGAATTACTTATTTTTGGGGTTTAATTGGATTGGTTTTCTTCCTGGCAGGAATTTTAAGGATTTTCACTTGTTTCCTGTGGAAGAATGTCCCTCAGGTAAATAGAACATCCCTTGCTTGGAATATCATAATATTATTGCAGGATTACTTTCACTTTGCTATATATGGAGGTTAAGTCAATTCTAACACATCACCAAAACAATAAATGAAGAATTTGGAATACGTTGATTCTTCGGCTAAGGCTGTTGTCCACATATTTTTGGTCCACTTTTACCTTTACAAAAATGCTTCAGAGTTAGATTACAACGAGTAATTATTATCGTCTTGATCCTAGTACATATAAGATCTTAGCACCTGTTTGGAGGTATATAATAATAACAAGGCTTCAAATGCAAGAGGAAAATAGTTGTCAAGCCTATAGACAATGCCAATCATGAGGTTCTAAACCATTGTTCATCAACCAAACAAGCAATTTTCTTACCAGTTAATTCATCAGCATCTGCATATCAGAGAAAATTCTGAATAAAAGCACTGCACCTTCCACCTCTCCTTTTGGTGTTCCCTAGGTAATGGCAAAGAAACAATCAAGTCAACATGCAATGATCACCAAGATTGGCTGTTGACAGTTTCTCATTACATTTGAAAGCTGAAAACCACTGATTAATTTCTAACTAATGCATTTTCCAGGGTGCAGCTACCACTTGCTATGTCGCCCTGCATCCAAGTTTGAAGGGAGTAACTGGAAAGTACTTCGTCGATTGCAATGAGTTTAAGCCAAGCAATCTTGCACTAGATGATGTTTTAGCTCGGAATCTTTGGGATTTCAGCACCAACCTGGTTAATGCATCTCAAAAGATTGATAAGTAGAAAACGGTCCCGTGGATATCCTGCAAGTTTTGGTTACATTGATATCTTAGTGGAACTGTTGTAGATGGTAGGAGGGTTGGTTCTTCTTCCAGTCTAGAGAGACTGTGTTTCTTCTAGGCTTATGTTAAGTATCTATATAGAATAATAAGTTTTGCTCTCTTTTCGGTTCTCAACCTTGTAATGTTAGTGAATATGTATGCTAAATATTACTAGTAAACCTTTCCAAGTATTACAACTAGTTTGGAGATTCACTTATTGTAATTATCAGTAAATCTTAGCTTTGCCAAGCCTATGATTGAAGCATAAAGGCAAGGCCTTATATGAGAATCTTTTATTACTTAACTATGGTTAAGTTATACGTGCTATCGCTAATTTGTCTCTCTTCCAGTTAAAATGTTTGGTTTGATTTGAAAACCAAGCAGGTGTGTAGTTCTTGTTACAGATATCCGTCAAAAGTGTAGCAGCCTATCTTGCTCAAAGGAAATGAAAGAAGAGATTTCAAGAATAAAAGGTATAGAACAAGACAAAGCACAAGATGTACATTCTACAACTCATCCTTGGAGACTCGAAATGAAGAAAACTCACTCAATTGAATTCTCTTGCAAACAAGGATATTGAACCTTGAAATTCTACATTCCCATCCCCTCCTACATGTATCTACATAATCTGAAATATTTTAATATGGAGGGGTCTACCAAACATTATACCAACGCAATACACATTGTGGTTCAAAAGTAAAGAGAAAATAGAGCAGTACTAGATGGAGGCAACCAATATAAGCAAGTGTTTCCCAATCATCTCTTTGGATGAATTCTGCAACTTAGCTCGGAAAACAACCAGATTACCGAGAACTACGCTCAATTAAGAATAGAAAAGAGGGAGAAGAGGCAAAGAAGGATAGAAATAAAGTACTCCTACTGAATTGTTTAATATCCTCCTCATAAGATCACAATGAGTTTATGCAGCTGAAGTGTCAGGAACTGACTATTGAACTGTCACTAACTAAGCTAACAACTAATGTCCGGTAAATCTGCTTCACTTAACCTCTCGTGCAGCTAATTGCTAATAGCCAATGGTTAAATTGAAATTTTGTGTATCAGTCAAATCCTCTATTTTCCAAGTAAGCAAGTAGTAGGATGGTAAAGGCATATGTCCCATTACTTCTGCCAACGAGAATTGAAAATGCACAAAACGGCTTCCACTAATACACCTCAAATTCTCAAAATTTTAATCAACTCATCAAATCTTAAAGGCTCTAAACAAAATCCAAGAAGCAGAGAATTAGAACCAGAGTATGTCACTTTCACATTTTAATGAGTATGTTTGTTTAAGTAATACGTAATCTTCGACAGAAGATAAACTAGAGGTTACTCATTCTTGGGGAGCTGTAATTGGAAAATTTTTCTTCTAATTGGCAGAAATATTGAGGGTCATCATCTTCACCTGTTTCCTATGGGAGAATGTCCCTAAGGTAAATAGTGTCGAGGGTCATAAAATTTTTGCAGCAACACTACTATGCCATAATACGGAGGTTAAGTCTTCCCAATTTTTTAGGTGTTATAAACTTACATCCTCGGGACAGAAGAGAGATTTCCATTATGAAAGATATGAGAATAATATGAAGGATCCCCAACTACAATCCCTATCTATAGATCTCAAAAGTTTCTCATAAGTCATATTCACAAGGACTTGCATCGCATTTGTATGAGAAGTGCATACGAATTCCTTCGCCGTTTTCTTCCTTCCCCGTATTTTCAAAAATGACTTCGCTGTCTTTTTCTATTTGAGAAGACAGTTAACACCTTTGTGCTCAAAATGGAAAGAAACATCTAAGTTTTTAATCAAGCATTCACCAGACGCATGTGTACTTAAGTGTTAGCCTCATCATTAACATGTAAAACCATAACTTTACGAGCAATACCTAGTAGTAAAAGTTAATCTAGCAGATTTGAAAAAAGAGAGGAAATACACCAGTACTAGATGGAGGCAACCCCATATGCAAGCCTAAATATTCCCTAGGTATCCCTTTTGGAAGAATTCTGGAAATTAACTGCTCCAGCTAGGTAAAGTTATAGAAAAACCACCCAATAATTCAAGCAATAATCTCCCAAAAAATAGTAGACGGTAAAGGATACGAGACATTATTCTGCTGCAAAATGAAAATAAAAACGCCAAACACAACAAAACAGTTCCCATTAACGGACCAAAAAATTTCAAAATTCAAATCAACCTATCAAAATTTACGAGACTCTCAACAACGTCCAAAAAGTACATTCATGAAATGCTTTTCCCAAACCCAGTATGCCATGAAATCCAAGAACCAGAAAGGAAAATGCTACAAAGAAGACAGAGCTGAGATAAAACTTAAGAATTCGGAAAACTCAACAGTGCAACTTTTAGCTCCAAAACGCAACATGACGTACCAGCGATTCAGTCACCACCTAGAGGATGACACAACTGGTGCTTGAGCTACCAACTGTGGGTTTTCGTTCATCATGCCATATCTTAGATGGTCGGTCATCCATTCCGTTGCGACCACCCCACCTGTCAGTTTCAGGAGGTGGGACCTTCTCGGCACCATCCATTGTATCTTGCCTGAACTTAGGAACATGTGATGCTGCAGCAGGTGGAATAATTCTTCCATCTGCTGCTGGAGGACCCATGGTTGAAGGCTCCCAGGCTTTGGCAACACAGCGAGGGATTTCTGGAAAACCTCTTCTCTCCTGTCTCACTTTCTCTTCAATTTCTCGCTCTCGTTGCCGCTGCTTTACTAGAATTTCAAATGGTACAGCATTTCGCTCTGCTTCTTCTTGCTTACGCCTCTCCACCTCTGCAAAATCCAAAATTAATGCAAAATCGATTACCAATTACTATAAAAATCCCAGCCAGATGAAAGAAGGTGGGCACTGACCTGAACCATCCATTTTCTCTTGCTTAAAAAAGGGCTTATACTTTCCGGGAGCCTCTTCTCTCCTCTGTCTCATTTTCTCTTCAACTTCTCGCTCTCGTTGCCTCTGCTTTTCCGCAATTTCATCTAACTTAGCCTTCTGCTCTGCTTCATCTCGCTTCCGCCTCTCCAACTCTGCAAAACCAAAAATGAATGCTAAATCGATTACCAAAAGGGCAGACCCCAACCCACGAAGAATCCCGTGATCACAGAGGGTTCAGGGAAGAGCCACACCCTAGACAGCGTGCCATGATGCAAGCATCTGTGGCTGATTCCACGGCTTGTACCTGTGACCTATAGCTCACACAGAGACAATTTTTACCGTTGCTCCAAGGCTCCCCTTCCCTAAATGGATTGCCAATTACTACAAAAATCACAGTCAAATATGAGAAGGTGAGCCTGACCTGAACCATCCATTTTCTCTTGCTTAAACATAGCCATATAATTTCCAGGAGCTTCTTCTCTCCTCTGTCTCATTTTCTCTTCAACTTCTCGCTCTCGTTGCCTCTGCTTTTCCGCAATTTCATCTAACTTAGCCTTCTGCTCTGCTTCATCTCGCTTCCGCCTCTCCAACTCAGCAAAACCAAAAATGAATGCTAAATCGAATACCAAAAGGGCAGAGCCCAACGCACGAAGAATCCCGTGATCACACAGGGTTCAGGGAAGAGCCACACGCAATCCCGTGATCACACAGGGTTCAGGAAAGAGCCACACCCTAGACAGCGTACCATGATGCAAGCATCAGTGGCTGATTCCATGACAGAGACAATTTTTACCGTTGCTCCAAGGTTCCCCTTCCCTAAATGGATTACCAATTACTACAAAAATCACAGTCAAATATTAGAAGGTGAGCCTGACCTGAACCATCCATTTTCTCTTGCTTAAACATAGCCATATAATTTCCAGGAGCTTCTTCTCTCCTCTGTCTCATTTTCTCTTCAATTTCTCGCTCTCGTTGCTGCTGCTTTACTACAATTTCAAACAGTGCAGCATTTCGCTCTGCTTCTTCTCGTTTCCACCTCTCCAGCTCTGCAAAACAGAAAATGAATGATTAATCGCTTACCAATTACTACAAAAATCACAACAAGATAAAATAAGGTGCGCCTGACCTGAACTATCCATTTTCTCTCCCTTAAAAAAGGGCTTATACTTTCCGGCAGCCTCTGCTCTCCTCTGTCTCATTTTCTCTTCAACTTCTCGCTCTCGTTGCCTCTGCTTTTCCGCAATTTCATCCAACTTAGCCTTCTGCTCAGCTTCATCTCGCTTCCGCCTCTCCCACTCTGCAAAACCCAAAATGAATGCTAAATCGATTAAATCTCGTGATCACACAGGGTTCAGGGAAGAGCCACACCCTACACAGCGTACCATGATGCAAGCATCAGTGGCTGATTCCACGGCTTAAACCTGTGACCTATAGCTCCAAGCCTCATACATAGACAATTTTTACCGTTGCTCCAAGGCTCCCCTTCCCTAAATGGATTGCCAATTACTACAAAAATCACAGTCAAATATGAGAAGGTGAACCTAACCTGAACCATCCATTTTCTCTTGCTTAAACATAGCCATATAATTTCCAGGAGCTTCTTCTCTCCTCTGTCTCATTTTCTCTTCAATTTCTCGCTCTCGTTGCCGCTGCTTTACTGCAATTTCAAATAGTGCAGCATTTCGCTCTGCTTCTTCTCTTTTCCGCCTCTCCAGCTCTGCAAAACCAAAAACGGATGATTAATCGCTTACCAATTACTACAAAAATCACAACAAGATAAAATAAGGTGCGCCTGACCTGAACTATCCATTTTCTCTCCCTTAAACCTTGGCTTATACTTTTCAGCAGCCTCTTCTCTCCTCTGTCTCATTTTCTCTTCAACTTCTCGCTCTCATTGCCTCTGCTTTTCCGCAATTTCATCTAACTTAGCCTTCTGCTCTGCTTCATCTCACTTCCTCCTCTCCAACTCTGCAAAACCAAAAATGAATGCTAAATCGATTACCAAAAGGGCAGAGCCCAACGCACGAAGAATCCCGTGATCACACAGGGTTCAGGGAAGAGCCACACCCTAGACAGTGTACCATGATGCAAGCATCTGTAGCTGATTCCACGGCTTGAACCTGTGACCTATAGCTCACACAGAGACAATTTTGACCGTTGCTCCAAGGTTCCCCTTCCCGAAAAGGATTACCAATTACTACAAAATTCACAGTCAAATATGAGAAGGTGAGCCTGACCTGAACCATCCATTTTCTCCTGCTTAAACAAAGCCATATAATTTCCAGGAGCTTCTTCTCTCCTCTGTCTCATTTTCTCTTCAATTTCGCGCTCTCGTTGCTGCTGCTTTACTACAATTTCAAATAGTGCAGCATTTCGCTCTGCTTCTTCTCGTTTCCACCTCTCCAGCTCTGCAAAACAGAAAACGAATGATTAATCGCTTACCAATTACTACAAAAATCACAACAAGATAAATAAGGTGCGCCTGACCTGAACTATCCATTTTCTCTCCCTTAAAAAAGGGCTTATACTTTCCGGCAGCCTCTGCTCTCCTCTGTCTCATTTTCTCTTCAACTTCTCGCTCTCGTTGCCTCTGCTTTTCCGCAATTTCATCTAACTTAGCCTTCTGCTCTGCTTCATCTCGCTTCCGCCTCTCCAACTCTGCAAACCCCAAAATGAATGCTAAATCGATTAAATCCCGTGATCACACAGGGTTCAGAGAAGAGCCACACCCTAGACAGCGTACCATGACGCAAGCATCAGTGGCTGATTCAACGGCTTAAACCTGTGACCTATAGCTCATACAGAGACAATTTTTACCGTTGCTCCAAGGCTCCCTTCCCTAAATGGATTGCCAATTACTACGAAAATCACAGTCAAATATGAGAAGGTGAGCCTGACCTGAACCATCCATTTTCTCTTGCTTAAACATAGCCATATAATTTCCAGGAGCTTCTTCTCTCCTCCGTCTCATTTTCTCTTCAATTTCTCGCTCTCGTTGCCGCTGCTTTACTGCAATTTCAAATAGTGCAGCATTTCGCTCTGCTTCTTCTCGTTTCCGCCTCTCCAGCTCTGCAAAACAAAAAACGGATGATTAATCGCTTACCAATTACTACAAAAATCACAACAAGATAAAATAAGGTGTGCCTGACCTGAACTATCCATTTTCTCTCCCTTAAACCTTGGCTTATCCTTTTCAGCAGCCTCTTCTCTCCTCTGTCTCATTTTCTCTTCAACTTCTCGCTCTCGTTACCTCTGCTTTTCCGCAATTTCATCTAACTTAGCCTTCTGCTCTGCTTCATCTCGCTTCCGCCTCTCCAACTCTGCAAAACCAAAAATGAATGCTAAATCGGTTACCAAAAGGGCAGAGCCCAACGCACGAAGAATCCCGTGATCACACAGGGTTCAGGGAAGAGCCACACCCTAGACAGTGTACCATGATGCAAGCATCTGTAGCTGATTCCACGGCTTGAACCTGTGACCTATAGCTCACACAGAGACAATTTTTACCGTTGCTCCAAGGTTCCCCTTCCCGAAAAGGATTACCAATTACTACAAAAATCACAGTCAAATATGAGAAGGTGAGCCTGACCTGAACCATCCATTTTCTCTTGCTTAAACATAGCCATATAATTTCCAGGAGCTTCTTCTCTCCTCTGTCTCATTTTCTCTTCAATTTCGCGCTCTCGTTGCTGCTGCTTTACTACAATTTCAAATAGTGCAGCATTTCGCTCTGCTTCTTCTCGTTTCCACCTCTCCAGCTCTGCAAAACAGAAAACGAATGATTAATCGCTTACCAATTACTGCAAAAATCACAACAAGATAAAATAAGGTGCGCCTGACCTGAACTATCCATTTTCTCTCCCTTAAAAAAGGGCTTATACTTTCCGGCAGCCTCTGCTCTCCTCTGTCTCATTTTCTCTTCAACTTCTCGCTCTCGTTGCCTCTGCTTTTCCGCAATTTCATCTAACTTGGCCTTCTGCTCTGCTTCATTTCGCTTCCGCCTCTCCAACTCTGCAAAACCCAAAATGAATGCTAAATCGATTAAATCCTGTGATCACACAGGGTTCAGGGAAGAGCCACACCCTAGACAGCGTACCATGACGCAAGCATTAGTGGCTGATTCCACGCCTTAAACCTGTGACCTATAGCTCATACAGAGACAATTTTTACCGTTGCTCCAAGGCTCCCCTTCCCTAAATGGATTGCCAATTACTACAAAAATCACAGTCAAATATGAGAAGGTGAGCCTGACCTGAACCATCCATTTTCTCTTGCTTAAACATAGCCATATAATTTCCAGGAGCTTCTTCTCTCCTCTGTCTCATTTTCTCTTCAATTTCTCGCTCTTGTTGCCGCTGCTTTACTCCAATTTCAAATAGTGCAGCATTTCGCTCTACTTCTTCTCGTTTCCGCCTCTCCAGCTCTGCAAAACCAAAAACGAATGATTAATTGCGTACCAATTACTACAAAAATCACAAGAAGATAAAATAAGGTGCGCCTGACCTGAACTATCCATTTTCTCTCCCTTAAACTGGCTTATACTTTTCAGCAGCCTCTTCTCTCCTCTGTCTCATTTTCTTTTCAACTTCTCGCTCTCGTTGCCTCTGCTTTTCCGCAATTTCATCTAACTTAGCCTTCTGCTCTCCACCTATGCAAAACCCAAAACGAATGCATAATCGATTACCAATTACTACAAAAATAACAACCAGATAAAAGAAGGCGGGGAAGGAGCTGAGAATAATAAAATACTTTAAAAGGATCATTGAGGTGCTGACTGGTGGTATTATACACCGGATAACCACGTATAACAAATTAGAAGTCTCTGGAGAGAATTATTCATAGCCCAAGCCAGTCTGTAACCATCCACTGCACGGACAAATGATGACAATAAATTGGTGTTTGCTCAATCGGAGGAGAAGATGAGGGGTGAGTAGTACAAATCGTGCTTCTTTTCTAGTATAACGTGTTCTGCTAATGCTCAAATAAAATGCCAAAAGAGAACCCCACACTGCATCATTCAGTAATAATTTGAACTAGAACTATACCATCACATTTCCTGGCTTCACGCAAATTCTTTTGTCTTAGTTCCTCAGATAGGGAAAAGAATATCATCTTCCTCCCAGCATCCCACCAGCTACCATGATTGAGTTATCTGGTTGATCCATTCCAGTCTCTCCAGTTTCAATTTATTGAATTCTTTTTATCAGAGACTAACAACCCTTGGAAAATTGTCCACATAATTAGGGTTAAATCACAAAGCAAAACATTTCAAAGAACCTTTTGATGAGCAAAGAACAAAGCCAATGGTTGTTGGAATTCAATTGAAAACCAAATTCATGATTCCCACCTCATGGATATCATTGAGAAAACAAGAATTTTTTTTTAAAAAAGTCTCTGTATACGGGTTTGTGTTCAACAAACTTCATTTCAAACCCCCCCCCCCAACCCACCCCCCCCCCCCAAAAAAAAAAACACACACACACACACATTTACTTCGCTTCCCTTTTTTTTCTTTCTTTGCTAAATTCAGAAGGTTTCTTTAGCCGAGGGCGTATCAGAAACAGCCTCTCTACCTCTCATAAGTTAGAGGTAAGGCTGCGTATATCTCACCCTCCCCAGACCCTACTTTGTGGGACTTCACTGGTATGTTGTTGTTGCTACATTTATAAGGCTATTATATAGAAGTAGAAGACCTATGCTAAAATGGAAGAGTTGAAGGAATCATAACCTATTTTTCTGTTTCCACCAACCAGTTAAAGGAACACCTAACACTGTCGATTATATATATAGACTCTATAGCAACTCTCTTAATTACGTTATCAGAACTGTAAAGCAGGACAAAGAGAAATGACCACCAAGAAGAAGAATGAATACGATATGCATGCACATCGTTGAATACAAAGGACTCATACATGCTCAACTAGCAAGTCAAACGCATAACACGTGCTCATCTCATCTGTTACAATTTATGTGACACAATTTTCTTATTAGTCCGTCGTTCAAATTAAAGAAAATGACATAATATCCGGTTTTTATTGCTACGCTGAAAATCTTCTCAAGGTTATTAGTCCGAACAAAATGCTTAATTACCAACAGAAAATATGAGAAAGAGTAGATACCTGGAATTTGATCACTTTAGAAATGCGCTCTTTGTTTGCCCAAAAACCTCAGAAAGAAGGAGAGCTTCAAGAGACGAAATGTTGCTGGTTCAGTGAACTTTTGAGTTTATAGCACAACCCTCGAGAATTGGACATAACATACACATAGACTTACTAATGTGGTGTTTGCTTAAGATTTTTGAAATATAATTTCAACCAAAAAATGTTTTTTCTTTAAAAAAAAAAGGATCGTTTGTTAATTGTTTGGGTACCAATGAGGAGCATACCGTGCCCACGTCACTTAAATTTGATTTATTATGAATAGAAATGTATGGGCCTAAATCGTTTTTAGGTACACAAATCGAATTTGGATTCGAATACAAGCAAATCTTTGTATCAAAGCGGTAAATAATTCACTGAATAGATGAAAATACGTAAACAACTTGCTTTCAATATACAGGCGTTCAATACAAATTTTGACAGAGTTTCGGTATATATTTCTGGATGTCTATAATACAAAATGAACTTCTATTTATAGGCCTAGGGGCCTTGTCCACGTTCTCCATCACCAGCATGCCTTCCTCCCACGATCTGATCAGCAACATGGATGAGTTAGTGGGGCAGAGTAGTGGGCTGCAAAGCCGTTGGGACCGAGGTGTTAACCGAAGCCTTGCCACGAGGCTTCGGTCGTCTGACCTTGCTATCCGAAGAGGGTGCTACGCCCCCGAAGCTAAAAAGCTTAATTTCTATTCGGTCGCGCCTTCGGGCGTTGACCTTGGTGATTCAGCCACGATCGATTGCTATCCCTTCGGAGCGCCAGCTCGCTTTCCCTTCGGTCTACCAACTCGAGGTGTTGACCGAAGACGATAATTTTTACCCAATACAGATAGTCCCCCCACTCCTCGGTAGACGCCGAAGTTGCCGAGGAGTGGAATGAGTTTGAGCGGGAAGTCGACGTGGCGGAACCCTATCCACGAATTTTCAAAAAGTTGCGCATCTGTAGGGTCGCCGTTCCGCATTACGTGGCGGCTCGTGATAGGTCTCTTAACGGTCACGCCGTCTTTTCGCTTTCTCCAATGTTTTAGTCATCATTGGACTCCCACTTGCACGTGTGCAAGACACACTATAAATACCTCATTTGACCCCTTCCTTCTTCACTCTTACCAATTCGCTTCCAGAAGAACAAAAATAACAGAGCACCACGTAAACAACTTGCTTCCAAAATTTCCTTTCACTTCATTCTCTGATTCCCAATATGTCTACCAATGTTTCTGCTACCATCTCCGGCCAAGGCTCAAGCGACTCCGGCGAGAGAGCGGAGCGCTTTGCGGCCATGGCAGTGAACGATGAAGCTACTCCCTCTGTGCCACCATTGCAGGTGGCTGGAGTGGGGGATGGTGGCGAGGCCACGTCGGCTGCCCCCACTCCTTTGAGGCGTAAAACGAAAGCGGGTCGTGGCTCAGCTGAGGTCAGCGAATACGTGGACTTGGATGTAGTTGGCGACATCGAGGGTGGTGATGCCACTGATGTGAGAGAGGTGGGTGCCTCGGTCGGAGGAGCAGAAGTGAGCGAAGTGAGTGGCTCAAAGGGTGAGACCGAAGCGGGGCCTTCGAAGAAGTCGAAGAGAAAAATCCCACTCGAGGTGGAGATCGACCCTCGGTTGGTCATCCCCTCGAGCTTTAATAATGAAAAAGATCTGAAGGTCCATGCCCAATCAGATGCTCAGAAGGGGAAGAGAAGGAACATCCCCGTTCACGTTACCCCGAGCATCGTGACCGAGGAGAGGATTGAAGCAGTTCGGGCTGACTGCCGCTGGGGGCCCGAAGTGGAGATTAGGATCCCGGCGCCTGGCTCGGCCGCATCTACGCACGTCGAAGGATACTCCACGGTTTTTACTTACCCCTTCACCATAGGTTTTGATTTGCCCGTACACCCCCTAATCGACACGTTTTGTAGATCATATAACCTGTGTCTTGCCCAGCTTGGGCCCGGGGTTTGGAGGGTCGTCCAAGCCCTTGAATATTTGAGTTGTGCCGCGGGGTTGCCATTCACTTTCCAGCACTTGATTTCACTCTACTACCCCTATTTCCACAAGGCCGGGGTTGTCGCTCTCTTGCCTCGGGGTTCGTATGCAATCTTAAGCAAGAGCGAGGATCATGGGGACCGAGGATGGAACGATCGGTTCGTGCTCATTCCCACGAGCCTGCTGTCCGCCGAGCCTGGATTTCCCGAGGCATGGAATGCTCAGCGTAAGTATTTATCTTCATTCTTCCTTTGATTTGCAATCATCGCAATTGTTAACCGACCTCTCTTTCCTTTTTTATCCACAGCTGAAAAAGTGGCGGTTGTGCCTCCGAGTAACCTGCTCGGGTGGGTGACTGAAGTCATGCAGCCGAAAAAACGCCCCGAGCGGCAATGGATGGTATTAGCCGCTCTGCCTGAGAACCAATGGGCGTGTAAGAGGCACGGTGAGTCACTGACTTCGTGTCGCCGAGTTTCGTTTTGAATTAAACTAACTTTTCCACTTTGATTATATAGGTCTCCCCAGCAAGGCCGTGAGAGAGGCCGACGAGGAGGAGGAAGCCGAGGCGGAGGCGGAAGGTGGAGAGGAGGAGAAGAGAAGTAAGAAAACGAGGAGAAGTGAGAAATTGGTGACCGACGTCACCGAAGGAGTCGCCAAGATGGCGGAAATGGCGAAGAGGCTTGTCGAGGAGAAGAAAGCTAAAGCCTCCTCGAGCCAAGGGACTTCACAAGGTGAAATTTTCTTGGGTAGGTTCTCCTGTATTTCTGCCGCCACTCATACTTATGTTAGACAAATTGCTCCTCTTCCTGCCCCAGGTGCCAAGAGGAAAAGGGCGACTTCGAAGCGGGCTACTAAGGCGAAAGGTCTTCGAGTCGAGGAGGTTGCCGCTTCCGCTGCTGTGGCCCCCGCCGCTCAACGCCGAGGGCTAGTGGACGAGCCTAGTGATGAGGAATTACCCCCTCCGGTTCCCGAAGAGAGGCCAGATCCAGTCCCCGAGCCTGTTTCAGAAAGGGTTGAAGGGGGTGGATCAGCCGAGGTCATACACGTGGAGGAGTCTGACCAAGAGGCCGCGAGGAGGAAGGGCAAGGCGAAGGTGAGCGGGGGGTTGATTAAGAGCATGGTCAAAGCTTCAAGGGACTCATCGAAGCCCACAAACATTGCGGCTCGGGCCTTAGAAATATACCCCGACGCTAACTTGCTGGACGCCACGAAAGAGGATATTGCGGCTCTTGATGGCTTGCTTGGTCCCGCCGAGGCTCATGCTCTTCGAAACCTGAGCCCAATGAGCTTGATGGGCGTCTCCGCCGCTTCCGCTCTTCGGGTGAGTTTCAATGCCCCCTTTTCGTAACTTGTCTCGCCAATCTTTGAGTACTGACACATGCTTCAATTGCAGAGCTTGGTCCTCGCGCTGCGAGCTGTTCACCTCGAGCGAGATCGTGCTCAAGAACTTCAAGCAGCTGCTACCGCTTGGGACGCTCAGAAAAAGGTCCTCAAAGGGCAGGTCGCCGAGTTGGAGGCACGGTTCGCAATTTTGAACAGCGAACTGGAGCGTGCCAACGAGGCGGCGGCCAAAGCCGAGGATGACCTTCGGGCGGTTGCAGAGTCCTCCGAGGCTCGTGTTCGAGCTGTGACGGACGAGTTTACTGCTGAACGCTCGAGGCTCAGTCTTGAGAATGCCCGCCTCGAAGCTGAATTGTTCAGGGCGAAGACCGAAGTCCGTGAGGCGGGGGAGAAGTATCGTGGCGAGCTCTTTGAATATAATGCTAGACTTCTTGAGCTGCAACGCCAAGTGGGCGAAGTGCCAGCTCTTCGGGCCAAGGTATCCAGGCTTGAAAGGCGAGTTGCCCATCTTAACGAGCGGGCCGAGGTCAGATCAACAAGGGCCAAATTTGAAGAAACATGGGCCGTGGTCAAGACTAGGCTCGACGTCCTCGAGCAAGTTCAGGCCGGGCAGATCGCGCTCGAGGATGAGATCGTCAAAGCGAGGGAGGCTGCTGCCGAGGCTCAAAGAATTGTGGACGAACTTCCCTCAAGTGAAGAATCAGATGATGAGAGCGACAGTGCCGAAGAGGGCAGCGAAGATGCTGATGGGGCGTTGCCTTAGTAGACTTGATGTCTTTCATTTTTTGAGGCCTTCGTGCCTTTGTACTTATGTTTGACCCTCGGGTCATTTTTGGATGTATGTAACTTCAGCCTTCGGGCTTTTAATGAAAGATCGCTTTGTGAATTTTACGTGTATTTTTCATGTGTTTCGAACACTTTTAGAAGTGAATGACATGCTTGTAAGACTTTAAGCGAAATTTGACCGGTGCGAACTTAGGACGACGTCTCGTCCTCGAGTCGATGCAATGCGCGGCTAAAGTAATAACACAAGTAATAACATGGATAGAATGAGAATACCCGAAGTCACTTTGTTAATATTAACGAGCCGAAAGGCTATGTACATAAACCAAGTCGGGATGGACCTCGGGTGAACAATGAATTAATGAACAAACTAAAGCGTAACTTCAAACTAGAACATGCCGCTATCGGGCTAATCTACAATGTACTAAATCTAGTCCTCGGGCAACAGTCCCCGGTTGTCGGCTAGATAAGCATCGGTTGGGAGGCTCGATGTCGTCCTCGGTGTCAACCCTTCTCACTCCCCCCCAGTGTTCGGTTGTGAATTTTGATGAGGATCCGAGCACTGGAATCGGTTCGATTTGCTTCCTGAAAAGGTCGAGCAAAAAAGGTGGAACGAGGAGTGAGTTAGTACATTGTTTATCAATGCCATGGGAGCGTCGTTCGGCTCGGGGCTGTTTAATTGATAGAATTGAAGGATATTTACCTTGGCTAAAAGTAGTATCGCTTTAGATGAGAGATGTTCCAGTTCAGCGGTTCGGGCTCGCCTTGGAGAGACTCGATTTGGTAAGAGCCTTTTCCAACGATTGCTTTGACCCTGTAGGGTCCTTCCCAATTTGCGATGAGCTTACCCCCGTTGTCCTCCTTTGTTGATTGATTCACGGTTTTCAACACATAATCTCCCACCTTGAAGTCCCTAAATTTAGCTTTCCTGTTGAGGTACGCTTCGATCTGTCTTTTTTGGGCAACAAGCCGAACCAAAGCTAATTCCCTCTTCTCTTCGAGCAAGTCTAGCTCGATGCGCATCGCCTCTTGGTTGGCATCTTCGGTTGTGTGAGCATACCGAAGACTTGGTTCGCCCACTTCCACTGGGATGAGAGAATCCATGCCGTAGGCTAATGAAAAAGGGGTCTCACCGGTGCTGTTCTTCTCCGTAGTTCGCATGGCCCACAGAACCCCGGGCAACTCCTCGGGCCAAGGGCCTTTCTTCTCATCGAGTCGCTTCTTCAAATTCTCAATTATGATCCTGTTTGAAGATTCGGCTTGGCCGTTAGCACTTGGATGGTAGGGAGTTGAGGCTATCCTTTTGATTCCCCATTGTTTAAAAAAGTCGGTGATAGCCGCCCCCATGAATTGTTTGCCATTGTCACAAGCGATTTCTTTTGGGACGCCGAACCGGTAGATGATATTCTTTTTGATGAAGTCGATTACCTGCTTCTGTTTTACCTCGGTGAGCGCTGCGGCTTCCACCCATTTTGTGAAGTAATCAGTCAACACCAAGATGAACCGAACACCACCTTTTCCTTTGGGTAGTGGTCCAACAACGTCCATTCCCCATTTCATGAAGGGCCATGGTGATACCACCGAGTGTAGAGGCTCGGCCTGTTGGTGGATCATTTGCCCATGGCGTTGGCACTTGTCACATTTTTGCACGAAGGCTTTCACATCGGCGCTAATGGTGGGCCAATAATACCCAGCTCTTAGCAATTTACGCACCAACGATTTTCTCCCCGAGTGATTTCCGCACTCGCCTTCGTGTACTTCGGCCATCACGTACCTTGCCTCGTCGGGGCCCAAGCATTTGGCCATCGGGCCGCAGTACAACCTCTTGTATAAATTGCCTTCGATCATGTGATACGAAGCCGCTTGGGTCCTTAGCTTTTTCGCTTCTTTCTTATCTTGGGGAACAGTCCCCGAGTCGAAGTAGGAGATGAACTTGCTTCGCCAATCCCATCGATTGTCAACCGAATTGACTTGCAACTTCATCTCTCTCATTTGGGCGGACAGCAAACGAACCACCGAGTCAGTCCCCGAGTGAGCTTCATCAATGGCCGAACCAAGATTCGCCAAGGCATCCGCCTCGGAGTTTTCTTCCCGAGGTACTTGTTTGACACTCCATTCTTGGAATTGGGCTAGGACCCTCTGCGCCCGATCTAAGTAAAGCTGCATTCTGGGCTCTCGAGCCGTGTAATCGCCGAGGATCTGGTTGACCACCAATTGCGAATCACATCTTAATTCGATTCTATCAGCCCCCATTTCTTTGGCTAGCTCTAAGCCAGCTAGGGCCGCTTCGTATTCTGCCTCGTTGTTGGTGACCTTTTTGAATCGAACAGACTGCCTAATCTTCTCCCCGGTGGGTGTTCTCAACACAATGCCTAAACCCGAGCCCTTTGAATTCGTCGCCCCATCGGTGTGCAGTACCCACAACCCCGAAGAGGGTCCCTTCGTCTCAAAGCTTTCCTTTTCCGCTTCGGGCAGTATCCCAACGCTGAAATCAGCCACGAAGTCTGCCAGGACTTGAGATTTGATGGCAGTTCGAGGTTGATAAGTGATGTCATACTCACTTAGCTCAACTGCCCATTTGGACAACCTCCCCGATAACTCAGGCTTATGCAATATATTTCTCAAGGGGAAGGTTGAAACTACTGCTATTGGGTGACATTGAAAATAGGGCCGCAGTTTCCGAGCAGTAATGAGCAAAGCAAGTGCTAGTTTTTTCAAGTGTGGGTACCTGGTTTCAGCATCGAGGAGCGTTTTGCTCACATAATAGATGGGCTGCTGCTTGCCGTCTTCTTCCCGAACCAACACAGCACTCACTGACACCTCGGACACTGCCAAATAGACAAGCAATGTCTCCCCCTCTTTTGGCTTAGCCAGCAACGGTGCGTTAGCCAAATATTGTTTCAAGTCTCTCAGAGCTTGTTTGCACTCCGGTGTCCATTCGAAGTGGCTGTTTTTTCTCAAGACGGAGAAGAATTTGTGACATCGCTCCGAGGACTTTGAGATAAAGCGGCTCAAGGCAGCGATTCGGCCAGTCAGGCGTTGAACTTCTTTAGCCCCGGAAAGCTCTTCGGGGATGTCCTCAATTGCTCTGATTTTATCTGGGTTGGCTTCGATTCCCCGCTCGGAGACAATAAATCCCAAAAACTTGCCCGATCCTACGCCGAAGGCGCACTTCTCGGGGTTCAATTTCATGCCGTATTGTCTTAGCACAGCAAAAGCTTCCCTCAGATGACTCAAATGATCCTCCACTCGGATCGATTTGATGAGCATGTCGTCTATGTAGACTTCCATAGACTTCCCGATGTATTCCTTGAACATGCGACATACTAACCTTTGGTAGGTTGCCCCGGCGTTCTTCAAACCGAAGGGCATCACTTTGTAGCAAAAGGTACCTCGGTCAGTGATGAAGGAGGTTTTTTCCTCGTCCTCGGGGTCCATGAGGATTTGATTGTAGCCCGAATACGCATCCAAGAAAGTTAATAGTTTGTGTCCAGCCGTGGAGTCTATTAACTTGTCGATTTGTGGCAATGGGTAAGAATCTTTGGGGCAAGCTTTATTCAGGTCGGTGTAGTCTACACACATTCTCCACTTGCCATTTTTCTTCGGCACAACTACCACATTTGCCAGCCATTCGGGATACTTCACCTCCCTAATGAAGCCATTTTCTTGCAGCTTCGTGGTCTCATCTTCAATCGCCTTCTTTTTCACCCCGGCGTGAGGTCTCTTCTTTTGTTTCACCGGGGTGAACTTTGGATCTACATTCAGCTTGTGAGTCATGATCTCCGGATCGATACCCGTCATGTCTGAATGAGCCCAAGAAAAACAGTCATGGTTGGACCTTAAAACTTCCATAATTGCCTCTTTCGACTTCGGGTCCAACCCCGAGCCGATGTGTACTTTCCTCTCTGGGAACTCTTTCGATAGAATGAAAGAGTCCAGCTCCTCAATGGTAGAGTCCTCGGCCTTTTGCTTCCGAGGTTCTTGCACGCATGCCGGGATCTTGTCGAATTCATTTTGGAGGCTCGCCTCGCTCGACCCCGGTTGCGTTGGTTGCTATTTTTTGGGCCCGCTCGGGGTGACTCCACTCTTCAGCGCTACCGAGTAGCATTCCCTCGCTACTCGCTGCTCCCCCTTAATGGACCGAACCCCCCACGGCGTTGGGAATTTGATCACTTGGTGTAAAGTGGAAGGGACAGCTTCCATGGAGTGGATCCATGGCCGCCCGAGGATTACATTATAGGCCAGGTCCTCGGGCATCACTTGAAACAGTGTCTCCTTAGTGACACCCTCAGCGAATGTCTTCAGCGTGATTTCACCCAACGTCTTCTCCGTTGAGTTGTTAAAACCAGCCAACACTGTTGATTTGGGGACGATTTCCCCTTTTAGCCACATCTGCTTCACCGCCCCGTAGCTGATGATGTTCACCGAACTGCCGGGGTCAATCAATACTCTCTTGATGTCGGCATTGTTAATTCTCAGCATGATGACTAGAGCATCGTGATGGGGGAACATCATCCCATCACAGTCATCCTCATCGAACACGATGTCCTTGCCCGAACCTCCCACTCGGGTCCTCTTCTCCATGGTGATGGAGAGCTTAGCAAATTTTTTGGCTGCGGCGAAGTTCACGCCGTTTACTTCTGATCCCCCGGTGATGACGTTAACTACTCTCTCCGGAGGTGGAGCCCGAGGTGGTTGCCCACCGCCTCGGTTCTTTGAAAAATTATCTTTCCCCTTGTCAGTGAGGAATTGAGCCAAGACTCCTTTTTTCAGTAGGTGAGCCACTTCGAGGCGCAGAGCTTTGCAGTCCTCGGTCTTGTGACCATAATCTGCATGAAACTCGCAGTGCAAATTCTGATCCCTTTTGTCCATCGGGGTTCTCATATCTTTGGGAATTCTTACCCCGGCTGTCCCCTTGACGACGTCGACCAGCTCCGAGGTCGATATGTTGAAGTTATAATCTTGGATTCGGGGGGGATCCTTTTTGGGAATCGAAGCGGAGCTCGAGGGGTTCCTTTGGTTCACGTTGGATTGAACCTTCCCTCCAAGCCTTTGGCTTATGTGAGACGTCGGGTATGAGTTACTGGGGTTGTTTCCCAGCCTCTGAGTAACATGTTGCCTCGGCGAGGTATAGGGTTCATACCTCCCTTTCGAATTATTTCGTGGCGCCTCGGCGCGATTTGAAATATCACCTCGATTTTGGTAACCTCGGTTTTTGAACTCCGCCTCCTCCAATCTGATTTTAGAGTAAGCTCTTCTATGTAGATCCTCCCACGTCAGGACCTGATACTGTTGCAACTCCTTTCGCAATTCAGCAGCAGCATTTGAATTGCGACTGTTGATACCTTTCTCGAAGGCCATGATAGCCAAGGTATCATCCATTCGAGGCAACTCCATGCGTTCAGCGTGAAATCGCTCGAGGAATTCTTTAAGTGGCTCGCCAGACCATTGCTTTACTTCACATATATCCTCCTTCCTCTGGAGGATCTTTTGCGCGCCGGCGTGCGCCTTGACGAAGGCGCTGGATAGCTCTTTGAACGAAGAGATTGACCCCGGTGGCAAGCACAAATACCACCGAAGGGCACCTTTTTCTAGCGAACTACCAAACTTTTTTAAGAACATGGATTCGAGCTGCATGGACGTCAAGTCGTTGCTTTTTACCATGGACATATACTCCCTGACATGCTCCTTGGGATCAGTTGTCCCATCGTACTTTTTGAGGAATGTGAGTTTGAAACCCACGGGAGTTGGAGCGGGCGCTGCTTCGGGCTTATAGGGCTGCTCCCTGTATTGCTCGATGTCGAGGTCATCTTCCTCCTTGCTTATCCCCGGGACGCGCTCGAGGCGTTTTTCGAAGCGCGCCTCGATGCGTGCCTCGATCTCTCTGCTCATTTTTTCAACGTCAACCGATGACGTTGTTTCCGCCATAGAGGGAATCGTCCCGAAGTGTGGCGTAGAAGATGGATTGCTCCCCGACCCCCCAGACGCGGTTCCGTTGTGAGGTCCCCCTGTTGTCGCGCCCTGAGGAACGAAAGGCGGGGTGCCTCCACCAGGAGCCGAGGGCGGGGTGCCGCTTGGGGCGGCGCTGTTTCGTCCTTCTAGCGAGGCGCGAAACTCGGCATTGATACTAGCTTGCTCATCCTGCTTATTCTGGAGAGCTTTTAGCGTGGTAACCACGTACATTTGAAATTCTTCGGTAGTCATTGGGGTGAAGGATTGTTGGTTCGTCGGAACGTCAACCCGATCACCATTACCACCATTGTTGTTATCAGCCATAGTGTTGGATCACAAGTTTCTTGATGAAGAACAGATTTCGAACTTTGGAACAAAGCGTTATTGCTTATATCCCCACAGACGGCGCCAATTTGTATGGGCCTAAATCGTTTTTAGGTACACAAATCGAATTTGGATTCGAATACAAGCAAATCTTTGTATCAAAGCGGTAAATAATTCACTGAATAGATGAAAATACGTAAACAACTTGCTTTCAATATACAGGCGTTCAATACAAATTTTGACAGAGTTTCGGTATATATTTCTGGATGTCTATAATACAAAATGAACTTCTATTTATAGGCCTAGGGGCCTTGTCCACGTTCTCCATCACCAGCATGCCTTCCTCCCACGATCTGATCAGCAACATGGATGAGTTAGTGGGGCAGAGTAGTGGGCTGCAAAGCCGTTGGGACCGAGGTGTTAACCGAAGCCTTGCCACGAGGCTTCGGTCGTCTGACCTTGCTATCCGAAGAGGGTGCTACGCCCCCGAAGCTAAAAAGCTTAATTTCTATTCGGTCGCGCCTTCGGGCGTTGACCTTGGTGATTCAGCCACGATCGATTGCTATCCCTTCGGAGCGCCAGCTCGCTTTCCCTTCGGTCTACCAACTCGAGGTGTTGACCGAAGACGATAATTTTTACCCAATACAAGAAAATATATATAGTACGTACTATTTGTAAGGGAAAATGTTAGGAATGAGACTGGGAGTGTGATTTCATTCATGAAGGTGAGTTTGGTTTAGGCAAAGGGTTAAATTAGGAACAAACGTGTACCATTTAGCATGTTAAAAAAACGATAATCACTACATCTATGTCGAACTATGGTTCGGTTATATGCATGCATTAGTACATTTAATTTAAAAATCTCAAATTGATAAGCGGAACGGGGGCGTGCAAATATCCAGCACCCCTAGGGAGAGGTGTACGTAGAGATGGCGGGGCAGGGCAGGGCGAGGCAAGCCTTGACCTGTCAAAGATTTAATGCACTTTTATCAAAACTCTCCCCTTTATATCTTTTATTTATTTTTTCAATTTTCCCAGAAAACTTGTGCACTCTAAAGCCAACTTCTGCTCAAGCATTCATTGAGCAACACTTCCTGCGAATTGCTTGTGCTCCAATTATTACTCCCCGGACTCATTTTATGTGGCACCATTTGACCGGATAAAGAATTTAAAAAATAGATGTTGAACTTAAAAAGTTTTAAATTTATCATTGAAAAAATAAGAAAGAGAAGATTGGATAATTAAAAAGTTATTGTTATCATTTAAAGTAAGCAGGTCCAACAAAATAAAATAGAAATAGTGCATTAAATAGTTTTTGAATAAGAAAATGTGACATTCTTTTTTGGACGGACTAAAAAAAAAAAGATGTCACATAAATTGGAACGGAGGAAGTATAATTTTAAATCTTACAAGTTACTACTAAGTACTATTATTCTTGGCCTCCAAAAGCACTCAAAACGAAAAGATTATATGTCCAATTATCAGTATTTGGACCAAAATAACTTGAGCTTAACGTTTATGTAATATTAAAAAATGTAGTAGAAGATAGGAGCAACACTTGGAAGCCTGAAGGTTTTGTAAAATCTACGGAAAAGGGCCAAATTTGCCCCTCTACTATGGTTTAGGGGTCACGTTTACCCTCCGTTAAAAATTTGGTGCAGTTATGCCCCTGCCGTTACCATAGTACACACTTTTACCCCTATTTTTGACGGACCTCCACGTTGGACGACACGTGGCTGCCACATCAGCGCCATAGTAGAGGGGCAAATTTGGCCATTTTCAGTAGTTTCTAAAATCGTGTCTGGACTAAGTTTCAATACTTACAGAAAAAAGTTTTGATGCTTAGAGGAGTCATTATATGAGGGAAAAATATGCTGAGAACGGTAGATAAGATATTTTGAGAGATTTACGGAATTAAAATGACACTCTCTTCGGTTTGGTTCCATAAGAAAGATATACTTTTGAATTTTGTGACAAAAATTATCTTTATTAAAGATAAGATAAAATTTTAATAATAACATTATTTCCAAATAAATAGATATGTTCTTTTTAAAAAGACTAAAAGGTAAAATATGTTACTCCTAATAAAGTGGATAAAGAGTTCTTTCATGTATTTCAATTTAAAATATATTTTTCATTTTATCACAAAAGGTGATTAATGCTATATATTTACTTATTTAGGAGTGAAGGGGAAATCATATGAGTATGTCAATCCTGACCTTTTGCTTATTTAGGAGTGAAGATTGAGAGAAAATTGAACCTTGTTTTTTCACAAGGAAGAGAAAGTTGAACTTTTGAAGTTGGAAAGTAGGAAGTAGGGAGTAATTCTAAGGAAAAGTTCTCTTACTAGCTTATATTCTAAGGCGAATCTGTGCATCTAACGGATTTGTTTCTTTGTTTTGATGCAGACTATTGAGTCAAAATGCAACAAAGTTCTTGTTAGACGATCTTTATAGAAACCCAGGTCCCCTCCAGTTTGATGGCCCTGGTGCTGATGCAAAGGCTGTAACTCTTTGTGTTGAAGACCAGGATTACATGGGCCGTATTAAGAAATTGCAAGAGTATTTGGACAAGGTTGGTATACATTTTAGTTTATTTTTTTTTTCTTTACTTTGGTTTGCTGCATCTTTTTCATTAATAAGTCAATATATAGCAAAAATCACCTTTTGAGATAAATTGAAAAATATCTTTTAAATTGAAATACATGAAAGAACTCTTTATTCACTTTAATAGGAGTAGCATATTTTACCTTTTAGTCTTTTTAAAAAGAACATATCATATTTGGAAATAATGTTATTATTAAAATTTTATCTTATCTTTAATAAAGATAATTTTTGTCACAAAATTTAAAAGTATATCTTTCTTATGGAACCAAACCGAAGAGAGTGTCATTTTAATTCCGTATTTCTCTCAAAATATCTTATCTACCGTTCTCAGCATATTTTTCCCTCATATAATGACTCATCTAACCATCGAAACTTTTTATCTAAGTATTGAAACTTAGTCCAGACATGATTTTAGAAACAACTGAAAAAGACCAAATACTGTACTTCACCACGACGAAGTGTGAATTTTTTAAGCAAATACATATGTCAACTACCACTTAAAGAAAACCTCTTTGTATGAATATAATTATGATGTTGTGTAGCTGTAGAGTGTTGCGTCTTTGAATTTTTTTTTTTTTTGAAAATAAAGATTATTAGAGAAAAACTATCTAAATGTATAGTAGCGACAAAAGTGGATCTCTCTTTTGTTTTTCAGTTTCTATATAAAATATACGGAAAAGGGCCAAATTTCCCCCTCTACTATGGTTTAGGGGTCACGTTTACCCCTCGTTAAAATTTTGGTGCAGCAATACCCCTACCGTTACCATAGTACGCAGATTTACCCCTCTCACTAACGGACCTCCACGCTGGACGACACGTGGCTGCCACATCAGTGCCATAGTAGAGGGGCAAATTTGGCCCTTTTCAGTTGTTTCTAAAATCGTGTTTGGACTAAGTTTCAATACTTAGAGAAAAAGTTTCGATGCTTAGAGGAGTCATTATAAGAGAGAAAAATGTGCTAAGAATGGTAAATAAGATATTTTGAGAGAAATACGGAATTAAAATGACACTCTCTTCGGTTTTGTTCCATAAGAAAGATATACTTTTGAACTTTGTGACAAAAATTATCTTTAGTAAAGATAAGACAAAAGTTTAATAATAACATTATTTCCAAATAAATAGATATGTTCTTTGTAAAAAGACTAAAAGGTAAAATATGCTACTCCTATTAAAGTAGAAAAGAGTTTTTTCATGTATTTCAATTTAAAAGATATTTTTCAATTTATCACAAAAGGTGACTTTTGCTATATATTGACTTATTAACTTTAGTTTAATCTATTTTCCTTTAATGACATATTTTTTGTAACATTAGAAAAAATAATAATAGAGTTTTATGTTTAAAATCACAAATTTTAGAATTCAATCATGACACTAATTTTATGGACAAACGCTAGCGTAATGTTATGGACAAACGCTAGCTTAATGTCATGATTGAATTCTAGAATTGTTGATTTTAAACATTAAACTCTATTATTATTTTTTCTAATATTACAAAAAATATGTCATTAAAGGAAAAGAGATTCAACTAAAGTTAATAAGTCAATATATAGCAAAAATCACCTTTTGTGATAAATTGAAAAAATATCTTTTAAATTAAAATACATGAAAGAACTTTTTATCCACTTTAATAGGAGTAGCATATTTTACCTTTTAGTCTTTTTAAAAAGAACATATCTATTTATTTGGAAATAATGTTATTATTAAACTTTTATCTTATCTTTAATAAAGATAATTTTTGTCACAAAGTTCAAAAGTATATCTTTCTTATGAAAAAAAACCGAAGAGAGTGTCATTTTAATTCCGTATTTCTCTCAAAATATCTTATTTACCATTCTTAGCACATTTTTCTCTCTTATAATGACTCCTCTAAGCATCGAAACTTTTTCTCTAAGTATTGAAACTTAGTCCAAACACGATTTTAGAAACAACTGAAAAGGGCCAAATTTGCCCCTCTACTATGGCACTGATGTGGCAGCCACGTGTCGTCCAACGTGGAGGTCCGTTAGTGAGAGGGGTAAATCTGCGTACTATGGTAACGGTAGGGGTATTGCTGCACCAAAATTTTAACGAGGGATAAACGTGACCCCTAAACCATAGTAGAGGGGCAAATTTGGCCCTTTTCCGTAAAATCTATTCATTTTTGGACTTCTCAGCACAAAGCTCTTCGTGAACACTGTGACATAAAGTGTCGCCTGCCCTGCCCTGTCATTGCAGGCTTGCAGCAAAATAATTTTGACCCACCCCCGCCCTGCCCTGCAAAAGTGCAGCCCTCCCTGTCCTGCCGCCCTAAGGCTCCGCCCCGCCGTGCCTCACTAAAGTGCAGACCTCCCCTGCCCTGCCCCACTAAGGTTTCGCCCTGCTCCGCCCTCACCCTGCCCCACTCTCCGCCCTGCCCCATTGCCATCCATACCAAATTGTCACTTATTGAACTAACACTAATGTATAGTAAATCTGCTTCACTTAACATCTCATGTCAAGCTAATTACTAGTACTTAATCAAATTGAAATTGTGTATACTATCAGTCAAATCCTATATTTTCCATTGTAGTGTTCTTCATAAACTGAATACAAACACTATGGAATTCAAGAATTAGCTAGTAGATGGTAAAGGCAACATGTCCCCATTACTTGTGCCAATGATAAACGAAAATGCATAAAACAGATTCCACTACACCTGAACTAACTCTACCATAAAACACAAACAAAGAAATAGCGAAGATTGAATTTCTGCAATAGAGAAAAATCAGAATGCAACTTTTAGATCCCACCATTACATGACTTATCAGGAAATGATCAGCATTCACCGCCTAGCAGATGCCCAAGACCACCTGCTAGTTTCAGGAGGTGGACCTTGGCCTGCACCATCGATATTCTTTGGTGCTGCAGCAGGTGGAGCAGTTATTGTTCCAGATTCCATTGAATGCTCAGCAGGCTTAGGCGACACAGCCGCCGAATATTTCTGTATCTCTTCTTTCTGCCGTCTCTCTTGCTCTTCAAGTTGTCGTTGCATCTGCTTTTGTTGATTCATCTTCACTTCTAAATCCTTAATATTGAGTACGACTGCATAATAATATACACTACTAAAATTATTTACTCTGTTTGAGAAGACTTGAATAATGAATAGAGTAAATGCCACTAACCATCATCTCGGTTCAAAGCCATTTAAGGATATAGAAAAATTGATTCTTCACCTACAGGCTGCATGCAGAATAAGACTAGTTAGATTAGACTAATCACAAACAATTCTTTCAACAGGCAAAAGAACAAAATACAACATCTAACACAATCATATACTACATGTAGGAGGTATCACTAATTCTTTACAGCAAAAATCATATTACTACTATTGATTCAAGTTTTATGACACAAGCAGGATAACTGAAAATAAATAGATTAAACAAAATAACAAGAATATTGGTAATTCCAATATAAACTGAAGACCGAAATGATTCTTACACTATCAGAATATCTAAAATCAAAGAACGACAAAAAATAACAAAAATATAAAGATTTGACGAAGAACTAGAAGAAGAATTACCGTCCAGATTGCAAGACTCACAATGGTGTTTATCAATCTCAAAAGTATGCATATGTTCCTCTTAAAAATGAGGCATATTCTAATCAAGAAGGGAAAGAACTAAAAAGTATGGAAAGAAAGTAATTATGGAAAGAAAGTAATAAAAACAAAAAAGGACAGTCCGTATTATATAGTACAAACAATTATGAAGAATAAAATCATTTACTGAAAAGGAAACAAGATTTCTCTCCTTGAAAAGAAATAAAGACAAACCAACTAAGGAAAACAATCAGAAAACAAGATATCCTATTTTTGAAAGAATCTCCGTGACTTTTGTCTGGTTATATTCTAGGGTAGTGATACATACCATTCCATTTTGCCGGCATATCTGCCGCACCCGACGTGGCCCGCATGTATAATGACAAAATTACCCTTGAATCATATTTTATCCTTTCAGCGCGTGTTCCTCACTCTCTCGCTCAAAAGCTGAATCTTTCTTTTAGTCAAACATAAAGAGGCGACCATTGCAGAAACTTGCCCTTTGTCAATGGGGTTCCGTTCGCCAGAAATTTCCACCGGCGACCACCACTTCGCGGCAAATTGGAATGCTGTGGTTCTTTTCCGTAATATTATCCTATACTACTGTAGCTCTTTCAATTCGTTATTATGTATAAAGAGGTTGTTCCTCTTTATGCAGCCTGGCTCTTCCATTCTCCTTGTAATGATGCTGCGGGGCAAGGGTTTGTGTTTTTGAACTTTGTGAGTCTCGACGCACACCCTCCCTGCTGGATGCAGTGACGAAGAACTAAATTCCTGAGAAATGGTGTAAGAGTACTAAAATTGAAATAAGTGTACCAAATAGGTTGTTGATGTATCTCGCCAGATGGATCTGCTGATGATGCGTTTGGAAGGCTTCGTGACGACCATAGAACGAGTTTTGCATAATTTTGGAGGCACTTGTCTTGAAGGAGCGCAAATTGACAGTCCTATAGCCTCACCACTCCAGGATTTGGGTTTGTTCGTTTAAAGCCGTCGTCGCGTTTAATTTGACTGTAATATATATATATTTCCCTATGTCTGAATCTGCTGTTCCTTTCTGAATTTGGCTTTGGGTGCTTCTAAATTTCTGATCTTATGCCACTTGCAGCACTAGTTTGTAATTGCACGACCATTGTTCTTCCACTTTTCGAGCTAATCTTCTCGTCGTTTGTTCCCCCTCCCCCGGTATTTGCTTTAGCACTCGCGTATGAGAAGACGATTAATTAAAGAAAATGTTATTTGAAGCTGATATATTTGAGTTGGTATTGCATTTGTCCATGGTGTTTTAGCATCAGGGTCCGTTCTTTGAACATCGTCTAATCACAAGATTTTTTGTTCTTGCTGCGCTTGTTTGTACCGGAAACTTGTCTAGTTAGAGTATTATGTGGTGTAGTATTCCGTCGACAGATGTTCCTCCAAATACTCTTTGGCACTCTAAGATTCCATTTAAAATCTCATTTTTATCTTTGAGACTAATCATGGGAAGACTTCCAAGTGATGAATCTTTTGCTAAGTTTGGACATCAGATTGTTTCTAGGTGTTACTGTTGCGTTGTGCCTAGACGTGAGTCAACTCATCATGTATTTGTGGAAAGTGAGTTAGCAATTCACATGTGGAATTATTTTGGAGCTCCAATGGGAATCAATCACAGTTGCCCAGAATTCTTTTTGCATACAATCAGTTGCCCAAAGAAGCGAAGGGTGCATATCATTTGGATAGATGGCAACTGCCTTGTATGAGGATCAGATACGATAAAGCTAATTTTTTTTGTTAGTTAGTTATCATTTTAGTTGCCTACTGTGTATGCAAGTTGTTTGTATGCTACACAGATAGTTTTTGTTACAAGAGGACAGGCCAAGCATCCTCTGTGTAAGCCACTCTTTACTTAATGCAATCCAGATATACTGGGGAAAAGTATTTTAAAAAAAAAAAGACACGAACTAAATCAAAACCACAAATTAATAAGTACTGCATCAGGATTGAGAAGGTACGTTGTCTAGACACCTATTCATCCAAAGTAGAAATAGGTGTTTCGTGTGAATCAACGACTTCTGCTTGACACCATCAAAGAGCGGATAATTTAATGCGAAAGTTTCGATGTCAACAACACGTAGATGACTGTTAACTAACGGGTGCGATATTGCC
The DNA here is from genome assembly GCA_037355625.1 of Petunia x hybrida. NCBI lineage: Eukaryota > Viridiplantae > Streptophyta > Magnoliopsida > Solanales > Solanaceae > Petunia > Petunia x hybrida. The sequence continues at coordinate 717,731 of JBBBVM010000072.1, forward strand.
ATGAATTGCATTATAAATTCATGTGACCTGCTCCGACTTCGCCTCAGAACTTAGAATCCATTAAATTGCTGCAGTTACCATCACTAATGGCAGGTCCTCTGGTTTTAACCACCGTACGTATACCGTCGTCCTCAACCAATAGGGTAATCAACGAAACCATTGCCGTATTAGTTCTAATTTGTTCATTCTGTCAACAGGAGCAACGCAAACACATAATTGGACTATTTTTGGGCCACAGCTGATTAATTAGCGAATTGGGCCGCACCATCAATGAAGGCATGTGCTCGGCCCATGTAGAGTAAGCCCTCCAACACGTTTTCAGTGAGTCCCCAGGAGTTGGGTCGCATAATCTATTCCTGCACGTATGAATCCTGATAGGAATTCAACATTCCCACACTCGCTGTCGTTTAAGTTTAGCCAACGACATGTGTAAAATAAGGACACTTGTTTAATCGAATTTTAGGTACTCTTTAATATTGAGCAGCTATCACATTCCCTGGTACTTCTTTATTAATCAAGATGGGTAGAACTTGTTTTGGTTAGTAGACAAGTTCTTTGCCCTTGCAACAATACAAATAACAGGAATGCATGCACGAAATCAGCCCAGCGTATGCAAACTTGGTGTATTCTACATGGACAAAAAGGAGAAAGTCAATACTGCTACTAAGTACTAAGTACATTACAACTTCAGACTGGACAATCGTTAGACAAGTACAAGCGCACGATCAGTCCACGATGAAGTAAGTACTACATATATAGAGCCCAAAAAGGTGATACAAAGTATATATATCCCTAATAATCCAGACTAGAGCCAAAGCTACCGTCATCCGAACTTAAATCTGAATGACAAGGAGCTCCCATCTCAAAGTCAAACATCGGAAAGGTTAATTTCGTGGTTTCAACGTCAATGAGACATAGATCACAATTGATAAATAATTCACGGCAGCCGTAAATATCTGTCATATATCCGTTCCAGTGCCCCGGCCCCTGAAAGTGACAACACCCAGTCTCTACGACTTTGCTGCAGTTTGCCGAACCAATCATCCTTTTGAGACGTCTTCTGCATTCAATCGTCTTATTTCTTCCGTCGGGCTCCTTCAATAGACTAAGCAGCACTTCCATCCCCGAGTTGATGCTAATTTCATCTTCCCTATCAAACATCAGCAATGCAATCCCGTAATTGTACTTTGCTTGGGCCACAACAGAATTATTAACGAATTGGGCCTCGCCCGAAGAATTATTAGCGACTTAGGCCATATAGTGTAACCCCTCCTTGTTACCGGCAACAAAAACATATGAGTAGAAGTTTTTACTACTAGTTTAACAACACAGGAGTTTTTTACTATAACCCCTCCTTCTTACTTTACTATTAGTTTTACAACACAGGAGTTTTTTTAAGTAAAATGACTTTGATTAGGAGATTCCCACTTTAATAATAATAATAATAATAAAGAAAGAAGTAAATACAATTTATTATAATAAATATATAATATGATGTCATAAAATATTCAAAAATATTTTGTTAAATGTAATTTGTATAGAGTAATTAATTTAATTACACTATTTAATTTTAAATACAAATTTTCAACGATTTCACCAATTTTATAGAGCCATTTAATAACAAAAATGAATGAAAAGTAAAAATAAAATATGTTCTGAATATTATGGCAGCACAAAAATATTGTTGATACAATTTTTCAACGATTTCTCAAATTTCATAGTAAAAATAAAATTGTGACCGAAAATAAAACAAAAGTAAAACAGAATATTTGAAAGAGTCGTTTACTAACAAAAATAAATGAAAAGTAAAAATAATATATGTTCTGAATATTATGACACCACAAAAAAAAATTTGATACAATTTTTCAATGATTTCTCTAATTCTAAAATTGTGTCCGAAAATAAAGACATTATTTAAAATAAATATTTGAATATAGGCCCCATTAAGATTTCAATAATTTAAACTAAAATAGTTAAAAGTGGGCCTATTTTAGATTTTAATAATTTAAACTAAAATAGTTAAAAGTGGGCCTGGGCCCGCAGCAGCTGAGTGAGAGAGTGAGAGGCTGAGAGTGTGCACACCACGCGCAGAAAAGAACAAAATTTGACTCAAGGATGTTTCAGTCTTTTCACACAGTGGCCACGTCTGGTGCGGCAGTTTTCGCGGCAAATTGGAATGCTGCGGTTCTTTTCCGTATATTCTAATGTTCAATCATTTCAATTTTAACACAATGTTAGGAGTTTGTCCAATACAGGAGCACTACTATTACCCATCAAATAATATAGTAACTTCTTACCACCATGACAAAAGATTCATGCAAACACCCAAATTCGAAAATGAACTAGTATAGTACTAGTTTACAATTCAAATGCATAACACGTACATACATTAGGGGTTTTGCTAAGCTAAACACCTCCAGTAAGAACTTGAGCTTCTTCTCAAACATTAGCTGGGCATTGAGCTTTTTTCATATATATATTTTTTACATAATCTATCTATACTGTATTAAAAGCACAAAAACCTTAGTAAAATTGTTGATTGGTGCTCTAAATAGAGTCCACACTTTCGAGAAAGTTGTCATTTACTGTAGTTATTTTTTTACTCCCTCCGGTCCACTTTATTTGATGTTTTAGCCCTTTTTTTTTCCACAATATTTGATCTTTTCGAAAATCAAGATGAAATTTTACAATGTCACCCCTTGCTAATAAATGACTTTAAACAAAATGATAAGTAATAATAGCTTGAATAAGGGCTAATATAGTCGATTACATTGCTAATTAATGCTAAAAAGGTGATTTTCTTAATATGCGTAAAAATATCCAAAACATCAAATAATATTGATCGGGGGAGTAATATTTATGACTCAATTTGAAATTAATCTCTTTGGATAAACGAGGGAGAAGTCTACCGTATAGAATCTCTTTATTTATTGTAGAGTACAAGTAAAAAAGACATGTTTGGTTAGTTGATTGTACAAGTTGATTTCATAAAGGAAACACATTCTTTACCTTTACAATTATTTGGTCGAAAATCAAACTCTCTATTACAAAAAATAATGGATATTTGAGAAGCTGATTTGGTGCAAAACAAGTTAAAGATATTTCCAGCTCTCTCACAACATAACAAATGTAAATTCTCCACAAAAAACTAGTACAGGCTTCAAGTTAAGATTTTTATTTTTATGCTTTAGATCTTTCATGAATTACTAATTCAAATGTATTTGCATCTCTTTTATTGGATGGTTACACAAAATAAAGGGAAGGATGTCGTTTAGTAGCGTAAAAACCACTAAAACTTCAAACAAATACTATTATATTTTGAACCTACAACTTCAAAAGTCCAACACAAGTTTCGTGCTAAACTGCCTATCACATCAAGCTTAAATCCTTATTTTGCCTATGATTAGAAAGTCCATCCACACTTCAATTTTATTTTGATACCCCTAAACTTTTAGGAATAACAATCCCAGGGAAGGAGAGGATCAGAGATACCCACAGATGGAGCTGAGGGCCAACATGCAAGGTGGAAAAGACAGGGGCTATGCAGCCACGAGCACTGAGGGAACGAGACAAGAGCGTGCTGAGAAATGAAAGAAATGATCATTCTCAATACATACTTGTTCCTACTTACTGAGAAACTTTTGTGGGTAAGATGCTTTGTGGATGATATTGTCCTTTCCGTGGAGACGGGGCAAAAAAGCCATACCTATTTTATCTGTGTATAATAGAGGGAACAGGTTTATAATGCTGGAGTTTTGATCCCAAACCTACCTCCCACCCCCCCCCCCACCCCCCCAACCCACAAAAAAAAAAGGGCATACTTCCTCGTATCTCGCCTCCCTTTCTCGATGCAATCATGCCCTTAATAAAATGTTATTGGTCTTTAGATGTCAAGTTCATCCTGAATTTCACTGCACATTCCCCTTACAATTGCATTATAATTGTACATATAAAATTGAAGTCGTCTTGATAACATCTCACACCTAGAAGCTTCACCTCTTAATGAATGCCACTATCAAGAAAGGCGCCTCTATCAAGATTGTGTAAGCAAATATGTGACCTTGGGTTTGCCATTTGCTTTAACAAAGCTCAAGCAAAGAATTCCAAAGGAAGCTCTTTTCTGGGCATACAGTACTTAGGAGTGACTTCAATCTGCTCATTTCCACCTTTTGAGTATCAATCTCCAGAGTCATTGATAATTGCTGATCACAAACAAGTAAAATCAACTCCGCAGACAGTTTAGAAATGCAAACTTAAAACTAATATAAAGCAATACCTTTTTTAGCCACATCATATAGGTAGCAGCAAAGGTTGCTTGAGCTTGATAGTCCTCAAAATCACTATCAGGTACAATTGTGCAAGAACGAAATAGTTCTAGTTCATTATCTATGAGCATGTCAATGTCAACTGTCCTGATGTTTTTCTGGTTACAAGGCAAGGATCTATCATGATCACCACAGGCAAAATGTCTCATCCAGCAAGTCAGAAGGAAGCGGCGATGAAGCCACAATGCCTGATAGGAAAAAAAAGTAACATGAGACAGGGTTTCTCACTAAGCTCTCAAGCTTTTAAAGAATCTAGAACATCTTATGAAGCAATTAAAAGACAATCCAGACAGAGAAAACAGATGAGGACTGATGCAATCAACTTGCCCAAGGAACTGAGCTTATTTTGTACATTGAAGCATTAGATACGAGAATCTCTAACGGAATACAATCAGAACATCAAGATGATCATTCTTTTGATCTCACTAACGATAGTAAGATGAAATATACAGGCGGTTCAAAATGAGGATAGTTTTCCAAAAATTTCCAAAAGATGCATGTACATGCACTCCAACACTTTACTGTCAATCTGAGATGTTTCACGTGCAAAAATTAGGCAACATGATACTTGAAGACTGGCACCTTGGCTTCTAGAATAGCCTTCTTAGTGACACTTCTTTTCTTCCAACTACGGTGGTGTCAAGGACGGCTTGTGCATACCTCGACTATTTCTTCAAGTACCAGCTACCTCCCACCAACACATGTACCGGGTAACTTGGTCTAACAAAGGCTTAGGCAAATGAGAAAAACTCATCTAACGTTTTCCGACTCTGTTGGGATTTGAACCCTAGTCTCCAAGGTTTTTACCACTTTATTGACCACTATACCACACATTTGGGTGCTCTTAGTGGCACATATTGACACAAAGCTAGTCAATTTCATTTTATGAGCAGAATAGGGGCACATGAGATGATTGGCGTGAATCCTACAACTCTATATCCACCAAAGAACCATCAGCAGACTTGAGAAAACTATCAGACCATACTAAGGTATCTAATAAGATAACACCATTAAGTGAAAACCAATTTGATACGTACCTCTCTTCCAGCATAACGTTTTATCAACTTCTCCACCCAGTTGAACTCATCCTAGACATTGACCAAAATAGTCTTAGCATATTGTAACATGCTACAACTTTGTATTTGTATAGATACAACAAACAGATGATTTATTCTTTTCAGAACCAACAAGAATGAATAGGTACACTTTCAATTCCAGATATTTACAGGACTTAATCATTTAACATCAGAAGCTTTAAAACTAGCTAAGCATTTTACAAGAAACTACCCCCACCCCCCCCCCCCCACCCCCAACTAGTTAATTTTACAGTTCAGAGTATGATGCTAAGACCATCCTTATAAGCATGTTTTGAGTTCCTTCTGGAAAATAGAATCCGTATGCAAATGCAATTCAATTCTGAGAAAACACCACACTAGCAAACATACCTTCAAAAGTTGAAGAAGTTCTGGACGAAAGCTGGAATCTTGATCCTTTTTATGTTGTGAATCTTCAAACAGGCGAAGCATCAACCGCTGTGTAGACCAATAGACAAAATAAACAACATCATACTTCATGCCTACCTTCTTTGTACATTGAAATGGAACAATGGTTTCACAAACCATGCCATATTTTTTACAGGCTACAACAGAAAGCTTTTCACACTCCATCAGCAAGGGCAATTAGACGATTAGTTCACAACTAACCAGCAGCATTTGCCGAAAGTTTAGATGAAAATAATAGCTATTAGATGGAAATTAACTCACAGCACGGTAATGAAAGCACGAGTTATCAGCAACATTGAGGCCAGACCACTCCCGTGACTTGTTAAACTCTTGTAGCACCTGGATGCATGAATTTAGATCCATTTGTTAAGAATTGAATGTTCCATAATGTGTATACAATTAAACAGGAGAGAACAAGCAACATGAATGAGAATCTCGGAGATGATTGACTGGAGTTGAAGAGAGCTGAGCCCATCTTCCATGGAAGATCAGAAATACGCAAAACATTTTATCACAATCCACAAAAGACTGCTACCATTGACCAAAATTTTGCCTGCTCTGCATAGCTAGTGAAACTGGGAGGAAAAGTGCAAAACAATATCATAAACCTTTCCTTTCTCTTACCTGTTCTCCTGACATGTAGGAAACTAACCAGCAACGGTGATTCCATGCACGATAGTTCATCTTTGATCTCTGTAACAAAACAAGAGCCAACTTAGATCTTCTCAATAAAAAAGTAAGCTAAATAATATATAAAAGTAAATTGCAAGTAATTTGCAGTAATTAGTACAAATGCTTATCATAGATCAATCCAAGTCATAGTGGATAATAAAAGTGATCTAGGTATAATCGTTCTTTAAATTTAACATACGCGAAGCCCAAAATCACCATATCCCCGCCCTCAAAAAAGCCCCTCGCAATTATTTGAAAGGGATTTTAGGAGTTAGCATTATTACCTAAACAATTAGGAACCACCGGGACATTAACACATCCAAGTCATTCAGCTACAACACTAAGCTAGCTGAAGCCGTAGCCTCCTTTTCAGTTTTGAGGTGACAAAGGGAAATTGATGAACTTTTTACTTAACTGTCATATGACCAGGATCCAATCAGCTGATGACTTTGAAGCTGCTGGGCTTTGTTTCCCCCAATGCATCAAAGTACATGGTTAAAGCAAGCTTTTTCCTTCTTGGACCAGTAAATCTACTCAAATCTCCTGTTTATAGAATGCCTTACAGACTTACACTGCCAAATCTTTAGAGTAGTTTATTATGCTATTATGCACTAACAATCTCCGAGTTCCTCTATGGATAATAGACCCACCCCTCTACTATTCTCCACTTAAAATACCATGTTTTTGTCTACGACATGGGTTGAATCCGCGACGTGCGCCTAATACACTTATCATGGCCATTGACATAATATAAACTACCATTTTAGTATCAAATCAAAAGTACAACACAAAATGGAAATCATTTCTTCACAAAAATAGTTTTCCTTGTCACTAGTAGGATGCGCTAGTGGTTGAGGCGTGTGGGCAAGTCCCAACTATAACACTTGGTATGCACCTGTTCCAACCTTGGCGGGCAGGCTTATCTTGGCAAAGTATGCTTGTGGAGTGAACAGGTTGTCGAGGTGAAACAGTTTTCCAGAAATATATGAGCTTCATTTGTTTAACAATTTTCCAGAAATATATGAGCTTCATTTGTTTAACAGAGACCCTAACAGAAAATTATCATACGATTTCTATGATAGAACCAAAGTAATTTGAGGATGGATGTGAATATGAAAGAAAACATCTCTCATTTTTTTATGAAGGAGAGTGAATCAGTGGAACATCCTGGTATCAATGAAAGCCACTTTGCAATGCAACTCTCAGATATCAACCGGCGATAAATATTTATTTATTTGCAGTATGATCCAATATAAGACCTCAGCCAGTTTTTTCACTAACTCGGATTCTCTTTCCATAATCTCTCGCAGATTCGAACAATTTCCTGCAATCATCTTGATCACCCACCTCCTATCAGTAATTAAATGTAATAAGAATCACGCATAACTGATCATAGAAAGCGTAAAATAAAGATTCATTTCAAACTAACTTATAAAAAAGACGGTCATTAATTTCCATAAAGAGAACAAAAACAGTTGGATCAATCTCAATTTGAGAAATTATTTTCTTTTTTCCTGTGAAAAACAGTAAGTGCCTTGCTAGCTTTAGGCCAGATCCTAGTAGCATGGGCAAGTCAAACCATACTCCCTCCCTCCCCCTCTCTCCCTCCCCCTCCCCCTCTCCCTCTCCCTCTCCCTCTCCCTCTCCCTCTCCCTCTCCCTCTCCCTCTCATGCAGGGTCCGGGGAAGGGCTGCACTCCAGAGGGGTGGAATGTATTAATCTTGAACAGCCAGAAACAGAGAGTTGAAAGGTTTTCATACATGTAAAATGAATGGAAACCAAAAGAGCAACTAAAAGGAACTCTAACCTTTGGCTCCATGCTTGTTCACTTTTAGGTGAATGCGAGAGAATCACAGATGAAAAGGTAAGCTCATTCATGAACATGGAAAAGTTTTGCTTCTTTGAAAGAACTAGCTTCCTGGAAAATAAAACTTTATATGGTCAAAACTAATAGAACCAACTGATCTTTTACCGATTAAAACAAGAATAAAAGTCTATACAACAGATCAAATCATGCTGTCTAACTGGAATTAAAATTGTCTACAAGAACATGGATAAGGGAACTTCTGACGTTGAGCAGAAAAAGCAAGCGGAGAATGCAAACATGTATAAGCACATTATACCTCTAAAATCTAATATGGGAGCCAAAATGCTGAAGGACTAGATTGAAGTATTTCTACTGTGACAGATGGCAAATAGACACATCCGCCTTTAATATTTATTATAAAAGAAGTCTCAAGAATTATGTTTTTATATACTGTTATCATTCTCTTTTAACTACTTTCTTAAGTTCCAGTTATGCTAATATTCACCGAGTTTCGAACAGTGCACCACTGGCCGTTGGAGATTTCTCGGTTATAAAAAAAGTTTCAATTATGCTACTTTGGAAATGCAGTTCATCGGACTTTTCCAACTCTTATACACTTAAACTGATCACATCAACGTAAGCAGTAAATAATCAAGAGTGTTTAAAAACTTGCAAAGAAGTAAATATGTGAACTCTGACATCTGAAAGAAGTGCTCATTCTATCAAAACAAAAAAGATTATATATCATCTGCTTCAACTCACAAAGGAAAGACTTCCTTAAGAATGCTACCCAGACACCTTAGCTCTATGAGGTATCTCAACATTAAATTTTGATATTCCCATTATCATGGAAGTCTTGTATTCTCCTACTCCGCTCCAGAGCTAAATTGTCAACATCAGATATCCATAAAAGGTATGTATTTGGTCTAAAAGCTATTGACAGATGTCACCATTTATAACGACTGAAAAACTGAAACTTTTATATGTGCAAACAAACCTGGAATTCCACGCCGTGCCAAAATCAGAACTTAGAAGCAAAAGTGCCCTGCTGTGTTTCATCAATTCAATTTCCAGACTAAGTGGACAAAATGAGGAACAGGTTGAAGCATTTTTATCATCTCTTCCATTGTAAATATTATGGTGCACCTTATAATTTTTATATGCACCCATAAATGCATTTTTAGCTGCAACGTAAAGCGGAAAGAGAACCCTGGTTGAGATGCCCAGCTTGTGATCCCTATTCCAGAAAGTTGTCCCAAAAGTTGATTTAGGCACGGAGCCAGCAGATGTTGAAGAAGTGCTAGTCTCTTCATTCAATGCAGCAAACTGTGATGGATGGATGAACCCTATTTCATCACTGGACATAGGAGATGCATGTCAGGTTGCTAATGAAAGCATCACTCATTGGACTCAACATATCATTAAAAGTAAAAATAAATTTAAAAAAATAATAATCCAGAGGTAAATGGAGAGGTAAAAGACGTTAGGGAGAAGAATACGAAAATAAAAGTTTATCACCTTTGCTGAAAAGGACAACTACACTGACTTAAGAGAATGTTCTTAAACAATGATATCTTAAGATTCAAAACAAGTGGCAGCTCCTTGGTCTGATTATATTTGGGGGTTGGGGGGAAGAAAAGGGTGAAATTCCCAGTATCCAATAAGTATACTATCATATTCCACGTTCAAGAAATGACATCCTATCCTCTCAAAAGTTTCATAACGTTCCAAAAAAACGACAATACAACAAAAGTACATTTAACATTCTCTGAAAATATTTGTACAACCTACAGAAGCCACAGTTTCAAGCAAATAGACGGTGATGGGTCATGTACCATGCTTGGTTCACTGATGGTTTATTGCAAATAGACGGTGATGGGTTATTGCAAATACAAATTCTTATCAGAGGCTTGATTGTTATACTAGAAACAAAAAAACAAAGAAAATAATGGAATAGTATCACATAAATGACCATAAAAACTGTGTCCATAAAGTGAGGCTTACATGAATGGATCAGACTCCAATATGGCCTCTAATTGATTTAGAAGCTCCAGCGGATCAGACTCGTCCATCTAGAATTGGATGCTAACTACAAGAGCTTCTTATTCTCAAAATGTCCACTGATTCTTAGGATTGTGCATTGACTCCAAGAGTTTGTCTATTTCCCGAGCTGACAAAAGAGAGGAATGTATATTTGAGGATTCGCTTACAAAATAAGCACCCACAATGACAAACTAGCACAGTATAAAAGAACGAACCAAAAAAACGACATGAAGGCAATGTGACAACCATACTACATCTTCCCAAAAGAACAGGTGCAATAAAATCTGCATAATAAGGAACACTACTGCACCTACTATGTCCGATAGCGAAACTAGCACAGACTGTGTGTTTTCTACCGTGATCGTTTTTTACAGACATACAATATTTGTCTTTATTATATTTTTTAAAAAAAATGTAATACTGCAATACTCCCTAGCTTCTCTCTGATTAGATACACAGCATATTTGACATTTTAAATTAAATCATGTCAAGCAAGACTTTTAGAAGGTATAAATCACTCTCATCAGTCTCGATATAAAGTGAAATATAATAGCATTTGGAAACCCCACTCGTGGGATTATACTAGGTACGTAGCAAATGAAGCACTCGTAGAATTTCTGATTTATAAATTTGAGAGATATTTACCTTAGAATTTCGAGTGACTGTGCTGATTGCTGATACAATTCATTATGAATTGCTTTATACCTTTGCTTTCTGGAATTTTGGCAGAGAAGAGGGTCATTAAGGAGGAAAGCTAAAGTAAATTACCCCAGATGTCCTTTTCAGGGACGCTGTTTAAGTTTTAGTCCAATTAAAGAATTTATGCAAAAACGATCCCAATATTTATAAGTTCTGAAGGGCGCACAAAACGTTCAAGAGAGGAGGGAGGGGCGTTAGAGCTAACATAACAAGACAGCTGAAAAATGTTAGCTAGCTAGACTAGTGCATAATTGTTGTAAATCCATGTATTTGTGTTAATGTGGATGACCACTACTCACCACTAACTTATGATTTATTACCCCCACTTTCTCCTACATAAATCCTCCCCACTATGTCCTACTTAATTCTTGCAACCTTTGGGTTGATTTGTAACCTATGTATTTGTATCCTATAAATTGAGCACATTTGGCTCTATGGAAGACACACTTGAAACACTTTGAGAATAATACAAGTTCTTCCTTCTTCTCTCATATATTTTGTCTTGTTCTTGCACTACTTCACTATTAGTTTTACAACACGTTATCAACACGAGTCTCTATTTTATTATACGATTTAGAAGAAATGAAAAGCAAATTATGATGCAATTGATAGAAGCCAATATTCTGGTTGCTAACACAAGATAAGTTTTTTTTTTTGTTTCTAAATTCCTTCATATTATGGTTTTTGTTAATCTCAAAATTAATAGTACCCTATTTTTATTTTGTTTTATAACACCTTAAATTGTGGAAACCTTTCACTGTTGTTCCATTGTTTGGTTGATTTTGTAGCTATCCTTTAACAACAATTTAAGGGTGCATGGCCTAGCAACATGATATTGTAGATCAGTTCTACTCATGTTTCAAGGTAAACTGCTTGTGAGAGCAAACATGGATTATGTTGTATGGTTAATATTTTACTCTCACATGGATATATGGAATGAAACAAATATGGTAACTTTTAAAGAATGCTTCTTTGATTTATAGTTGTGTATAAATTTTTATACTCTTGGTAAGTGGAGACCGGAGAAATAATACTTAATTTTTTTATGATCTTTACCCGATATATTAGTGTTACATCATTGATACATGATTACAATACTATGTTTCAATTACACGAAGCATGAGTACCTTTGAGTATTGTACTTCAAATCGCATAATATGTACACACTTTGGTCTATTATGCCATTGATTAAAGGTAAGACATCATACTCTACTCCCAACGCATTATGGCCTAACACGCTTTTGGGATAATAAGATATTGATGGCATAATGATGATTGAGGCAAACTAAAGTATTATCAAAAAAGATAAAGTATTTTTTGATAAAAAATGATGAAGCCCGTCCACTAAATAGGCTCCATTCATAGAGATGAATGTGGGAGCAATATATGCTCCATTCCCTAAGATGAATGTGGGAGCAACACATGCTCCATTCCATAAGGTGAATGTGGGAGTACAACATAATGCTCCATTCTCATATGTGAATGTAGTAGCAATACATAATATGCCTGGAAGAAGGCAAAATATTTTTATGTCTGAAAGAAGACACAATATTTTATGTCTGAAAGAAGACACAATATTTTATGTCTGAAAAAAGGCAAATAATTTTATGTCTAAAAGACGACAAAATAATTACCATGGTAGAGACCATGGATGTGGACGTGGCAAAGGATGAAAAAAAATAGTCATCATTGTGAAATAAATAAGAGAACAGTAAGGGTTCTCAAAAAGTAACCGTTCAAATGGTAAATATAATAATGCCCTCAATGTATTATATGAGCATGAGGCAAGTCCAAATGATTATGGTTCATTCCTTGCAGTGAATGAGACAATTCATAATAAAAATTATGAATATAGACCCATTCACCGAAGTGAATGTGGCAATATGTGATAAAATATCAAAACTCGCCTCCAGAAGAGGTTCGAGAAAGATGAATATGGGCGTGCCCATGCGTGGTTGATAAAATACCATAATTCACCTCTAGAAAAGGTTCGACTATAATAATTCTATTATTTATTCTGGCATAAATGGTCATTTCTCTCGTACAGAACGTACGCCATAATTATGTATTATTATAAATTACATAAGAGCAAGTGAAGCAAGAAATTGATCTTGCCTATAATGATTTGACCATGAGAAAATAATATGATTTTCTCCTTGAAAGGAGATATTCACCATATAGTTGGTGTAATATAATATATGGTAGTACAAAGCTATTTGAGTGCTCCGGAAGAGCCAAAATATTACTACCTGGAGGAATGAGATTGATGAAATATTTACTGTAGTATGTCTCAAAGAACTTATAAAGTTTCAAATATATTTTTCGAAATTGCTATCATATTGAGACTACAAATATGGAAAGATTTAATATCTTCAAATTACTACAGTCATAGCGGGTAAGATATATGTATATAATAAACGGTTACCCGCCTCTTCCTCCAGTTTGTACCATATAAATATAAGAATATCGGGTGAGATATATGTGCTTGAAAGGCTCCCTGTCTCTTCCTCGAGTATGTACTACTCAAAATATAAGTGTGGTAAAATTATATGCGCATGCCACAATAAACTTTTAGTTTATTGTTACAATGCCCATGCTACAGTAAACTAGAAGTTTACTAGATGGATAAATTTATAAGTTGGCATGACCGGTTTGACCATCCTGGTTCAAATATGATGCACAAAGTATATAAATGAGAATTCGCATGGGTATATACTGAAGAATCAGGATTCTTCAAGAATTCTCTTTGTGCTGCTTGTTCTCGAGATAAATAAATTATTCGACCAACTAAATTTGGGATCAGGATCCCCGCACTTCTGGAATGTATAAAAGGTGAATATGGGCCCGTTCACCTGCCATGTGGACCATATAATTATTATAAATAGATGCATCTATGATAAGGTCACATGTGCGTTTTATTACAAATCCGCAATAGTACTTGTGAGGTTAAGTATTGGCTCAAATAAATCTTATTATGAGCATATTTCCAGATTATGCAATCAAGATAAGTTATCTTGATAATGTTGGCAAGCAAGTTTAGCAGATTCGTATATTGAAAGCCTCCAATCGCTAAACCATGCATATAAGAACAATGCTACCTAAATCAGGTATGAAATATGGTATATCCATAAAACAGCACTTGTGCGCGACATGCCACCAAATGAATTCCCCCTCATAATTGGTTCAGGGTCAGGAATCAAATATTTTCCATCTAATAATTTTAATGTGCGGTATATTATCAATTGCTCCACCGCAACGCACAAAGATGGATCCAATATAAGGTTGGGAACGAATGTTAGTTTGGCTAACATTAGGGGGAGAAATTAATGCAGCTGAGGAATAAATAAATTAAATTATCATTTGATTATGATCCTCATACAAAGATAATGCAAGTCATTGCCAGACGCATTACTGACCTAAAGAAAAATATTATATTCCAGCTGTTAATGCTCCTGATGTCCTGGTGAGACAATCTATTTATGTCAATGAGTCTAAGGCACGCTTGAAGCGTGATAGACCACTCGGTTCCAAAAGATAAATCCTTGAAAAAGGATAGGAGCAAATATTTGAGATGGTCAAATAAGGAGGCGGGGCTCTAGAAGAGTCCACGACATAACACATCATAAAACCTCATCAGTAGAGGTTCAGGTACCTGAAAATTTATGAATGTGAAGAGATCTCAATATGTTATGTCGGATTGGGAACTGAGATATGAAAGTATCGTCGACGATATCTTACATATATTATAAAGCTCAATATTATATGATTATGAGGATCTTGAGCTTAAGTCTGTTAGGAATACAGACATGAAATTATTGGCCAAAAATAGCAAAACACATTCAAGAAAAAATTGGTTTCACTCGAGTGACGTGAAGTTTTTGGACCTATAGTCCAAACACCTGAAGGTGCAAAGCCAGTGGTGTACAAAGATATTTTTGTGCAAAAATATTGATAATAATAAGTCGTTAAATATAAAGTACGACTTGAGGCACAAAAATCTGACATTGAGTATATGGAGCTATATTCTCCTTTTGGTGGATGCAATCACCTTCAGGTATGTTATATGTCTGGCAGTGCATGAAAGACTTGATATGCGTATGAATGTTGCAACAGCCTTTTATATGGCTCATTGAGCAACAATATATTTATACTGGCAGGGGCAATTACCATGTTATTAACCGATCGAAAGCTGTCTTGTTACTATTATACTGATTTCATTAAGGATCCCCTCCTGCTTACCCACCCACCGTAAACGATGACTAACGGACATGCTTGCTTCTGACTCCCTATGAGCCCTTACTTTTTCGGAGGGTCGGCGGGACATGGGAGCCTCAGCTCTTCAATCATTTTTCTTTGTTTGAAAGGAGAAAAAAAAGAGGTACTCCTGGGTTCGCTTGATTCACTTTCGCGTAGTCTATGCCCCGGCGATCTTTTCTCATCCTGAAGTTGATCTCCTGTCCTCTACTTGAAGGATTCAAAATCCTTGAAGCATGTAAAGGTTCCCGGGGAACCTATTCAATGAAGCTTCATAAATATTTATACGGATTAAAACAATCCGGCCACATGTGGTAAAATTGTATTTGCGAGCTTCTTGATATTGAAATATTATATTTTAATGCAATTGGTGCGTTGAAGTATCTTACCAAATATACTCCACTGGTTATAGCTTTTGTTATAAGCTTATTGGTAAGATTTAGTTCTTCCTCAATGCGAAGACATCGGAAGAATACATGGTATCTACTTGATCCACAAAGTCTGATACCAACTTGGTATTTATTTGTTGTGGTAGAATACCTATATTATGTCATTTTATAAAATCAATTGTTGCTGCTACATCTTCCATTTATGAAGAGATAATAGTCATGCTTGAAGCTATGCGACAATATTGGTGATTGAGATTAAGGACTCAACATATTCAACAACGATGTGGTATTTCTTTGAAGACGAGGATCCCAATAATATTATATAAAATATTACATGGATAGTTCAGCTAAAAGGAAGATACAACTGAGGAGACAAATATTCAATAAGATTCCTTTTCAGTCGTGATCTTCAAAAAGAATGATGAAGTTAATGCTGAAGAATTCACTCCAGTGATAGTTTGGCGGATTTGTCCACTAAGTCATTGCCAATCTCAACATTTGAGAAGCTTATTTACAAGATTGGAATGTGTCGTCTTCAAGATATTGAATGATGTTTTCATCGGGGGAGTAAAATACGCGCTGCACTCTTTTTCCCTTAACAAGGTTTTATCCCACTTGGGTTTTACTTGTAAGGTTTTTAATGAGGCAGCTCTAAAGGCGTATTAAAGGAAGTGTGTACTCTTTTTCCTTCACTGGGTTTTTCCCCACCGGGTTTTTCCTAGTAAGGCTTTAACGAGGTACATTACCTTCAAAATGGTCATCCAAGGGGGAGTGTTGTAAATCCATGTATTTGTGTTAATGTGGATGACCACTACTCACCACTAACTTATGATTTATTACCCCACTTTCTCCTACATAAATCCTCCCCACTATGTCCTACTTAATTCTTGCAACCTTTGGGTTGATTTGTAACCTATGTATTTGTATCCTATAAATTGAGCACATTTGGCTCTATGGAAGACACACTTGAAACACTTTGAGAATAATACAAGTTCTTCCTTCTTCTCTCATATATTTTGTCTTGTTCTTGCACTACTTCACTATTAGTTTTACAACAATAATGACTTTCTTTGATAGGAATTTGCTTCTTTAAGCTCCGCCCAATCGATACAATTTAAGCTCCGCCCAATCGATACAAGGTGTTAGCTTATTTTCTCTGAGCCACGAGTGACTTATTCAGGGTCGTGAAGAAAGCTCCAATGTGTTATATGATTTGACATACACTTACATGTGTGTAGGGGTCAAATCTAGGTATAATGAAGGGGGTGTTAATTGAACTTGTCAAAATATTATACTACTACTCAACTATGCTAAAATGAGTTCTTTTATTTATAGGCCAAATACAACACCAGCTCCTTAAACTTGACACTATATTCCATTTAGACACTCTTAACTAAGGTGCTTTCCAGTTGAGCGCTTGAACCTTTTTTAAAAGTGTCAATCTAGAGACTTTTTCCCCACTCTGTTGAAAAACTCACGCGCGTGTTTGCACACGAGCCTTATGTAGATAAGTGACCCATTTATATTCTGCCACGTGTAATAATTGGACACATCATATAACACACAGTACATCCAGATAATGAATTAATGACCCGATTCGCTTCAAAAGTTGACCCTATCTCCTTAAGGGTAACCCACAACTCATTTCCCCAAAAAACTTTCATAATTCAATCCATCTGTTGGACTTTGACAATCAAAACTTACCATTCTTCTTTCTCTCAAATCGACTCTACTAAAAAATCCTAACGAAGTCTCTATATCATCAATCAAACTTACTTCTTAAAGGCTTATAAATGAGTCACTTATCCACATAAGACTCGTGTGCAAATACGTGCATAGGTTTTTTCAACAGAGTGGGTGGAAAGTGTCTAGATTGACACTCTTGAAAAAGGTTCAAATGCTAAGAGCCTTAGTTGGAGTGTCTAAGTGAAATATAGTATCAAGTTCAAGGGGCTGGCAATATATTTGGCCTTAATTATATCTACATACTTTTGAACCCCTTCCATTAATTTTTTTACTCTGCCTGTGCATGAGTAATTTTATGAACTGGCGTGCATGTATTTTCCTAATTAGTTTGTTTCAAACAGTCACTTAGATATGGACTTAACTTCTCTGTCTCGTTCTGATTCTTTTTTCTTGATTCATTACAATTGAGGTGCACCTACCAGTTGATTAAATTCTTGCAACTGGAGTCTCACATATTATGATTATTACCTGTATTTTGTTAGGATTCTTTAAATACTGTTCTATGGTCTGCTCCATGTAATCCACGGCATATCTAGGATTATGAGAGCTAGGTAAGTAACATTCGAACTACATTTGAATTTTGCTAAGCAAGTACTTTATAGATTTGGTTATGAAACATGAAGTTGAGCTTTCTCTTGATTAGTATGTGTTACATTAGCTAGGTCGAAATGGTTAACTTCGTAGGGTCTAACTGGTGATGGTCACGACTCCATAGTGGGTTTGAAGTTCCACTCGATATCGTCGAGTTGATTGTCTCTATGGTCACTTAATTTTGGGTAATTGGCCACCAAGGTCACTTATCTTTGTTTTGTCTTTCTATGGTCACTCAACTTTGGGTAATTAGCTACCATGATCACTTATCTTTGCTTTGTCTTTCTATGGTCACTCAACTTTGCCCAAGTAGCTCCTATGGTCATCCAACATAGAAATCCTAACGTCCGTTAAATTTCGCTGACGTGGCAACTACAAAAATATTTTGGCAAGTTACATAAATAGAAAAAAAATTAAATTATTTAAGACCAACCCAATTAAAATTAAACCCCACCCAAGAGTTCTTGTTTGAAGTGCCCATTTTTGCAAAAAAAATAACTCATTTTTCTTTAAATCTATCAAGAAAGCCTTCTGGTAACACATTTTCAACGTTAATTTCTTCACCTAATGAAAATCTGAGCACCCAAATGAGTTAGTGTCTGGCTTTAACGAATTAGCGGCTTTTGACGCTTTCTATAAGCTGAAATTTTTATTGAAGTGACATAAATTTTTTATTTAGTATTTCACAGTTTGTTTAAGTAATATTATTTTTGTTTAGCAAAACTGGTTCAAGACTATGCAGCAAAGCAACTCCAACTCGGTGTCAAGATGAACAACTTCTTGGGACCAAATTTTGCTTTCAATGGGTTTGCAATATCCCATGATATTATTTTGATCAATATTTATAATGAAATTGAAGGGAGGTATGTGGATTATCTCTCAACTCTAAGCAAGAAAAAGGTCACATCTGTAGGACCACTTATTTATGAAATGAAAACTCAATAGAGAATGAGGAAAGCTTCAGAATTATTCGATGGCTAGTTAAGAAGAAGGAGTCTTCGTATGTTTATGTTTCATTTGTAAGTGAATGAGCTAAGTGAGGCGAACTTCATTTGGGTGCTCAGATTTTCATTAGGTGAAGAAATTAACGTTGAAAATGTATTACCAGAAGGCTTTCTTGATAGATTAAAAAAAAATTTGAAAAAATGGGCACCTCAAGCAAGAACTCTTGGGTGTGGTTTAATTTTAATTGGGTTGGTCTTAAATAATTTAACTTTTTTCTATTTATGTAACTTGCCAAAATATTTTTGTAGTTGTCATGTCAGCAAAATTTAACGACTTAGGATTTCTGTGTTGGATGACCATAGGAGCTACTTGGGCAAAGTTGAGTGACCATAGAAAGACAAATCAAAGATAAGTGATCATAGTAGCCAATTACCCAAAGTTGAGTGACCATAGAAAGACAAAGCAAAGATAAGTGACTATGGTGGCCAATTACCCAAAGTTGAGTGACCATAGAGACAATCAACCCTGATATCGTGAGACCGAGGAGAATCCATGCTTTCTACACTTACTTCTCTCCAAATACACCAATAGAGATTACACAAAAAACTTTAGTCAGAGGCCTGCCTACGTTTATCTTTTGTAGAAGTCCAATTTGTCTGGCTATTGCCTACATTATGGCTCAAGGTCTCGGAAAAACAGTTAGTGGTGACTTAACTGTACAATCAACAAAGCTAATCGGCATGCCCAATTTGCATTATTAGCCATGAAAAAGCAGTAGTCCCAATTACTTTATGTATCGGATCTTTCGGAGGAGCATACCTAAAGAATTCAAGCTCTGAGTCGGGAGGCACAACGAAATTAGAGTCTTAAATTTAACTAGTTCGAACTATCACGGGATATGGTTAAAGAAAAAAATAAAGCCTAATGAAATACATCATAATAGAAATTAAACAGTCCATCGACGGGGCAACTGTTGAAAAGTTTAGCAAAAACATGCCATGATTAACTACGACTTTCTTTTCACAACTTACACTGCTCAACAAAGCTGTTACACTTATTTATTTACACAACTTGGTGAAATGATCACACGAGCACACTAAGATCAAAAAGGGAGTTCAGCTGGCCTCTGCAACTGGGAAGTGCAACTTTGTGATTGATTTTTTAAGAAAACTACTCCCACAAAATGGATCTGGGCTGCCAATATCAAAATCTGCAATGCTAGACTGTACCTCGCTCGGCGAATCTGTATTGTTGCTATCACCCAGAGAATGGCAACTTATCTGAGAACCCCCGCCACGTTTGCGAGCTTGCTTCTTGTCTTTACCCTTGCTCCCTCGTGAAGATTTGCCATTGTTTTTCTGCTTATTCTTCCCATTCTTCTTCTTGCCACTCTTGTGTTGTCCATTGTTTGGAACATGTGACACTGATGTTGGA
This sequence comes from Petunia x hybrida, assembly GCA_037355625.1. Taxonomy (NCBI): domain Eukaryota; kingdom Viridiplantae; phylum Streptophyta; class Magnoliopsida; order Solanales; family Solanaceae; genus Petunia; species Petunia x hybrida. The sequence continues at coordinate 738,138 of JBBBVM010000072.1, forward strand.
ATAGGGTCATACACATCAGGAGCCCAGGTTACAGTCAGCTTTCTCGGTACTTTGCCTTGTTTCTCACGACTACCTTTTATGGCAGGTACAAGCTTCAAAGGAGCCTGTGAAATAAAAAAAATCACAGAAAAGGAAATAGGAAAAACAGGACTGTCAACATATGCAGTTACTTGATTGCTCAATTGTGAAATTCTATGCTCCAGTGCCGTTTCCACTATACTGTAACTTCACCTTGTGATACACAAGTAGGAGCCATGAGTATAAGAGAGATCAGTCACATGGTTTACAACTCTCAAAATATATGATGGGGAAAGAAAGATCCACAAACTAAATTCAAGAAAACCAAGAAAAAATGGCTTGTGGGAATCATATTGATGATAACCCTATGTCACTACGCCTAAAAACCAAAAGTAACATACCAAGGAAATGTAATCAAAGAATAACCACAAAGCAAACAAGTAGAGGGGTATGAATAAAGGAAAGATGAGTTTCAAATGATTCAAAGAAAAGAGTGGGCTTCACATGGCTAAGTTTCAAACATCCTCCTATAAAGCATTCTGATATAATATATATCCTATTCCTTTTTCTAATATCCTTTCTTTTTTTCTTTTTTTATATACAAGACGACATATCCTATGCATGAAAATGTGATAGCAGACCCAACTCCATACTGAATCTAACACAACCAACACATACCTCAGAAGAAACTGAGACATATGCTTTACATTCCAAACAATCCGGCGACACAGTATTCAGAAATAATATAAATCCCGCTCCTGAAATGTGGAAGAGAGAACCAACACACACTAAAACAAACACAAGACATACCTTACCATTAACATTTTTCAGATAAATTGTACCTTACCATTCATGCTTACCACTTTGTTTTCAAAATGTACATACCTTACCATTAACACTTCATAAGTAATATTCTGATTACCACTAACTCAAGGTCAGAATATATCCTGCTTTATCAATAAGACTAACATAAGTAGACAACTGTTGATTATCTTACTAATAAACAAGAAGATGTAAGTAGATGACTATATGTTTTCTCGGATAACAAATAGACAACAAGGTAAGCATAATATTAATACAACAACAACAACAACAACTATGCCTCAATCCCAAGCAAGTTGGTTTCGGCTAATGAATATTCACTCCATTTAAGCTCAGTTCATGTCATCATAAAAATATTAATGAAAAACATTGTGCTGAGACACAGAACTCACCGGAAGGGATTTCGAACGTAAGCAAGGCAAATCAGGAGATTTAACATCAACACCATGAGTCCTTACTTCAGTAGTTACATCATTGCCTCGCTCCTCCCCACGAAATTCTGCAGGAGGCGTGCTCACACCAGAACATGGAAATGTTGCGCATTTGATCAAGCACTTTGCAGAAGCAAAATTACCATAACCAGAGTCACTTTTATGGTCTTCAGCATCCTGAATATTGAGATAATCAGTGAAATGGTGGCCAAGATCATTTAGAGAAAGATCTTCGATATTGCTAAAAGTGCAATCAGGCATCTCCTTTGATGAATCACAAAAGCCACCAACCTTTTCAGACACTGACTTGTAGTTAGCAGGGCAATCGTCCATCAATTACAAAGATAGCAGCAAAGATCTGCCAAAGCGTGCAAACAAAGTCTGAGCACAATAGTAACAAGAACATTCATTTGTAGAACTAGTATTAAGTTAGACAAACCAATTGCAACCGAAACAAGCAACAATTTTCTCCGAAATCTAATCAATCAACCTTTGAACTTTTAATATTCGAGCCATCTTACACGAGTTGAAACAGATCTAGACAACAAGGAACCATCAAACGAATAAAAATGCAGTAGTTGCTTTTTCCAAACACGTGTTGCATGCCATTCAGGTGCATAAAAAACACAACAATCTACTCACAAAGTTTAAATACGATTAAGCTAGAAGCTCAGGTACACGCAACCTCCAGCATAACAATAGTTGAAGTGAACCCCCGAGTTTTAGCTCAAGTGGCAAAAGGTTGAAGGGACTTGCGACTTAGGTCACATCTTCTAGCCCTATGCCATGCGATCTAAGCCTAGTATCTAAGCGAAGAACGGTAAAAGGGGTTGCAGTTAGTCCGAAGTATTGGTACTAGCTAATATCATGCTTTATTAAATGTAAAGAAAGAATCATGACAAATACTATAAGTAACTTGTTAAAAAAGAATCAGGCAATACAATATTTTCGATTTATTACCTATGTATTTGTGGATCAAAATAATCCTCCAAATAAGACGCGCCGAAAAAGAGATCAGGAACTTTACCAACAGATTTGGGTACAAATATTGGGAAATAAAACACTTAGCTAGCGCCTAGCGATGACTAAGATAATTAGTAAAGGTTAACTAAGACTACTATAACGCCAATCAAAATTTTCAGAATGTTTATGACGATGAAAACATAAGTAACTAAATAAATATAATAGATCGAATACACAAGGCACCGAATGCATTATTGTTCGATGCTCTTCAAAATACAAAATACCCCTATGTCAAAAACCCTAGCTTGCGGATCAGCTATATTGTTAATAAATAATTAATAATATGAAGAGAAATATTGTGTAAGGAGAAATTAAAGATTGGCTTCTCAGGTGGGCTGAAGAGAGTGAAGAAGAAGTAGATATAGTGTGTTAATCGGACAGAGATGCATTATCCATAAATATAAAGAGGATTATTATCCCTACATACTAATACCTTATACGCCGTATACATACACCAAAAATATCCACATTTGACTTTGTACGTTTCAGCAACTTTACCTTTCATTATATATATTTTGTTTCTAATACAGTCAAAACTCGTTATAGCAATCCCTTGTTATAACAGCATTTCAGTATAACTGTCTAATTTTATCCAGAATCGATTTTTCATAATTATTTTATCTTTCTATAACAGCATTTGATCTATAATGACAATGACATGCACTGTAGCGGAACACTCTTTATAAAATTACCTCTTTATGACAGTCGTACTCAAATATTACGTAATTATATTTTGTAAGAGATATATTATGTATAGAATAAAATATAAAATATTTATGATAATTATTTGTACCATTAATATACTTCCTTTTTCACATTCAAACCATAAAAATAATTATAAGAAAATTGTATCAAGTATGTATAGTTTGTTGGTACGGTACAACTAATGGATTTATTAATAACGTATTAACCGTTACATTTTTAATTAATGAAATATGATAATCTATTGAGATTTTAAAATTAACAAGTATTTTTTGCCAACTTTTCTGTTATAACAGCTAAATGAGATGTAAATATCAAACGCCAGTTTATATTTAACAGTATCTCACAATAGCGGCCATGAAAATTTCAGACAAAAGCTACCACTATAGCGAGGTTTGACTGTATTACGCTTATACAATTACGAAAAGTTCTTATTTAAGTCATTAACCTTTAGTGGAGCTTTTGTATAAAATGAGTGCACTTTACTATTCAAATTCTCTGTGAAAAAAAAATAATTCTTTTATATTTGATGGAAGGTAAAGTCTACGTACATTTCACACTATCCAAAACCCATTTATGAGAGATTTCATTGGGTTTTATTGTTGTATGGACCATATTCTCTAATTCTCATCATTTTGGAGTTTCATTAGGGTCAATTGGTCAAAGATGCATACAAAACTTACTCCTAACACAAGTTATACTAGATTAAAAGTTTACACAAAATTACACTATTTTAGATAGAAAATTTTCATAATACAGACTACTAATTTGGAAAAACTCCAGTAATATGGACTATTTTTGAAAAAAAGTACAGTACTCCATATGCAAATATGGTGTAATGGATAAGTTGGAAAAATTGGTGGGTCAATGAACATTTGAAAAAGGAAATGAATAGGGACTCCATCTCGGGAAAAGTTAAAAATGAATTAAGGACTCCGGTATTGTAGTCCGCGGTTTCTGACATAGCTAATCCACAACTCACACGTGAGATTCTTTTTGCCTGACGACTTTGTTGCGTGTTCGCATTATTAGATTTTGTTAATTTTTAGTTTACAAACATGAGTTTCGAATTTAAATTGCTTAAACTTTGTTTACTAATTATCGTTTTATTTTTGGATTCAATTGATACTTGGCACATACTATACCCTCCGGTTCTATTTAGTTGTAACACTTACTATAAATATTTGGACTAAAATATTTGTCGCCTTATAAATCAAGATAAAATTTGGCATTTTTTCTCTATTATATCCTTAATATTAATTTTTTCTTAAAGCATAAACACTTAAATTATGTATTTCTTAAAATATCAACAAATATAGATTAGCAAAAGTGTTCTACTTATTTATAATTTTTTAAAAAAAGTGTAAATAATAAATCTTACCACTAAAAAGACCGGAGGGGTATATAATTCTTTCATTGTCAACTCGGTTTCAAGAATTCAAACATTCGCAATACAATTTACGTACTAAATCTTCGCATGCAAGGCATAATATTCCTTATTACTACTTGTTGTTTTTCTAGTTGCCTTGCTTTTCTAGTTACCTCTTTCTCAAACACTCTTATTTAACTAAACTTGGTGACCTCTCACCTCCTTATGACTACAACCTTCTGTAATTGAGCCAAGAACTCATAGCCGGGGAATAGAATCTCCTTTATGTAAAAACCATTTTAACATTGACAATCTTTAATTTTATTTATTCACCAAATTTAAGTTTCTCAGCTCACTCAACTCAAAATTTTTATATTGGGAAATTAACCAAAACTAGATGTTAACATCTTTATTCTTTTAACCGCTGATATGAATTTAAGGTTATTCTTTTCCAAATTAAAGCACTTTTAAGAAAGCAAGGACAATACAAAATACAAATACCAAACTTACTTTCAGAACATCGATGAGAGAAGGATTATACTATTGTGTAATACAATTGTATTGGACGGATTTCGTCCGAACACATATTGGCATGTGTTCGTTGATGTAGTAGGCTCAGAGCAAGATTCAGAGACGGATAAGGGGTTCACATAGAGTGAGGACGATCATCCGTTTACTAAATATCGACCGGAGTCAAGATTTTCGAAGACAAAGAAGAGCGTCGTTGGAACGGATAAACACGATCAACCAAATCTGTTTTTATAGGTCGGTCGTTAGACGTGGATAAACATGTCAGCTGATGGTAGAGAAACGTGTGCAAAGTGGAGACGAGTTAGGTTTAAGAGTCTTTGCCTATAAATACTACCTTTTGCCCCAATCTGAATTCCCTTTTAGCATTCTGAATACTCTCTATTAGCCATCACAAATTACTTTTGCTACCATTACACTTTTTACTAATGTATTGTTGCACTGTTGTAATTTTGTTTGGCTTTGCTTTGGAGGAGACAAAGTTTACCTTTCCCGCTGTAGCACGAGCATCTAAACAACTCAATAGGTTTTACTGCTTTATTTATTTATTTATTGTTTTCGTCGTTATTATTGTTTCCACTGTTCTGTTGATTGTTATTATTGCTTTACTCGACCGACTCTAATTTAAATCACTAATTTACAATATCAATAGCCTAAGAACGCATCAACGTTATTTAATCAATTATTTGTGTTTATTGCATGTTTTCTTATTAGCAATTATCTAAATTATTTTACTCAATCGAAAAGTTCTACCTTAATTGATCAGTCAGTTTGTTTATCTATTCTCCGTATAATTAGTCTGTTAATTCGTCTATCGCTTGCTTTGTTAATCACTTGTTGTCTATCGCCTGTATTATTTCGATCAATTTGTTTATTGCTCATTTTATTTTTTAATAACTTCAAACAGTCTAATTCGTAGACGTAAGCTTAGCAATCAATCAATTGAATTTTGATACAAGACGGTCGCATGTGGCTCAACTAATTACAAATTTAATTGTAAAATTTGAAATTATATTTTAGGAAATACAACCATTTTATTAGCCGCAAGCAAATCATTTGAGTATTTTCAAACATTATAAAGTTGAATTCACTTGATCTTCAACTCCTATTCATCATCTTTTACCATATGGAACTAACTTTCACCGCAGTAAGTAATACACGTAATAGAAGGTTATATGTACGTACATGAAAACAAGGTCATTGTTCTTTGCAGCACAAGGAGATTTCATTGTGATTTCAAGCATTCCCAATATGCGAAGCGAAAAACTCCTACTTATTTCTTGTTATCCTTTCATTGTCAATTTGATTTCAAGCATTCCCAATACAATTTACACGTTCATCTTTACTTGCAATACTTTTCTTGCTTTATTAGTTCAAATTAGTCCTTTAAATTCTCAAAACACTCTTTTCTTAAGAGTACTAAACTTGGTTACCTCCTTACGATATGCGAAAACCATCCAAACAATGAGAAGCTTTTTTATACTCAGCTGGTTTAAGTTTCTGGGCTCAGTCGACTTACAATTTTCACAAACATATGGAAAAACAAATGGAGAAAGGCAAAGAAGAGAAGAAAACAGGAGAACTCGTATTTAACTGTCCTACTCCACCAAGAGAATTCATTTGGACAGATCCCATTCTCTTTTGTTAGGTAAATGATCATGTACAAGTTATCCACACAAGGAAGGATTACCAAATCAATATCATAAAACAAGTAATGAGTTACTCTACTTATCACAAAGACATAGTAATTTTCTACATTTTGGGAAGAGTTGTAACAATACATGAAAGGAGAAATCAGAACATTAAGGTCATTCGGCCCTACTCTTTGGCCTCTAAGCAAAACTCGATTTTAACCTGTTCTTTGTTCTTGCAAACATTGGTCTGAATTTAAGCTAATTCTTATCCAATTAAAGCACATTTAAGAAAGGAAGGACAATACAAAATAATAAACTTAGCTTTCAGAACATAGAAGAGAGAAGGATTATACTATTGAGTAGACCATTTCATTACCCGGCAAGCAATCATTTGAGTATTTCAAACCTTACAAAATTGAAGTCACTTGATCTTCAACTCATATTCATCATCTTGCATTGTATGGAACTAACTTTCACCGTATAGAAGGCTATATGTACATGAAACAAAGTCATTGTTCTTTGCAGCACTAGGAGATAGTAATAGAACAGTACAACTCCTAATCAGTATATCAGTATTGAGCACTGTGAATCAACCACACCAGCTATAACTTTGCCGATGACCGCCTTAATTTCTCCTTTTGGTATTCTTTATAGAGGTTCCTGAAACAAAACAGTGAAAGTGAGCACCTGATCTCACTAAATATATGCATATGGCTGACAAAAAATGACATAAACATCTCTTATTTATGTAACGGAACAACTCTTCAGCACTCATCATACTAAATGCCCAATAACTTTTCAACACTCATACTATATGCCTGGACAAAGCAAGAATATTAGTGCTATTTGAGATATTCTTCTTAATTATCAATTTGAACAGATGAGGCATTACATGCTTATCAACGTATACTCATTTTGTTCATTTACCTGATACCATGGATGGGAAAGAAAGAGTTATAGTAGTGCTAGAAGGAATTATAACTTACATGGACTGCTCTACTGCTTTAACGGCATCAGGAGCTGGCAGAAAGCCCTTAACTGCAACTTCCTTCTTCTCATTTTTCTTGTCTGATTGATGTTAAAGGACTACAGTCAAATATTACATCCATAATTGCAAACAAGAATAAAAGATCATGTCATAGTAAATGCATAAAGTACTTCTGAAATTGAGAATATGTTGTAGTTGAGGTTTGCAATTTTGGGAAAGGATACAGTCCTTAAAGAAGCGGAGAATCTCAGCCAAACGATGGGGTGGCAGTTCGTCGATATCAGTGTAGTTTCTATACTCAGGATCATCTGCACAGACCGCAATTATCTTGTCATCTTTTTCTCCCTGCATTTAGAATACAGTTAGTATTCCATTAAGGTTTTGCAAAAGAATTGGTATAAGATATATATTTATGAATACCTGATCAGTCATGGGCATAAGACCAATTGCTTTAGCCCTGAGAAAGCAACCTGGAAGAACAGTTTCCTGTACATTTGCAAGGTGAAGATCAATTGAAGATTTGGCATTTGTAGGTCTTGCCATAAACATGAAGGACTAAACATAGAACCCAAAGCCACAGAGATATTCATATATTCCTGGATTAGCTAACTTTTGTGCATTTAAAAGGCCACATAATGGAAAATCTTACAAAACTCATGAGATGCATGCACTGAACTGACAAGTAGCTAGCCTCCAAGCCCGTCTAATAACAAGCTTGGCATCTCGAGAAACACCAATTCTTTCAGCAAAATGTGTTGGGAACATAGAAGATTTTGCATTATTTAACTATAATTTGATAGAATTTACAACACAGGATTTGCTTTCTATTACCGGTCTTAAAAGGAGTTATTGAAGCAAAAAGCACTGATCACAGATGACTATACTGGGACTAACACTAGAAAAGATCAGTTTGTCCATGTACAGGTGTTGCTAGTTTGCACATATAGATCTGAAAGAGTTGTCTAAAACGATCATACAACTTGTTCCCTTGCTTACTCATATTCATAAGTGATATGTCATAAGTATATCTCATATCGAAATTTCCTAGGCTCTTAATAGCACTCAGAGATAAGTGTGAATATCAGAAAATGATGCAGTAAAGAAGCAGCTTAATTTAGTGATTGTAGCTAAATTTTAGGCGGTACAGCAAAACAGAAGAGTTGAAATTAAGCTTTAGATAATACGAAGGCGGTTACTGCCATATTCTGTTACTTTTCCGGATAGTGGTTGCTTACCTGCATGATGACCAATACATCTATAGGGTCTTTGTCCTCACAAACTGTTTGAGGGATAAAGCCATAGTTATGGGGGTATACAACTGATGAGTAAAGAACACGATCAACCTACAGAAGAAAAAATGTTTAACATAACTCAGCTAGAAGTTCCAGAAATGTACTTTGAATGATCAACTGACCCCTTATACCTTGATCAGTCCAGTTTCTTTATCAAGTTCATACTTCACCTTGCTCCCCTTACTGATCTCAATCACCTGCAAAGACCAGCCGATTGAGAACTTAGCTTACAGAAGATATATCTCAAGCGTGGGATGACTTTAATCATATCACTAGCCTCTCCAAGATATATAGGGGATAAATAAAAACCCAAACTTCATTAAACAGTCAATTTTAGAAGTTTCAAATAGACAAGTATATTACATTAATGACATTACTGAATGGGTTGCAAAAGCTCAGGAAGATGGCAAAAGATCACTTGTTCGTCGACCTAGACAGAGTCGGCTGGTTGGTCTTGCTCAATGTAAAAGCAGAGCATTGGCCTAGAAGATGATCATCTCGCTTGTTCCATAATTACTATAAAGATAACTAATCTGCTATGGGCTTAAGGACGGTGAACGACTGCCTATGCTAAAGATATAATCCTCAAGTTCCATTTTAAATATGATGAAATTTGAGTAAACATGAGGTTTATAAACAGCATATTTAGGTGGAAGAGGATATAAAATTTTGACAGTATGACAAAATATAAAGCATTCTTACCACATTGAAAATCTTCGGGGCATCTGGACCTGCAGCAAAACATAAGTATAGGTCCATGAGTAATTTAACTTCAAAGTATCGCTGTATAGGGGCGGACCTACATACAATAAATGAATACACTGTTTAGATGGTTAAAAAAAAAAATTGTATGTATATACGTAATATGTTGAGTCCCCTTAATTTTTTTCATATGTATTTGTTTATATTTTGATACCCCTTAATAAAAATTCTGGGTCCGCCACTGTGCTACTTATTGAGAATATATCAAATACCTATATCAAGATCATGCCAAGGATGAGCTGCAGTTTGTCCCCGTGTCATAGAAGAAAGAATCGTTTCATCAAAAGGTGGAGGTCCTGAATTTTGAGACAGAGGATCCTTGACTGGAGCTTCAGTAGGTTGAGCCATGGTTGTGAGCTGGTCATCAAACGATAATAGCATGTAAGAATCTCCAACAGGTAATTGAAAAGCAAAGTTGGTTCGAACAGTGGACAGCTACAAAAAGAATGAATACTATTAAAAGGAGAAACAAGATCGAGTTGATTGGATAAAAGACCAACAACACAACTACCAACAACACCTCAATCCCATACTTTTTGGGGTCAGTTGTATGAATCTTAATATCATAATAATAAATGCTTTGTTTGGGTCCAGAATAATTCTAATACTCCATAATTTTTAAAGGATTATGTAACACTAGTGACTCTCTCTATATATATATATCACTATGATTCATGAAAAAATACAACTGTGATTCAAGACTCCGATTCTTGATTAACATTTTTCTCGAAGACGCAAAGAATCACACAGAAGTTACAATTTACAGGCTTCTCAAGAAGTAAATTCTAAAAGAAATGTACAGAGCAATCACCAGCTTTTTCCAATCAACCTACTGTGAAATTTAGTGGATTCCCAGTTCAGCAATAAAAATAGAACCGTATAATAATGTAATGAAAGCGAAAGAAAAAGAATCGAAATACAGCACGAAATGTGGTAAAAAAGATTGATACGTTGAATTGTATGTAAAAAAGACTTGAAGAAATGGTAAACACAAGATTACTTACGCAGAGACATTCATGCAAAAACAAACACAATTAAACTAGTAAAATGAAACGATGAAGTATCAGTAAAAGCAAAAGAAAGGCAGAGAAGAAGAAGAAAGGTACCTTAAGAAATTAAGAGAGAAATTAAGCAGTAGAAATTAAGGAGTTAGTTCTCTTTCCAACTGATTCTACTACTCCTTCCCGCTTTATATATATTCAACTGAGCACAGTAGAAATTAAAGAATCGGAAAGTTCACGCGGGGGAAACAGAATTCAGTTAAGAGTCTTGACACGTGTCTGTTTGTTATTGGTTCAATTGTGAGTCTCAAAGAAAAAGAGGTAAATTATTACTCCTACTACTACCCAAATATTCAGAGCTACAAAAGGTTACTACTACTAAGCTCATTAACTGTTAAGGAATACTCTTAGATGCCAATGTGAAAAAATATTCATTGGCAAAATATCTTCTCAGTTACTAATATATACTTAATTAATACCTCTTATTTTTTAATTGATGAAATGAAATATTAACTGTAGTTATGGAGATTCGATTTAAGCATAATACATCAATATTCTTTGAACTTCACTCTGATGTACTGTAACTTTGCTAGTCTGAATTATTTAACAGACTAATAAGTGAATAGTGTTACATTTGTAAAAAAGATAAAGTATTTTCTTTTATTCTTTAAGAAAATTCCATGTGGATAAAAAAATTCAAGCAGAAGACTCACATTCTTCATATGAGTTTTCTGGGGAATTGAAGGTATCACACCAAAGAACAATTTTACGCCTAATAGTTTAGGTATATTGTTTAATCAAAAATTGACTTAATAAATCAAGCAATTGAATTTGTTAATTCGGCAACAATCAATATAATTATATCAAGATTATAGTGGCAAAAACGAGTGTTACATGTCTTGTACGCCAACTTGCGTGAGACATGTCTTTACTTGACAAGTGTACTAATTTTGACCCATTTTTGCCATACAATCAAAGCTATTTCTTTTAATTTTTTTTCTTTTTTAAGAAATCTTTTGATAATTTCATCTCTCAAGAATCAAAGCTAAATTTGGTAAAATTGATACATTATTCTCTGTCAAACTCCCCCTTTGTCCGTCTTCTTCCTTAGTTTTTCTGCCATTAATATATTTCTCATGTCTGTTCAATTGTTTTTCTAAAATGTTTCTTACACTTTCAAAGCAAAAAAAGACCCATAGAGTTGATCACAAATAAATTGATCCAAAGTCCACTGCTCAAAGAAATTAAACTAATTAATCAGCTAATCAAAACCTTCAAAAAGCATTCTCCACAATTAAATCCTTGAAATATCAAAAAAGAAAATCTAAATCATATCATATAAAAATGAAGAAGAGCAAGAAGAAGAGAGAGAGAAAAAAAAAGAACAATAAATAAAGAACAACGAAAAATGGGTTATTGATAATGATTAATAAAATGCAGAATAAGAAGAACATAAGAACGAGAATGAAGAAAATGACAGAATCTGTGGTTAGATTAGAAAGAGAGGAAGATTGATACTATTTCTAAATTTAGTTTTGATTGCATGGTAAATGTGAGTCCAAATTGTTATACTTGTCAAGTAAAGATATGTCAAACACAAGTATAACTTGACGTGTGAGACATATAATAATTTTTTTTCAAAATGAGTAAGTAAATAAGTAATGCTAGAACGCTAAGGCACAAAATAGGTAAACAAGCTTGTCTAGGTGCCCAAAGGATGTAGATTCCAGCTAGAGGACTCCATAAGTTAGTAATAAAATACCAAATAGTAGAATAAATAGAGAGAATTCTTATTTCTCTTAGTGCAAGTGATACTGGTATTCGAAGAATGCAATGTTTCTAAAATATGAGGAAAAAAAGGGTTTATATAATGTTTTAAAAGAGTTAATGACATGTATTAAATGACAATCTGTCGACTGTCATTTGTTTCTTTGATCATAACGGACGGTACGGGTGTCAACGGTTTTACAAAAACCGACCGAACCGAAACGTACTGAATCGAATTTTAGGTTCTTTAAAATAAAATCATAAGTTCTTATGCAATATCATAACCATACCGATTATTAGGTTGGGTTTTTTAATTTATAAAAAGAAACCGAAAAATATCGAACCGAACCGAATAAATTTATATGCATAAAATGTACTTTATATATATGAAACTTATATGTATAACTATATATAATTTAATTAATTCTAAAATCAACAAAGTAGATATTTTTTAACTATTAATCTTTGGGGTGAAATTAGTAATGCAAAGCATCCCAACCTACTTAATTGTACTGTCACTAGTACTAAAAGTTGAAACTAGCACGTTTCAAAAGTGTATTTATTTCACCATTTTAAACTCTAAATTTTTTAAAATCTAGTTCCTGCTGTAGCGACAAAATTTATTGTAGAATGTATTCACGGACCATATTTGCATTCGTCTTATAAATTTTATCCACGGGTGAAGGTTTAATCTCTTATTAAATTTATATCGACTTATGTTTATTTTGAACTTTGATTTAGTATAGAACAATACATCATAATCAAATACTTCATTAAAAAATTAAACGAACATGAGTTTAACAGTCGAAATAATACAAATAATTATCTAGATTTTTGTTTATTTTTTCTTACCCACTCTTTCATAATGTTATCTAGAGTGTATATATTGTAAAGTGTTTCAATGTCGCATATTGTAATGAATCATTCTAAGCAGACTTTGCCAAATATTCAATTGATTGTGATATCATTGGTATCTCTAATATCATTAAGTACTCTAGTAAGATGATTTTTATATTTTAGTTTAAGCACTAGAACCATATGAATTTTGCAATGAAAGCGATACTTATTTTTCAATGTTGTTGTCTTGTACGACAAAAATGGTAGTTTTAGTCAATAATTTAAAAAAATAAAAAATTAACCGAACCGTACCGAAACCGAAGAGAAATCGATATGATTAGGACGGTTTCGAAAATCCAAATTTTGGTTATGCATTCGAGAATAACCACAAAATGGGTATGGTACAAAATTTTCGCAATAACCGATTGAACCAAACCATTGACACCCCTAACGGACGGAATCATAATTGTCTGAATAAATACTAGTTCGCTTGTTTAAGTCTATATATGTTGTATATGGTTCACATATTTTAGTTGAGGTTATTGAGTTGTGGTTCTTTTGTGATTGGAGGACCTATCTTCGGATCCTCTCACCATATACAATATTTGCACCCTTATGGGCGGACCTACATTAGTTTAAGAGGTATCAATTTTATGCCCCTTCGTCGAGAATTTATACTGTGAATATAGGTAAAAGATTATTTTTATATAGATATATACTAGTTTTGAGTCCCCTTAAAAATATAAGATTCTCCAGCTTAGTGGCAAAGGGTATCAAACTTATAGTTTAGATCATTAGCACGAGTTTCATATACCATAATTATATTTTTTGAGTCCCTTTAGTCAAAATTTTGCGTCCGCCACTGTGCACCCTCGAAATTAATACCACTAATAGTTACCGAATCCTGATTCCATGTGTCATGCTCTTAAGTGATGTGTGATTTTTACGCAATATATTTACACTGAATAACAAGAAATGTTCACGAGACATTAATATGAATTACAACTTCTTGCTAAAATGTAATTCGCTTAATTTTATTTAGTTTGGCTAGTCATAAATTTGAAAAAGAAAGAAAACTTTTATAATTTTAATCTTAAACATACTATAAAAATTTCTTATTAAAGATAAAATGAAAAATCTAAATTATCATTTTTCATAATAAGCTAATTCAAAAAACAATAGAAATAAGAAAGAAATAAAAAGAAAAAAGAATAACAGAACGAAATTGGATAGCTGACCGATGCTGACGTTTTATTTAATTTCCCCTTTAATTAAAGTGTCCCATTTATTAGATCTCTCCCACGTATTTGCCAACCTCTCTTCACTTTTTCTCCGATCCGGTACGTATTTTGTATGTATAAATAAATCTCTTCTACATACACATGAATCCTATTAATTATATTAATTTAATTCTGTTATTAATTAACTAAAATAATTTTGTTTGTTTAAATTATCTAGGGTTTATATTTTCATATTAATCATTTACCTGGATTCGGCTGAGAAATCAAAAAATTCAAATGGCTGCTCCACCTGCTAGAGCTCGTGCTGATTATGATTACCTCATCAAATTACTCTTGATCGGTGACAGCGGTAATTTTTTTTATTTTTATGCATTTATTTTACTTTTTATGAGCATTTATGGTTATTCTGCTTGCTGCATTGTAATTTAAATAGTGAAGAATTGGTTACTCCAAAATTATATGTGATTGAAGCCAATCGATGAGCTAATGTGAGCTCGAGAATTCGAAGTAAGAGCCGGGACGAATGGCCTGCTTAAACGAATTGAAAAACAACTATGTGTATCGATACCCTGGAATATTTATATGAGCTATTGAGCTAAGAATACTGCTTCACTGCACTACTAGACGGCACATAACTAGCTACATAGAACAACACCCTTTTCCTCGAGGGTTGGGAGATTGAAACCAGTGGCGGACACAGAATTTTTGCCAAGGAGACTCAACCAATATAGTTGTGGTATATGAGACTCGAACAAAGGACCTAAGCCATAAGTTTGATACCCCTCACCACTAGGTTGGAGATTCTTTTATTTGTTAAGGAGACTCAAAACTAGTATATATCCATATATTTTTTTACATACATTTGTAGCGTGAATTCTCGACACCCTTTCAACTAGTGTAGGTCCGCCCATGATGGAAACCTTGTTGGTGAAGTATGAAGGTTCTCCTTTTGTGGCATGTTATGGATTTAGTTGATAATTAGTAAACTAGCACGGCAGGCCTCAGGGACTGCCTTGTCCTTTCTCGATTAGCATGTGATTATGGATGAAATGAGGTTGTGGTTAAGGAGGGCACGTGATGTCCGTCTGAGAGGGATGTTGTGTTGTAACAAATGCTTGTACCACCAGAGGGAGTATAAGAGATTGGTTTCAATTCATCATAGCAAATGAATCTACTCCCTCGTAGTTTTATGAAAGCGTCAAACAAACACTAAATTAAAAGCAGCTCAATATTGTATTAAATGAAAAATTTAAAGACACGTGATTGGGAGAGCAAATATTTTAAGCTGCTATCGAACTACTAGACACACATTTTATAGCTTCATTTCCATGTACAGTCAATACTTGCAGGCATTTGGTTGTAGCATTTGTGACAATAGTACCTGTTTAAAGGCATGCACATGGTCTTATTCAACTTCCTCTAGCATTCCTATAATTTTCCATTTGAAGGTTGACTGCAGAATGGAAACTTAGAATAGATGATTGGTTTGTTAATATGATGAACACTCTGTAATTAATTACTTATTGGTTTTTCTGATTTTAATTATGCACAGCTTATATCTGAATTTTCAGGTGTGGGTAAGAGTTGCCTGCTTTTACGTTTCTCAGATGGCTCCTTCACCACCAGTTTTATAACCACAATTGGGTAGTCATTCTTTTATGTCTTGACTTTCAAGAGTTTCTATTTACATTTTTGGTATTTTTCTTGAACTGTTTGTGTCTCAAAAAAGAGGATTTCTCCTTGAATAGCAACAATGAACCTCTTAAACTTAATGTAAATCATGAATAGCTCATTAACATGGTCTCCAGCAAGATTGCAAATTTAATTGCCCTCTATCAAGAATATAGGAGTATTGATCAATAAATGTTTTCTCTTTCTTTCTCTGCCAACTGATTCCGATGCAAAAAATATTCTTTCACAGTATCGATTTCAAGATAAGGACCATAGAACTTGATGGCAAACGAATCAAACTACAAATCTGGGATACTGCTGGCCAGGAGCGGTTCCGAACAATTACAACAGGTATGCATGTACTTTCGTTTAGATAATTTTTTTCTTTTTGATAAGGTAAAAAAGTTTCATTCATGAAAGGACCATAAATGGCCCGTATACAAAAGTTATGCCAAAAGTAGAAAAGCCTACAAAAGATATGGTTTTCTACGAATGACACTCGATCTTCTATACAACAAGCCAACAAGGAGCCTCATAGGTGTACCAAAGGAAATAAGGAAATTTCTATAAGTTAATTGTTTGCCTGAAACATAGATCAAGTCCGTCTGTATGCTGCCTTTAACTTGAGTATGTAATCTTTATATAAATACTCGGCTTTCTGTTCTGGTAATGTCATTTCTGCGGTTGACGGAGAGACATATATACATTTCATGTATTGACACTTGTGCTAAAGTTGTAAAAGAGAACTATCGCTTTTCTTCAACTGCAGTTTGAATCAAGAAGAGACCATCCCTAATTATTATTCATGAATTATGTTCTGAAAAATATGTAGAAATTCCATGGAGTGTGTTTTACTTTTCAGAAACTTGGGTTTTGTCCAATGTGTAGAGAATAAGCTTAAGAGAGAATAATGAAAGATTGATGCATGTCTGCAAGCCTGTCTAGCTTGTGGCTTTATACTGTTCAACTCTTCAAGTATAGGATGGAATTGCTTATTATATAGTTGCTTAATTTACGTTACATCTAATAAAGAAGTTGCCTTCCAATAATTAAGGAGTTTTCGAATTACAACTCTCTTGATTACAGAGATCTCCTAGTCCTAGTCTTATTCATGTTTTATCCACACTAAGTAATGCATATATAGTATTCTAAAGCTCCTCAATTTTCTGCGATGGATCGTATGCGGCAATGTCTTATCCTTGGACGTTAGAGTGCTTTGATGAATGTACTTTAGGGTGATAGCATGGACAACAGAAGATGTCTTGTCCTTGGCTAGGGTGATAGCATGGACAACAGAAGATGTGAAAGAACTCTTGGTTGCAAGGTTCATTGTAGCTACACCTGGGGCGTTCTTCAACTGCTGGCTAGTACGTACGATCTTCATACCTATAAACCATAGGTATATGAATTTTCTCATGAAGAGTAATTGCAGGCTCTCAACAGCTCCTTTGATAAAATTGTTGCGTGGTGGAATCAGAATGGAATAAATGTTATATCAGGTGTTCGTTCTATCACATCACCACGACAATATCACAAACCCAGATTTAAAAGCTGCTTGGAAATCAAGTAGAGTCCAGCAACGCTTGGGAGTGTATGTTCCACGGATAACAACACAATGTCGTCTGTTGGGCTTGCTTCAACTCCTCGGGATAGCTTGCTTATGGAGCTATGGACTTGGAAATATCCTTTGTTCTAGTACTAGTACGAATATAGGAACATGGACGAAGGTTGGCCTGCCAATAATTGAGAGCAGCAAATTAAAATTAATTGCAATGTTACTACAAATTGAGATCGGTAGACTGCAACAAATATCAGTCTCACGGAGTTTGATAACGGGGACACTGGAATATATGTTGACCTTTTGAGAATCTTTTATATTAAAAATTGCGCTAATAGTAGGGTTTAATCTCCCCTAACTCTGGGAAGTTAAGAAGCTACTTATTCTCTTAATAGCTGCATATGTATCAGGAAATTGTTTTTGGCTTTGGCTTAACAATGTAGGCCATAAAGCTATGCTGTCTTTTCCTTGATAACTTCCTTTTCATTTGTTTTGGTCACCTGTCAATTTGCTTCTTTTTCAAATTTCAACCTGCTTATATTTAGTACTTCACTTCTCATGCAGCGTACTACCGCGGCGCCATGGGTATCTTGCTGGTATATGATGTGACTGACGAGTCATCTTTTAACAGTAAGTTTCACTGGTTTAACAAAATCTTGGAATAGGGTTTTTTAAATTCAGAGTGGTTCCGTTTGCTTTTTAGATGAATATTTTGTCATGTAAACCCAGCTTTGGTCTAATGGTGAGGGTCTAGCTATATACTGTGGTCTAATGGTGAGGATCTGGAAATATATTTGTTTGCCTTGTTTGATTTGTGGTCTGTCCCTCCTCCTTATTATGTGAACTTCCTAAGGATAACATTTGTTCAACCCAAGACTAACATTTACTAATGTTTAGACATCAGGAATTGGATCCGGAACATTGAACAGCACGCTTCCGACAATGTCAATAAAATTCTTGTGGGAAACAAGGCTGATATGGATGAAAGCAAACGGGTGTTCTCTCTATCTATCTCTATCCATCTCTATCCATCCGCCATTTAGTTGTTGATGTGTGTATATATTTCCTTTGCTTTGCTATTCTGTGTCTCACTTGATATGAGCCTTCTCTAGGCTGTTCCTACATCCAAGGGTCAAGCACTAGCAGATGAGTATGGCATTAAATTCTTTGAGACTGTAAGTAGAACCAGTTTTCAGCATTGGAATTTTTTTCCTATAGTGCTCAGGCTCAGATCATATATATCTATATATTTATATTTCATGCAGAGTGCCAAAACTAATATGAATGTTGAGGAGGTTTTCTTTTCAATAGCTCGTGATATAAAGCAAAGGCTTGCTGACTCTGACTCAAGGGCCGAGGTATTACTTTCCAAATTTCAGAATCAATACCTTTCCCTTTTTTGGTTTATTGATTAGGAATAAATAATGTTTTTCGTCTGCTGGAATGATGACTATAGATGTCTTTTGTGATCTACGAAGGCAGAATCTTGCCTGAAGACTTTTACTCTTCCATCATTTCCTATCCAATTTTCCTTGCCTTCTGTGGCTTATTAGTTGATCTTCAGATTCCTGGTTTCATTTGTTGAAATGCAAAAGTTGTGTTGAATATCTGAAAATGGCTGACTAGTAGGAATAGTGCATGCTTTTACTGGAAATTTTAATGGAAATGAGAGCAACATGAGAGAAACTGGATGCCTTTGTTTGATCACATAGACAAGGAAAGCAGGACTAGGGCAATGAAATTTTTAACAAGTGTAAAAAGCTTTATAAAGAAAAGGTGGGTGATGAAGAGAAGGCTAATCTATATCCTACCCTCCAGTAGCATGTATCTGTGATTCCTCTAAACGGCATTTTTTTTGCTGATATCTTGTTCTACACCCGTTGAGTGTACTGATTCATGTTTTCATGAACTTTGCAGCCTCAGACCATCAGGATTAATCAACCCGACCAGGCAGCAGGAGGTGCTCAAACTGCCCAAAAATCAGCTTGTTGTGGTTCTTAAGAAATTGGTGGCAATGAAGATAGGATGATTTACATATCCTCAAATAGTGTTACCATTTGGTGGGAGGGGAGGAAGTAAATCTTTGCTATGATATTGCCAATGTTGATTGTATTTTTCTCACTACAGTTGTTTCTTTCATAATCTATTTATACTTTGTGGAAGCTCTTAATATGTCTAGAGTTAATTTATAATTATTGTTTATATTTGGCTTTTAAGAGAAAAGAAGTTGCGTACTGTCCCTCTTTATCATTTGCTTATGCTTAAATGTGCTGCGAAAGTTAAAAAAGGAAACACAAAATAGAGTGACGGTAATGGAGATGGAAGAAAAGCTCTATTAGATTATATGACAACAGTCCATGGAGGCCTAAATAAAGATAAAGGTTATTTCACTTATTTTCATCCTTACCTTTTTTTCTTTACCTTTTTGGTTTACTATCTTTCTTAATAGAGCTTCTCTTCCATAAATTTTGAGCTTCTCTGAAATTAACTTAACTTCGGGTTGGTTAAGTTCTCTTCTTTTGTGTTCCATTATTTCAATTTGGTTTGGCAGTGGACCTTAAATTCAGTTTTTGAGGGTAATACAAAAAACACTGGTGGTATAACTCCAGTATTATGCATATGGGTCGAGACCAGTAAAATATTCTTGAAAGAGTAAAGTAAAGAGGATGCAACAACAGCACCACAACTTGCAACATACGACTTACACTATTTAGCAGCTATAGTTTGCAAAATTCTGTAATCAGTATTGACCACTCATCAGTTGATGAGTGCAATTCTGTAATACTCTAATGTCAAATCAATTGACATCTGCAAATGGACTTCTATTTGGTGATACTCCTGTACATTGTTGTAGTTGCCGTTGATTCTTTCCCTTGGCAGCTCCACTCCACTTTGGTTCATTTTCCGAACTAGCTTTAGATATCACTGTTCTCATATCTTCAATGGATTCAAGGCTTGGAATTTGTACAAGTCGCTTCATAGGTGTCATGTGAGTGTACATGTCGACCTGTTAATGAAGTTATTGTTTAGTAAACTATAATGCTACAACAGCACTTCCAAGGTTAGTAAACATAGTAAGCAGTATACCATGTAGTTCTTTTGGAGGCATCGCTCTGTTGTACATTGGATATCTGATATACATTCATCATGATTCTGTTGCATAGAGCTCAGCTGATTCTGGCAGATGCTACTCATTGAATCAATTCTTTTCTTGTGTTCCATGTCCAATGTCAAAGAATCTGCAAAGACATGGTGTTTCTTTAGTAAAAGAATCTCAGTTTGAGGGGGAGCAGATCATAACCTAAATCCAGAAGATTCAGATACCATTAAAGGAAGTCAGCAAATCGTGGCTATGGGCTTCGACTTTCCCGTCCACAGATGAGGAAGTGGAGAGAAACTCATCGTATGCACCACCAATTCTGATGGAGCATTCCCTGTCAAGGAGAGATAAAACAATCAGAATTCAACTACTAACAAATAACAGAAACCTGAAGGAGGTCCCAAATATAAGAACTTACCGTGAAATGTGATCTAGCTCTGCAACATTGTTCGTAAGAATTTGATGGGTTCCTAATTGAGTTTCTTCCAACTGTTCATTCAGGTTATCCAACTTGTTTGTGCTAAATGAGAAGAAAAAGAAGATAATGAGTGAACGATCAAAAAAACTTCTTTTGGGAGCTCAGAATCTTTCCAGTTTCCAATCAAACCCAACTAACCGTCCACATCCTAGACCACAAATTCTTCACAGTTATGCATTCAGATGCTTCATTATCCATAGGTCATGCCTTTTGTTAATATACAAGCAGTACATTATAGCATCACCAGGATGTCAACACCTTTCTTTCTCCTAAACATCCTTAATGCACATCTGATGCATGTCACCTCCTAGAGAGAAAATTGTGCCTTAAAAAGAATAGATAGATAGATAGCGTACCACTCTTGCAGGCAGTTTTCCAAAGTCAATCTGCTTTCTGTGTATGTGAACGTGTCTCCCAAGAAATTTTGTGTCACCTCATTAATATATCCATTCAACTTTTTCTTCGCACTAGCTGTAACCTGCTGGACACCTGATAATTCTTGCAACAGCTGCTTATTTTCTTTTGCACTAGAATCCTGGAAGTTTCTTGAGGCTTCTGACACCTGACATAAAATATTTCATGATGAATGAATCTCCAATAAAATGTTATGCAGGTAAGAGATGCAGGATCAACCGACTCACTATAGCAGCTTTCTTAGTTGTCAGAGTTGACAATATTGCAGCAATTTTTTCAAGAGCCAAATTTTCTTCCCTAAGTGCTTCTTCCTGCCACAAAGAGAAAAGGAGAAATTTCAGCGTCCCGACATGCACTTGGATATTGATCAAGGGTTGCTAAAAAAAGATATTATTAAAGAAAGTCGCGTCGTTCTATTTAGTTAACCTTGAATGCCTTATCAAACTTTTGTAGTTGGTCAACTTTATCAATGTTGCTCTTATTGAGAAGTTTCATCACTTCAGAAGCCCGTTGTTGGAGATCATCAAAGAAGTTTACAGTTGCCTGAGAAATTAGTTGTGCTGAAACAAGACTTCGGCGGAGTCCCTGTGGCACCGACGGTTTGTTTTTCCATGTTTCAGTAATTAGAATACTTAAAAAAGCTGTATAACGGATGAGGTAATAGAAGATGAAAGTAGCACTATTGACTACGCTCGTAGGCTGTAAGAATAATTCTAGTGAAGATATACAATGGCAAAAATTGACTTACCTCTTCTTGTTGTTTAGCAGAGAAATCTAGTATTTGTCTTTGCTCGTCCAGAGAATTCTGGATTTCACAAACGAAATCTTTGGCCTCCAACGATGCAGCTCTAAAATACTGCATTGAAAAGATTCTAGCTTAATTCAAAATAACCTAATCAGCACGTACATCAGAAACACAGAGACTCCGTACCTTCTCAATTGTGGTAACTTGAGATGATACTTTAGATTTGATTTGCTCAAGATCAGAAGAAGCTTCCAGCTGCAATGCATCAACAAGCTCCTTTAAGCTTGCCATGCCAGAAGTGTACGTCTGAGTCATTTTGTTGATCTTTGATTCCATGACCTTAGTAACCTGGTAGGTTTAATTAAAAAGAAATTGAGTTCCTCAACCACAAACTCATTACGGCTAAAGGTCTGTAGAACGTTCACAGTTTAATATCTTACATCACATTTGCTCGCAAGAAAAGAGCTGACATCCTCCTCCATGCCTCTTAATTGCTGCTGTTGCTGGGACGCCAACCCTTGAATGAGCTTGTGTAGGTCGTTTAAACTTTCATCAAGCCGTGAACCAAATGTACGAAGAAGATTTTGGTTGTCTGATTCCAGCTTGTCTTTGTGATCTGTGTGAGGGGAACCTTTAGAAGAGTGACTAGTTCATTTTAAATTATTGTTTTTTGGTTCATTTTACTCCAAACACATGTGAAAAGCATGCAGCTTGGAGTCCCAAAATTGATGCTAATAATGGAAAAAGAATCATAGGAAGCAGAGCCCATTTTACTCCAATAACAGTACATGTTACATTCAACATGCTAACATGTACAACAAAATATCTGTTAAAGATTTTGTTCCTGAAGAGTTGATAGTATATTATCAGTAGAATAAAGATTTTAAATCTAAAGCCAGCAAGATACACAAGTAAACAAGCAAAAAAACTAAAGAGTACCTATTCTTGCAAAGAGCGAGGTAATATCCTCTGATGCATCCTGCAGATCTTTCCTTAACTCCTTCGCACAATCAACCAGACAATTTTCTGTTTGAAAGTCACAGAATCACATAAGCATGGAAGTGAATGGCCAAAAAGAAAAATTTCCTTGTAAGAGCTCCACATACCTGCATGTATTTGTTTTGAAATAATGAACTCTTTTTCCTTCAGTGATGAAATAGCAAGCCTGTGGTTCTCTTGAAGCTCATGTAATGCTTTTTTACTATTTTCTAGATTTGCCTGGGCAATATTTGGAAGATATGAATTGTCTACAGCAAAAGAAGCGTTATGCATGACTTTGTAAACAACTTCGTAGCATTACCTGGCAGTCTTTGAGTTCAGCTTTGAGGTTCAACTTTTCTTCTTGCTCCCTAAGGTGAAGCTCACGGAAACTATCAGTTTGCTGCCAAGTTAAGGGGGAAATAACCACTAAGTGCTATATCGAATGCTTTAGGGTCTTAAGAAAACCAAAAATAAAAATAAAAAATGAAAAGAAAAGGGAAACAGTGCCAAAATTTACCTTTACGCTAATGTTTAGATCAATCTCCAACTGCTCTATTTTCTCATTCTTTGCCTATAATATTACAACAATGACATTTACAAGTTAAATAAATCACAAAGGGCCATGAAATTCATAGAAGTGAATTATCCTACCATGCACAATTTTGTCCCGAATAACCTATAAACAATATCAAGTCTGCGGTTAAGAACTGATTAAATAGCTGATTAAATATTTGAAGTGCTTTAAAGCTAGATTATAATCGTTGCGTTAAAGGTCAAATTACTGTTTGGAAGTAATTTGATTCAATAACTCAAAAGAAACTTTCTTTAGATCTACAAAAGGGGAGGTCATGCAGTGGTCCAATAGGTTCATTCATAGACGAACCCATCTCAGAAAATTATTGAAGAAGTTGCTAGCTAATCTGAGATCATTTACCTTTTTTTCTGCTTCATCCTGCAAAAATCTTTCATGCGGAATGTAAACTCCATTCTTTTCTCTTGCTGCGCGAACGTCTGGTACGATAATAAATGCAATCGGTAAGAACGTATCATAGCATAGAAACGAAGAAACAAAAAGGAAGAAAACAGATACACTAACATACCTTGTTTCATTCTTTCTAATTCCAAGTACAGATCCTTGAGCAGCACTGCTTTGGACATTCTTTGGTTAGCCTGAAATGCAGAGCTTTATTCAGCTTAAAATACAGATAACATTTAAAATTAAATATAATATAAGTAAGAGCATCACGGTGGATCAACCTCTGGTTTGTTTTTGATGTTTTTAGCACGGTGTGCATAATCCAACGTGCTTAAGGTTTCTTCCAGATAGTGTGCAGAGGGCGAAATTGTTGCGATGATACAAGTTTTTGTTTTTCCACCTAATGAATCTCGCAAAAGCCTTGTTAGCTTACTATCCCTGTGTAATTCAAACAAAGCACTCAGCGGGGAAGAAAAGGGAGAATGCCAAAAGAAGTGAGTTTTTGACACAAACCTGTAAGGTACATGAATAGAGTGTTCAACCAAAGCTGTTATGACTCGGCCAAGAGTAAGCAAACTCTTGTTGATTTCCCCAGCTTCTCTTGCACGGCCCTGAGTTCAAGAAGATGTAAATGTTGTAAATACAATTCCCTTTATCAAGTTTTATGCAGTCCAGTATCTGTTACCACCATTCCAAAAGAATTAATAAATCTAAATACTTGCAAATTTTGCTTTTATCTTTTCTTTGACAAGGTAACATATTCCTGTATATTAAATTAATCTTCAGCACTAAGTTTGTGCTGGAAGCCAAAAAGGTGTTCACGACAAAAACCAAACTACAATCCTTATTCTTCTTACAAGGAATCTAAAATTGTGAAATTGAATCCAGATCATCAACTTATTCTGCTTTGCACCAAAAACAGCAAAGAAGAATACATTTCATCTTGATCTTCTGAAAATTCATCTTGATCTTCTGAATCAAAATTTTCTTTTATCGCACACCTTAGTGTTCATGAACATCAAAATTGAAGCTAAAAAAGTACCCTCCTGCTATATATGGAAAGACCTTAGTTGACTTGATATCTACTACTCTTTTGTATGCCAAAGAAGAATAAGGTATAGAAGACAAAGGAAATAAAATTTCCTACAACTAAAGATAGAGTATATGTTCTGCTTATGGTAATTAACATTTCACAGATATTTTGCGCATATTCTGTGGTGTTAATATCATACCTCTCGGGCACCTGATCGAGAAATATTTTCCGATCCTGCTAAATCAACAAGATTGAGCTTGCCACACTTAATGAGCTCCTCATGTCCAACAGTCGTTTCTTTGACATGAATAGTTATACTAAATACGGAGTGAGAGCGGCTGCAGAAAAAGAGTAGCTTTAACTTGTAGCTCACATTTACTTTTTTAAATCAATGAATTTCATTAGGTCTTACCTGCTGCGCTTGTTTAATAGAGTGTCTGCTGTGCGCCTCCTGGCTGCTCCTCGTTCCAGGAGGTTATAAATGTCATTTGCACTGTACACTGCTTCTTCCTCAAGGCCTCTCACTTGAACACAACCCTTCCCGTCTTCCATGAGGGATATGGGCTTCCTTTGTCTCTCTTCCAAAGACTTAGACGGCTCTTCTGAAGCTAGCAAGTCAGTGATTTCTTCATTGTATAGTTCCCAAAACGTCACTTTCATGCTATAGTCTGCATTTTGTGCTTCAAGTGTATCAAAAATTTGGCGAACCGCCCTTGGAATAATACCTGCTTCAGCTGGTAATTCACCACCCTATGACATAGAAAACAACAACATTTAAGGACCAGAAGAGATCAATGTGAAAGATGCTATGGTTTTGAGTAATATCATTTAGTACCTTATTCCTCATCCCTCCCTCCATAGTATATGTTTTACCTGTACCGGTCTGCCCATATGCAAATACAGTGCAATTAAATCCATCAAGAACTTCTTTAACGATGGGAGAAATGGCTTGGTCATATATTGATCTTTGTTGTGCTTTTGGGCCAAAAACCTGGTAAATAGCATAACTTTTAGCCAGCTCTAGTTCAAACATGTGTAACATCTCGTCCACCCACAATTAATGACCACAAAGCTACAAACATGAACGTATCGGTATACCTTGTCAAATGTGAAAACTCTGTCAACTTGCTTGTTAGCAACATTCTGTACAACAGAAACTTCTCTTTTACTTTCATTACATGTTATGGCCTTCGGAACATTTAACCTTTGCTCATCATCATTTAATGGCCTGCAACAACAATAACAAGATTTGTCAAATGACAGTTAAAGCATATTTTTTTCTTAATATTAAGGTGCCTTGATCTTTCAGACACATTAAGGTCAACCATAGAAATCTGTTATTGTTAAATCTTAATTCTCTCCACCAATATGGAAAATGGGCGAAAGAAAACTATGATTGTTAAAATGCTAATCTAAACTTTCTCACAAATTTGGAGGTAAGCAAAGAAGTGCAAGTAAAAGACAAAGTTACAACTCTCTGCAACGATGATTGAACCCAATAAGACAACCATACCATTAGATAAAACTTACATTCAAGCACATATTTTTGAATTTATACATTAAACCAAGTATATACATATAGGCGGATGTAGCTTAAGTTGAAGAAATCATTAAAAGTAAACAGAAGCATCCTCTCTCTAACCGTTTAAGCTTATAATCAAGATAGTCACACAATTTAACATAGCATTGGAACAAGCAAGAAATCTAGGGGTTAAAGTCTCACTGACAGCCATTAAAAAAGAATTTCCACGTGCTTGACACATAAAAAGGAATCAGTCCCGCGTGACAGAGGAATGTCGAAGAAACCGCTAGAAGTAAATGAAAGTGTGCTCTCACTAACAACTTAAACTTTTAGATAAGATGATCACATAATTTAATAGTTCATTCAATACCCACCAGTTATTACAATAAACTACACCTTAATCCCAAGCTAAGTTGAAGTTTTCTAGGTGAAGCCTCATTGAAGTGTCGCTCCATTTATAGTTGAACCAAAAAATTTTGCTCAGTGGCCCCGGTGATCGCCAGTATTTACTTTTTAGCCCCGACAGAAAAAGTATCAAAATATTAGCCTCTTACAGCAATTCGCAGTAACTTTTTGAACTAAATTCCAGGCAATCCACCGGGAGAGGATCAAAATTGTCTATGATTTATTAAGCAGCGTCAAAAGTTAAACTCTGACATTGAAATATCCTATTTATATAAATCTCTCGAATTAAAATCCTGGATCGTACAAACACTAAACACAGTAAATAAAAAAAGTCATAATTTTGAAAAGCACCTGCATCTGACAAGAACTTGTACATTGACTTCTTTATCTTTATCCATCCGATTAGAACTGTAATCAATAGGGCCCCTACATTCCGGCAGCCTTCGCCGTTCCGGTCTAGGTGTATAAAACGGTGATGGTGATGGTACCATTCCGACCCCAACTTTCCGATTTAAATCCGGTGTCAATAACATGATGTTTTATCTGCAATCAAATACTCCAAAAGCGAGTACGTCTCAGTTCTAAATAAGTTGGGGTCGACTATATAAATCCTCATTTATTCATCGTAACAAAAGTTATACTAATCATTTAAGTAAAATTATACTAGCATAAATATAAGGTTTCTTACCAGGTAAAAAAAAGGACTGTTTGAGTTTTGAATTTGCTTAGTTGAAACTCACACTTGTATGTCACTGGATTTTGATTTTGTGTGTAAAGTGTTGAGTCTTGGAAAATGTAAAGTGTGTTTTAACGGCTACCTTTTTGAATATATGGTGCGGATGGGACCCATTGAATAATTCAAAATGAGGCGCCTTGATTGTTTTTCCATATTAGCTTTGTGGAAAAGAAGGAAAGAAAATAAAGGAAGTATTTAAAAGTGGTTAGAAAAAAAAAATTAGGATATTCTTTTCTAAATATTTAGATTTCCTTTTAGCTGTTTTTTTAGGTATTTAAGTGAATGTTTTATTATCATAATTAAAAAACCAATGAATTTGAACTTGTAACAATGCAATTTAAATTATAGCCTTTAGCTATCATACTGTATCCTTGATTTCTTTCACTTGTTTTCAGGCACAAGATGGATAAATTTACCAGCATCATCGTCGTCATCATATGTTTATATTAAATCATACCAACAAATCATGGTCAAATGATTTACCAACATAAAGATATATATTAATTAGTCATGATTCACTGAGAAAAGTGTATTTCCAAATAAATGACATATATTTTTAAAACATGTACTTCCAAATAAATGGCATATATATTTAGGTGCAAACACTCGATGCATATAAGTTTTTATTCACAAGATGTCTGAAGTGAGAAAATAATCTATTGGAAAATATCATATATGACAATTCTATTACATAAAAGAGTTATTTTCTTATAGGATCATTTAGCTTAAACTAATTACGGAGTAAGAACTTTTTATTTTTATAAAATTATTTTATGAGCCGAAAAATAAATTTATCGATAAGTTTTCTTCTAGGAAAAATATACTCATCTTAAATCAGTTAACAAAATTAATATATGCAGAACCAAATCACTAAAAAAGGTAAATATTTTCACCACAACAAAAAATAAAGCCTTATAAATCTTTCTAAATTTAAGAATTGTGGTATAAAGTTACGTGGAGTTTCACTAGGAACAGAGGCGGATCCACATGGGGGGATTGGGTGCACCGGCACCTGCTGGCATCGGAAAAAATTATGCGTATATTATGTTTATATTATGTATATATCATAGAAAATATATATATATTTAAATGTGCACCCACAAGCACAAAAGCGATTTGGGTGCACTAGTAAGCCGGATGTCCTAAAGTCAGCTCTTGCGTTGGAGATCTGGGTTCGAATCCCAGCTCCAATAACTTTTTTTTAAACTCTTTCTTCAACTCATTCATATGCCAGCACCTTTTTTCTTTAAGTAATAACTCCCGTGACCCACTCCTTCCTTAATTTGTTTACTTATTTTTTTGTAACCTTTCCAGCAAAAAATAAAAAATATCACTCCCACCCAAAAGTCATAACCCCTGTTGTCTTCCTCTCTTCAAATCCCTTTGCGTACTTTTGCCTCGCTGCCTAATTGATATATCTATAGTGGTGGCCCCACTAGATTGAAATCCTGGATCCGCCTCTGACTAGGAATAACGAACTTAACGGTTCTCTCTTTGTTAAAGTACTTAATAAGACGTTTTATTGAGAGAATGGTTGGCAATTTGTATCTTTAGGGTAGTCCATACGTGAAAAAATAATGTTGAATATTTTGATATCATCCACAATCATCTGAAATCTCAAATAAGAATCGATCATGCAAAAAACCAAGGTCGCCCATATCAAAAGCATGGACAACAAAGCGAACACCATACCTTCAAATATCAATCTTAATGTCTGTCCATACTGAAAAGTTTGACCAAGAAGCTGTGTAAAAATGACCACAATAAAGTGGGTAACAGACACTCCTAAAATATAAAGATACAAACTCCAGCCATTACTCCAACAACAACTTTCGTAACCCTATGAAACTTGTGGACAACAGTTTTTCTATCTTTTTAATGTTAACGCAAGAGCCTTCGCTCTAGAAACATGTCTACCTGAAATTTTTTGTAGATAGAATAAGTTCACCAAAGAAGAAAGAAGTCTGAAGTTTAGTCTCCAATATGTTAAGAAAATTGAATTCGTGCCACCCAATTTAGTAATGACACTTTGGTGATCTTTCCACTGTGATTAGGATTAGGAGATTGTTCGACCCAAAGTTATGGAGTAATTTTCAAAGTTTCTTGTTTTATAAAGGAGTCTATCAAGTCCTCGAAGTGGATGAACCTGTCACAAAACAAAACAATGTAAAATTAGAAGAATGCAGTTCAAAGAAAACACTCCAAAAATATATAGTTGAAATTCTTAATCTTACTTTAGTCTAAATTTGGCAAATTTATCAAATGTCGTCTTAGTAACAATCTTGGCCTCCACATCTCCCTTCTATCTCTAGTACCTTTCCCCTACCCTAGCAATGGAAGTTGAAAAAGTTAGAACAATTTGCTAGTGCAAATCATATCCCTCCAAAACCTCCAGATCCTAACTTACTACCTAAAAATCCTCATAATGTTTCAAAAGTAACCTACTACGACAAATTAGTACAATCCACAAATGAACCTACTCCTATTAAATCCTCTACTACTACTATCATCATTAAAAATCCAAACCTATCTACCAGTTCACAAAGTTG